>VXAY01005118.1:1156188-1181340 GCA_013399855.1 Oxyruncus cristatus | reverse complement strand
CGAAAGCGGGCAAGTATGTGAGACCTAGGGTGTCTCCCTTCAAGAGTCTTTAAAAATAAACCATCTGTCCCTGGTTTAAGAAGTCAAAAACATTGTTAATCTCTTCTCCTTTCTCCCCCAGCATTTTTTTTAACTGAGGGAGCCATACAAATCATGGGTTAAATTTGCCGTTGAATAAAATTTAGTTCCAGCCATACCTCTAAGAGCAGAGTAATTAATTACTCCAAGCATGTAATATGAGATTAATTTTTGTATATCTAGCAACATTCATCATATTTGGTTTAAGGCTATCAATGTAAATTGTTAATGAGGTGATAAATTTAAGAATATAGAACAGGGTGAAAGAAAAGCAGCTGGATTCCTTAAATATTCATTTTGCCGTCGAATTGAGTTTCTGGTATTTCTAATTCCTCAACCTCTTTAGATAAAAATGTTGAGGAAGAACGAAGTTCCAACTGACCCTCATCATTACCTTCTTTAAATCTTTAATAGATGTGACTGATCACATTAACTCTTAGATCAGCATGGAAAAGATCTTCGACATAAGGGGAAAGGAACAATGTCTTAGTTCTGGTACTCTTTTGTTTGTGAGTTTATGGACAGTCACCAGCTGACAGGTGTGCAAATGAGTGTTCAGTGCTGCTTGGTTGTGCGCCTGCCTTTGTTTATGAAATATATGGGTAAACTGCAGTTTCTTGTACCCTTTTATACCAGGATGCTGATGCTGACCTACTAAGTTTTACATGATTCTTGATGAGGTTGCCATTACATTGTCTTTTGAGATGATTCATCTGCAAATATATGGTTCTCCTTCTAACATGGATTATTCAGTTCATAGCAGTGACTTTATGAAGGCCAGAACTTCACTTTGTGATGGCCAGAAAAGCACCATAGGACAGACATTATAAAAGGACTCTGTTTAAGGCCTTGATCATTCTGGTTAGCTGCGAAGTTAGACATTGTGACATTTAATTGCTCTTGATAGAGATGAGATATTCTTATGACCTGAAAATCTTTATAAAATTCTTTATCATAGTTACACTACAGGTGACCATATGAAATGGACTCAATGGGAGAATTTCTTAGTGAAATTTGGTAATCTATGCTCTGCAGGCCAGACTGTATCCTTCCTTTGTTCCTGTAAACTTGTCAGGTACAGAAATTACCTTTAAAAAAAAAACAAAAACAAACAAGTAGTATGTCATCAGCAAGTGTCTACATGAATGAAGGAGAAATGGAACGAGTAAGTATTGAAAGTCTGCAGTTCATAAATTAGCTATCAATAATTGGAGGATGATAGTGGTCACACAAAAGAAAAGGAGAGGAACGGGTTTGAAGAATGTCAGTGTCCTGTTCCTCAGTTGAAGCTAAGGAGGAGTGAACAGGTGCAAGAGTTAGATAGATGGTTAGCAGCATCTCCAAAGGCAGCAGCGCATTCCAGAGAATGTTAAGCCTCTGGCAGAGACACACAAGAAATCGAAGTGATTTCATTAAAACCGCGGTCATCCCCAGTTGGAAGACTTTCAACTCAGAAGCTGATATTTGATCCGTGTGATAATCAAGATCCATATGAGAACCATATAAGGCAAGTTGGATGGGGCTTTGAGCAACCTGGTCTTAATGGGAAGGTGTTCTTGCCCATGGCAGGGGAGTTGGAACACGATGATCTTTAAGGTCCTTTTCAACCAAAGCATTCTATGGTTCTATGGTCAACCCCTGAATGGTTTTAATTTTCAGACTGTTCTATCGAGATAAGCTAAAATTGCTTAGCCCAAATACATTGAATAGAAACTTCAGTGTTTCAGAATTGAGTCAGGTACTGCTGCTTTCTGGCCAGCAATGTCTGTGATGGAAACGGAGATGAAAAGTGCTGTTACAACTTCAGAGATCTGATTCAAGTCCACCATCACTAAATCTTTAGAAAGTAAAAGTGACCTCAGAACAGAAGTGAGATGTTGATGGTTGAGCTGAGTGCCTTTTGCCATGAGATCTTTTGTATACTTCCCATAGAATAATAAGAAACATTAAGCATACTCTCTTGCTTGTCTGGTTTCTATTGAATTTTCTTTTCCTCTTAGATTATTTCTTCTTCCAGTATTTCAGCTCCAAAACAGATTTGTCTTTTGCTTTTACCTGTATTGCAGTGGTATTTCATTACAAGTAGATTATTCATCCCTTTTACTGCAATGGTTCTTTATACATTTAATTTTAGAGGTGTTTTGGTTTATATCAGTGGAATGGCAAGTGAGGGAATCATAGAATCATTTAAGTTGAAAAAGACCTTTAAGATCATTGAGTCCACTGTTAACCCCACACTTCCAAGTCCACCACTAAACCATGCCCCTGAATGCCACATCTGCACGTCTTTTCAATACCACCAGGGATGGGAACTCCATCACCTCCCTGGACAGCCTGTTCTGGTGATTGACAACAAGTCTTTCAGTCAAGAAATATTTCCTAATATTCAGTCTAAACTTCTCCTGGTGCAACTTGAGGCCACTTCCTTTTGTCCTGTTGCTTTGTACTTGAGAGAAGAGACCAACTCCCACCTGGCTACAGCCTCCTTTCAGACAGTTGTAGGGAGTGATACAGTCCCCCCTGAGCCTCCTTTCCTTCAGGTGAAACACCCCCAGCTCCCTCAGCTGCTCCTCATAAGATTTGTGCTCTGGACCCTTCACCAGCTTTGCTGCCCTTCTCTGGACATGCTCCAGCACCTCAGTGTCTTTCTTGTAGTGAGGGGCCCAAAACTGAACACAGGATTCAAGGTGTGGCCTCATCAGTGCCGAGTACAGGGGGATGATCACTGCCCTGGTCCTGCTGGCCACACTATTGCTGATACAGGCCAGGATGCCTTCTTGGCCACCTGGGCACTGTTGGCTCATGTTTAGCAGCTGTTGACCAGCACCCCCAGGTCCTTTTCCTCTGGGCAGCTTTCCAGGCTGTCTTCCCCCTCCTTTAGCGCTGCTTGGGGTTGTTGTGACCCAAGTGCAGGACCCAACACTTGGCCTTGTTGAACCTTATAGAGGTGGCCTCAGCCCATCCATCCAGCCTGTCTAGATCCAGAAAATAACACAGCACAGTACATTTTCATTACTGTTTCTATGGGCTATAGCATTCTGACAGCAAGTAAGAAAGAAGCTGCACTGGGCTTTATGGAAGGGACTGCAGTAATTAATCTTCATTAGGATTGCTGCCATGGCTTTGTGAATTAAAATTTATTACATGGAAAAAGTTTTGGGCACAGCATGTTTGATTAGCAAAATGCCAATATTTATGGGATAAATTATTCCTAACTTTTCTGAACTGTATTTTATTAGCAGATTCATTCATTATTTCTGTACATTTCTTTGGGAGAGAGTTTGGGTGCTTTATTGCAGCCTGGAAACTTGACTCGTGGTCTGTAATTCAGTGGCAAGGGTGATTTGTTTCCACAGTGGTGCTGGTAAAACTAGACTCCAAAGCATTCTCTGATAAATGTTAAGTGAATCAGAGCCTGTCTAGGCATCTCACATGCCACATTGTTTAAACAACAGCAGCTTGGCTCTGTGGCTGCACATTTCAAATGGCTGATTCTTAAGCACTTAAAATCTGAACTTTGCAGCTTGCCAAGACATAGCTTGAAGCCCAGAAGTGAGTTAAATACTAACAGTTACAGGCTTTCTATTTTTTTCCTGTATTACCTCAAAACACACTTGTGAGATTATTTTTTGGTAGTTAAATTAAGACTTTCTTGGTGTATAGCTATCAGGGTCGTAGTTAGATCTCCTGTTTCCCAGATAGCATTCATATATGCTGGCACTGGTTTAAACCCTGGTTTAAGGGACAGGATTCATAAACCCTGTTTCAGTGTTTTGAGTAATAAATGTTACCTATCAAATGATAGCGTCTTACTTTGTTGTTACACCTGTGCAAATGGTGACCACAGAAATTACTGTGCCTGTTGATAAGTCAGTTGTTGGTACCTCCTCACCTGTGTAAATAGAAAGTAAATCCTTCCATCAGGCAGCCTCAGACAGCATGGATTGTTCACGTGGCTGAAAAGCTAAATTGCACCAGATGGTGAAAGGAAGGAATTGTAAACAGCTGCACATACCACTTTTAAAGTGTTATAAGTCGAAGACAAAAAGATGCGCTAGCTTTGGTTTGAATCTGAATTGTAGGGTTGCTTTCTAGCTGAGTTGTTCTGCTAGAAAGTAGTTCACCTTAAAATAACTTTATTTTATTTTGGCTATTTGTGGATACCAGCTGGTAGTGCACCAGTTTGTGTGTTTGTGGGGAACAAGGGGCCATTTATGTCCATAGGAAGTGATCAACAATAAAGAGATTGGCTCTGCAGAGTGGGCTGAGAGGCCTTCAGTTAATGGAGACTGAGGAAGAATTCATTTAACAGTAAGTGCAGAAGTCATCCCTGTATAGCTGCCTTTGTACACTCAGTCCTTCGACATGCGAACCTGAGAGTTACGCCTATTACATCTCCTCCAAAGAGTTGCTGTCAAAACAGCTAAGGAGAAGCACACCAGTGGAGTGGGGGATGTCCCTGGACATCACAATGCCACACACTTTTCATCTTCCTTTTAAAATTGCCACTTTCACCTTTTGTAAAACCTACATCTCTGTCTGCTCCTCCAGAGTAGTATAACCCCTCTCCACACCACCCAGACCACTGCTGGTAGAAATCCATCCTGCAGAAACAGGATATGGGGTTGGACTTGCTGATCTTCAAAGGTCCCTTTCAACGCACATCATTCTGTGGGCAGACAGTCTGTCTTCCTTCTGCGTCTCAAAATTAGGAACATCTTATTCACATGTCACATGTGATTCCCTGCTTACCTTCCTAAGTTGCCTTTGTTAAATACTGTTTTGCTTCTAATTTATGAGCATCGTGAAAACACAAGTCTTTAGCCCTCTTCATTGCTTGGTGGCTCTGCTGCTGCTGCTTTCTGTGTTACGCATTCCTCTTTATTCACCTCTCCAGATCACAGCCCAGTAGGGGTCAAATTAGTGTGAAAATACGTCTGCTAATATGTAGATACATCTTTGGTTTGTACAACAAATCGAGCACTGCAATCCCTCAGTAATAGTGGCTTGACTCAGCATAATTATCCCACAAAATTTACGATTAAGATTGGTCATAATTGTGTTGATGTGCGTTTGTCTGTGGAAAAAAAATGAGAAAACTCAGTTAAGTTCCTTCTGAATGTATTTTATATTTAAATGTTATACCTTACAGACATCTAGGCCTATGGGCCTCTGAAACTCCAAAAGTGATTGTAATTTTTGCTATTTAAAATCTGCTGTTTCATAGCTTCTGAGGTTTCTGCATTGTTTTAATTGCTAAGATGTTTTGAACTAATGTGTTAGATGAAGCATTAGTCAATTATGAATGCAAGCTGGGCTTCTGAGTCCCTTCAAAGGCTGGAAGTAATTTGCTCTTTTGCAGACAAGTTAAAATGCTTTTATTTAATGAGGCCTTCCTTATACTTTTAAAGTGAACCCTTATAGTCTGTCCTGATCAAAGGGAACACGATGAAACTCCAATCCAGACCCACACTGTCCACTTGGAAAAGTGAGAATCCTTAGTGCTTTAGTGTATTTTGATGTACTGTCAGCATTTATGGACTATCTTAAGCGCTACAGAGAGAAATATGAGAGTCCATTCCTCAGAAAAGGAATAAAATGTTGGTAGCAAGCCCTGAAAAGCCACCCCCATGCAAATGACAGCTCAAAGCCAGCAAAACATTACACTGACACTTAAGCAATTGTAGAAGTTATGGACATTAAGAAAATCCTTGTTGAAACTTTTTTTTCAAGTAAACTGAATTTTCTGGCTAGAAGTTTGCCGAATTTTAGTTGAAAATCTGAATTTACCCAACTATTGTAGAAAAGCCTGAACTCAGTCTTTGAAGTTCCATCTGTTATTTTTGGTGTATTTGAAAAAATACAAATGTGAAAAAACGGGAATGCTGCTTTGTTTCAGTTACCTTGTTTGGAGGGAATGGTTTGGGGTGTGAGGGGTTGCATTTTGCTTTTTTTGGGTGTGAATTCTACCCTACAGCATAGGACAACCAGCTCTCTATTACCTGGTACACAGATATTATACCTTAGAATCAATTTTATTAGATTAGGTTGCTTTAATCTTAGATGATTTTTAGCAGTTTTTCTACGTTTTGGACAAAAACCACATGAAGATACAAGAAAGCTCAGTCTTCCCTCCCATTGTTGTCACGTGGCCATGTGGTAGAATCCGGGTATTAAAACTGATAGGCAGCTGTTTTGTCCAGATTGAAGGCTGCAAAAGGCAATTCATTCAAGTCTTAAGAAAAGGAGCAGAAGAAATAGGAATTCACCAAGGAAAATTCCTGGGTTTGGGCGTTTCCTCTTCCTCTCATGACAGAGTGGTGGTTAATAGCTTCCAAGGAAAACTTCTGAAAGGAGGGGAAAGAGTGGTTGAACAAGATGGTCCCAAATCAAAACTGTATTAAATGTAGGATCCACCAATGAAATGACAATTCTCATATTTTTATTTTTGTCACATACTTACTTTAGACAAGATCTTGGATGCATGTCAAGGTCCACTGACACATCACTAAATCAGTTTTGTCAAGTTGTCTGTTCCTGTATTAGGCAGCAAATATTAGATAACAGTGATAGTGGTATCTTGATACACTGTAATCAATTAAGACAGCAAAACATCCACCGCCACTCCGTCCTGAGAGCAGTTCCAGTTTAGACATTGAGTTCATCAGCTTCCATTGCTTCACCCGTCAGAATTGTAATTTTCTTTGCTCTTATCTTGACATAAATTTGCCTTGTTTAAAAGGAATTGTTAGATTACATGGTGATATTGATTGCCACAGTTGTTAAAAGGACTAATTGATTTGCTTCTGCAGTGAACTTGAGGAGAAGGGTGGAAGAAAGAAGAGAAGCTATAGCAACAGTACCACAGCAGAAGAAATGCCGCTGAAGAGAAAGAAGGTAAAATTCAGCCAAGAGGAGGACTCCTATTTGCCATTAGATACTGGACTTTCTCTGGCAGAGGATGAAGAGCTTGTTCTGCGTCTGCTCAACAGTCACAACTAATTATTTTTCTGCACGTTTTCTTCCCTGGGACATCTCCACGATTTTGTCAGTAGTTTGCACAAAATGACTTTGGCATCTGGGCAGCTGGGTACCAGTGGATGTAGATAAATGAGTTCCACATGCAATGGGATTGCCTTAGATTGACTCATAGATTACAGACAATATTTAGTTTGATTTATAAGGCTTTCTAAATGAACTTTTCAACCTAAATCCCCAGATGTCATTTTGCAGTAACACATTCATAATTTAAAATCTCAAGTTTTGAAGCAATTATCTTCTTTTCTTTTAATCTTGCTTTAAATGAAAACAGGATGTTCCTTTCTTAACTGTGTCAGGTTTGTTGTTATTTTGGAAGATATATGTGTACTAAAATTATTAAAGAAAAATAATGTTGGCAGCTCAAATCATATTACTTAAAAATAAAATGTGTACTTTCTTCTGTGTATTATGCACATATTTTAAAAATATTTTAATAAAATTTTATGGAAACTTGATGTAAACTTATGCCATTTCTTTCAGCTTTATTATGAAGTATATATTTATCCTCCAGTTATTATTTCTGTTGTGATTCTGTCACTGGTGTTAGGCAATTCAGAAAAACACTTCTAGAAGCTAAAACTGAGTCTTACATTTGGATCTCGTATGAATGAGAACACAGTGATGCCACAAAATGGTAGAGCATAACACTGCCTGATGAAATTGGTTGCAAAGTAGATTTTGTGGCTGACTTATAACTGGAAGTGAGCTACCTTTTGTTTGTTATGACCAAATATAGTGAAGAAAAATTATTTATAGTTCAGCATATTTTTAAGTTTCTCCCATCAAGCTCTGGTTGGTTGCTGCAGACTTCGTGCATGCTCACCCATAACTGCTGCATCTTGAGCGACAGCAACAAGACACATGCAGTGTGAGTCCCTGCCCGGGGAAGGGAAGAAGCAGACAGTCTCTCTGAAGAAAAATTACTAATATGATACCAAATTCTTAGTTATATAAGTAGATTTTTTTCCTACTACTTGCACCCAAATTCATGTCTTCTGGCTTGCATTCTTGACTACCCTCTCAAGAAGGTTGGCACGTTGCTCAGGAAAAAAAAGGATGGAATACCCTTGCAGGCAATATGGAGAACGATTGAAAACTGCTGAGAGTTTTACACATCTCTGAAACAGCCTTAGCAGAGGAAAGGCTCTTTTGTCAGAAAACAAAGGAGAGCAGGAAAATCCAGTGTTTGCTGTCATAAGTTTTGGGCAGCAAAGAGGCATGTAAAGTGATGATTATCTCTTTTAGCAGACCTGTGTCTTAATGAAGTTTATGTGGGGAAAATGGAGAGTAAAACATTGAGTAGGTACAAATGCACGAGGGCTTTCCTCTATTGTTTCCCTTCAGCAAATCATAAAGTATGCATTATTTCAAAGTTGTATCTGTTTGGGGTCCCATATGAACATTTTAAATGCTCCTTTTTTGTCAGTATCACCCTCCCCCCTCCCCAAGAAATCTATCAGAATCAGTTTGTTAGAAGCCTTTCCTCCTCTCCCTCTACCCTATGCTCAAATCTAAAACTGAAAATGCACTGCAAATTCTTGTCTCCAAATGTTGCTTCCACTGCTCTGCCAGCAGGCAGAGTATCATAAAAACAATATTATAGGCAGAGCACATCTGCCATCTGCTCCTTCTTGACAATGTGGAACAAGAAGAAATGACTGAGTTTCCCAAACAGCTAAACATGAAAGATGGGACCTGCTTAGCAGCTGATGCAGTGTTTGTTTAGTCTACAGTGCCACAGCGGGCTTGGAAAATATTGTGATCTGGGAATAGCATCACTGTGAATCTGTTAATGAAAAAGGATCTGCTGTGGTGCCATTGTGACTGGTGCACGTGTCACATGCTCCAGGGTGTGAACGCTGCAGTGAATGTGATGAGCAGTGTCAACAAATGCCTCTGTGCTGGTTCAGCAGAGGTCCTGCTCCTGCAGTCGTGGAGAAAGGCATGTTCAAAGAAAGCTGTCCAAAGATGATTTAGATATGGATGACAACACGGTGGCGTGTACATCTTAAAGGTATTCGTAGATTCACGGTATACTTGGTGGTGGTCAGTTGTCTTGTACATCACCTCATGCCTATCAACTCAAAGCTTTGCTCTGAGAAGAGTAAACGCAGTTTGTTGGGGAAAGCAAGTAAAAACCCAAAGATTTACTGTTTCTTACTAGATTTGTATGCTGGGGTGTGAGAAAAATATTCTTACCCATAGAGCAATAAGACTAAAAATTAAATTATATATATTGGAATGATTGTGCTGCACTTCTAATCTTGTGTTGTTTTCATTGTCTGCATAGAAATAATTTTTCAGGTGCTTTTACTTCTGTATTTTGAGATAGTGAAGTTCCTAATGTATTTTTATTGTCTGATATATAGTCATTGTTTCTCAAATCCTTATGAATTTTGCCCATCTAGTTCAAATGTGCCTGCCCTTGAAGGTATGGCATGTACCTACGACGTGACTCCCACAAGAATGGAACCATGAGAAGAAGAGGAGGGAAGAGGCTTAAGGCGGATTTTCCATGCCATGAGTGTATCTAGGAAAAAGCAATTGTTACAGGTGCTGTGATCCAGGATTATCATTCCCATCAGCTGTAGATCTGCTTTAAGAGGCTCCTCACCAGCCCTGCTTCTAGCAGTGCTTTTCTGGTGTAAGAAAAAAACTGCCAACACACAAAACAAATATCAGTCTTAGAACTGACTTGACTGAAGGGTGTTTTCCAGGGAACCTGTCTCTGAACCTGTCCCTGTTTCACAGGGATCTCTCAACCTGCCATGTGTGTCCAGGGCTAACAGGCAGGTGGGGGGGGACCAGCTTGAGATACCATCCATCATCTGTCTCCTTTTCTCTGTGTCACAGGTACAGCACGTGCCACTGTAGCATCAGAACAAATCCCAAGCTTTTGCAAGTTTGCACTTTATAAGCGTTATAGTCCTAGCTGTATACAGGAGAAATGGGAGCATGGAAATGATTGGGCTTGCCTGAAATCAAGGACTTCATTGATGACTTTAAGTAGTTGAATCCACAACTTCTAAGTCACTTGTGGTTTAGCAAGAGCAGCCTCCCACTTGGCATCTGAACCTCCTTCTGTGTTGCTGGGATGAGTTTCAGGCTTCTTCACCCCTGTAGGTTGCAACCTACAGAAAGTCCCCTTTGGAGACTCCTTCAGGAGTGGAAGAAAGGTCTGAGTACGGTGGTGAGTATTTTCCAAGGCTGTTGACCAGGAGACATCCTTACATTGCTAAGCAGGAAATGTTGTTTTACATAATGAGTTTTCAGATTAATTTACATTTATACTTTTTATTAATAGTGGTTGATTTCCTTCTGCTACTAGAACAGTTCTAGCGTGTTTATATCTAGGTGTAGTGGTAAGACTAAATCTAGTACATTTAGCTAATTTTCAAATTACACACTAGACATTTAAATAATGGTAAAGTTTAGTGGGCTTTATTCAGGATCAGTTTTTCTCTTTGTTGTGTACAAAATAATGGAGACATTTGTTTACCAGATAATTTACAATTTGAAGCCTCTTTGGATGAAAACTCTTAAGTTAGGTAAAAGTCACGAGAGCATTGAAGAGTTTGGGGTTTTTTTAGATGAGTTAAATAGACTGCCACTAAGCGTGCTAGTTACTGAAGATGTCCAACTTGCAGTACTTTCATGAGGCATATAAAATGCGTCACTGCAGAGATACTGTTTTGCCTCAGCATCATAGAAATTTCTGTTCAGTGTTCACTTTGTGAAGACCTTACTGATGCAGCACATTAAATTGTGTGAAGAGTATAAGAAATTTAGGCTCCAACATAAGGGTTTGCAAATTAATATTAAACATTTTAATGGGTATTTTTCTTTAAATATTATATGACTAGAAATAAAAAATCATTTTTATTCCTCTTGCAGCTGAGTGAGTCCAGCTAGAGCATTGACTGGAGTGTCTGCTGTCTGGCCATACTCATAAAGAGAGAGATAGCCTGAAGCAAAACATTAAAAAACAGAGAACTGTGGTAGAGAACATTCAATTCAGGCTATAAAAAATAGTACAAGATCTGAAGATACTGAAGTGACCCTGTGGGTTCCTATAATCCTGGATACATATGACAAAACTGATATAAAATACAAGAAGTAAATGTCTCTTAGTAAAGGTTGCTAATGGGTATTTTTCTTTATTGCACTGCTCTCTAGTTTGACCTGATTGATGCTTATATCCTGTGAGAGATTGAGTATGCCTTACAGCAGGGATGCTGAGCTATTGTAGGTTGCAGCTGCTGCAGAAATGGCCACTGTGGCTCAGGATGTTGCTGCTTTTATGTGGGGGGTAACTGCCCCCCAGCCGTAACCTTCCTGTGGCTAATAACCTGAGGTTTAAATTAAGCTGGTTGGTTGTGTCCTGGAACAGATGATTCCTTATGCCATCTGGTTTGGTAACTGGGCAGTGTTAGGATCTGGTTATTAAAATTATTAGAAATGCCTCTGCCCAAATTAAGGTGCAAACCAGACCAGACACCAAAGTCTATAGTGTGGAGTTTATTTAATGGTAAATGTGAGACAGAGAGATAGAAAGAAACAGGAAAAAGGAGGTGGGGGGAAGAGAGTGACAGAGATTAAAATAGAAGATGTATCATCACTGTGGAACCTGCAGCGTCCTGTTGGTCATCTTCATCTGGTCTTCTTGGTGGTGAGGATCCCACAAAACATAGAGTCCAGTGGATTAATATACACTCAGGAGACGCCCAGTCACCACCCCTGTGGGCGAGGCGGGGGCGAAGGGAAGCTTTGCAGTCTCTTGTGACAGGCTCTGGATTTGTTGCATCACTTGGACCATGTGCAGTCCTCTGGTGGTGGAAGGCTTCAGGAATGAGTTGGGGGGGTACTTTGCAGGTTTTGATGGTTTATGAGCCCTTCTCAGCTGCCTCTCACGTGAATGTCCCACGGGTATGTGATCTTCCCAGAGCAGAGGGCAGGGCTGGGCAGGAGGGAGGAGGTTTACTCCTTCAGTTTGGTGTGGAGAGATTTCGCCGTCACACACCCAAACGCCTTCTCCCCTGCCACCCGCTGAACACAGCTAGGGCGGATTCTTAACACAGGTACATTCTTCTTCCCTGAGCCTTGTTTACTTTTCATCAGACCTGAGATGATTAGACAATAGTCTTATCTCAAGTCCCCAGTCACAGTCCAAACTCCAGTCAGGAAGAGGATGTGTGCTTCAGTCGTCCCAGGCAAGTATTTGCTTCCTTGCAGTTTGACAAAAGTCTTTCTATGATTTTGACAATGTTTGAGACATTAACAACAATTCAGTCCATCATAGGCAGCTGAAGGACAGTAATACTTTTTTGTGCAGCAGCCACTTTTGTTGTTAATTTGATGGGGACGTTGAGCAGAACAGAGCCAAGCCTTGCACCTCGTGTGCTTCAAGCTAGAAGATGCAGAACACATCTGAATGCCAAGAGACATACAATTTCAAATAAATTGTTTTAGTAAGATAAGACTATTACCTTCACTTTTGGACCACATTTCATTAGATTTCTTTGTTATATTGTTCTCTGGGTTTTTTTGCAGATCCTCTTAAGTCTCATCCTTTCAAATTACTGTTTTATTCTCAGAAGGATCTGCAAGTTTTATCTTTAAAAGGTGGAACTAGAAGCGAGAGAAATGCATTGCAGTCGTCTTTGTAAATCATGAAAACTGCTATCAAGGTAGTCTATGCCATGTGGACATTTTATAACAAAGTAGTGGGTATTTTTATAATGAAATGCTCCCCAAACTTCAAAGGCAAATGAGTCAGTCAAGAACATCAAGGAATTAGAAAGCCTAATGCAGAAGAAAATTCTTTTCAGGCCTGTTAGGAGGTATTGCTATGATTAAATCAGCAGAGAGAAGTTGATCTGTTCCAAGAATGCCTTGTTCATTGCCTATTTTTGTCCATGTCTGGCCAGAAGCCATTTTTCACAAAGAAAACTATTCATCAGATTCAGTCATGTAAAAATGATTGCTTAAATTACTCTGGGCTATCAGCTAGCGGCTTTACCCAGGAGTGAAATCTCTTGGGTCAATGCTATCTGTAAGTTTTGCACATCGTCTGAGATGTGCTTTGTCTATAAAATATAGATAAGTTTAATTAAACTAAATTAGTTTTGTTGAGCAGTTTTTGAAATCCTTTCGAGCTGAGAAGTAGCTGTGCTGAGATTTCAGTTGCATTAAGAGGAAACTAATGAGCATTGTTCTCCTAATCACATATGGGATCCTGGAGGAAGATAATATTCCTGGCTATGGCCTCTCTGGGGCCACAGAAGTCTTCTCTGTCATGCACAGCTTGTCCCTCTGATGCTAAACTTAAGCTGTTACAAAAAAGCCATGTGTAAGTACAGGCTGTAAATTGAACTTGCTGTAACCAGTGTTGATGTGCTTGAGCTTATCACGCGTAAGGTGAAATGGAATTCAGCTGATTTTTTTTTCCAAGTCCATCATACATACATTGTGCTGCACTTTCTAAGGAAGCAAACAGTTCCTCTGATCTGCCTGCTTAGTGGCCATACTCATGTGATTCTTCTCCACCAACTGCATTTGATAATACTGAAATGCAACTTGTTTTTATTGTGTGAGCTCAGTGAAAGCTAATGAATATGGCTTCAGAACTAATTTGAGCTTGCTAGTCACCACAAATGTCTTAACAAATCACACTTCAGTGGGTTACAGGCCTTTTACGCTTGAGTACAGTTCTTATTTATTTGGAGATGTTACTGGTCCTTTGTGGAAAGCACTGGAATTTGGTTTTTAGAGAACTTTGTGTTCCCTTCTTGAAGTAGATACTAGTATGAATCATTTCCTCTAGCAATGAGGTGAGTCTGTTCCAGTACACTCCCAGTTGTACTCAGAAACTTGCCAGTGTGTTTCGAATTGGTGCTCTAACTTGTCTATAAAAGAGCAGTTTGGGTGGGAATAATCTGCCACAAGGACCCCTGCAATGGAGACTCTTGCTACCACCAGAAAGCAGATGATCAGTCAGTTGGGAGATTTGATTCCCCATGTGGGTGTTACTCTGTGCGAGTTTCCCAATAATTTAGGATATTTTTTCTTAAACAGATTCAGGTATGTCTGTGCAAACTTAACCTGTTTGGGTGAAATGGTCATTAGTGGGTGCAGAGAAGTGCTTGGAATTCAGTAAATGGTTTGATGTCATCCCACGCGATATCACGCAATCAAATGACTGCGAGTCAGCTTGCAGATGGATGCTCTTCCCTGAAAGGAAACCAAATGTCCTGCTCACAAATCCCAGGCTATGGTAAATGGCATAATTCCTGCTAAACCTCGGTGGTCCTGACCAGTGGGGATGGTTGTTTGATGGAGACCTGGGTCATGGTTAAGAAATAGAACAGTGAATAAGCAGTGAGGGTATGATGAGCAGTAAGCATCCTGTTTCACTCTAACACTGTCTGGAATGCACAGAACAGTGCACATGAGTCCTTTGCATCCCCCAATTATTTGGGGGAATTATATTTCCCTTTATCTGACTATTTTTTGAGTTTTCCTTTATAAATCTCTCCATCCTACATCAGGAAAATAAGAAACGTCCAGTGGAACATTGTAAGGAGCTACCAAGCTTGTCTTGGGCACCCTCTTGCCAAAACCTTCCCTCCCCTATCACAGAGGAGAAACAGTCCCAGGCAGAAGCGCAGGGCTCTGGCTGATGTCCCTTGGCAAACCTGTGTGCTGCAGCACAAGGCAGTGATGAGGTAACGTGAGGATGTCAGCTGTCAGGGGCTGGGCCAGGAGTTTTCTTTCGAGCCTCTCACTGATAATTTTTTTTTTAACTCTCTACATTTGTTTTCCTGTTCTTATGACTAGCAGAAAGCCAGTGAAGTGGATTGCAAGGGACCAGCATGCAGGGGAAGCCCACTGTGCAGGGGAAAATCTTCACTGCTGCCTTCCCTCAGACTAAGCTCTTGTCCAGCATCTGCTCAGTGGCTGCGGCTGCAAGGATAGATGGTCCTTGATCCATGCGGCTGTTCAAATAGTCATCTTTGTAAAAATGAGTTCTCCAGCATAAGAAATAAAGTGCACTGGGTAGGATTAAGTGCTTGCATTTCTTAAATATATGTAAGAACACGCTAATCTAGTTCATTGTCTGCTGACTAATTAAGCCCATTTACTCTTTCTGTTGCATTGTAGATGCTGATACATTTTTTTGCAAACTGATTTGCTTCTTCAGCATCTAATTTCAGCATAAACAATACCAATCTGTTAGTGATGCAGAATTCCCTGGCTAGGAAAACAGCTCTCCTCCATAAACTTGCTAAATAAAATCAAGGGAGGGTAAAATTCTCCATTGAGCTCTCTTTTTTTTCTTGCCAAGCATCTGAGGTTGTAGTTTCTGTCCTCTATTTCATGTAGAAGCAAAAAACAGTAGTGCAGGTCTTGGCCACCTTCAGCCTGCTGCAAAAACCCTCTCCTCAGGGCTGAGCAGCTGCCACCATCCCACCGTGTTGGGACCTTGATAGTAGCATTGCCCTGCCAAGGGGGGGACCAGGTCCTACCAGTGGTATCTACAGCAGTAAGGGGTCTGCACAGAGACAAATGGCACAGGAAAATAACAAGCTCTGGGAGACCTTTGGCAGAACAAGGAGTAAGAAAACACCAAGGAGATCGAAGCTGGAAGGGGTGAGACATTGGGGTGGGAGGTGGCCACTGTCTTCTCCTGCCTCCTAAAGCCTGACTGGGCCCCTCAGAGATAGCTTGGGTAGGTTTGGCCGTGTGGACATTCCTGTCCTGGCCGTCAGCGATTGCCTGCTCTGGAGTGGCTGTAGCTGTGGGTGCAGCCATGGGGGACAGGCACGTGCAGTTGTCCCACAGGTCTGCCATGGTCACCAATGCCAGTGCAGTCATTTAGTTTTTTTCTGAAATACGATGAAATTCTCTCTGTCTATTTGACAAATGTGATTGGCCAACTATGCTATTTTGCAAGATAGCTTAATAGAAGCTTTTTCATTACATTAGCTACTCAGAATTATTTTGA
The DNA here is from genome assembly GCA_013399855.1 of Oxyruncus cristatus. Classification (NCBI taxonomy): domain Eukaryota; kingdom Metazoa; phylum Chordata; class Aves; order Passeriformes; family Cotingidae; genus Oxyruncus; species Oxyruncus cristatus. The sequence goes on along the minus strand of VXAY01005118.1, from coordinate 1,165,217 downwards.
ATGTTCAAAGTACAACTCTCTCTGTGGTAATATAAGATCTTAGACATTTAACAACAATTCCACTCACATTTCTGTTGGGTAATATTGAATATCTCACCTAAATATTCTCCTGTGTTGTAAATATTTATCATTTTCCCCATATTCTCCTGACTGCCTGCACAGACATTCAAATTTTCTGTCTGTCAAGTCATAAAGCATTAAGAGGGGCAGTTTTTCTCCACTAAGTGGAAATATGGGCTTGTCTATTTAGCTCTGCAGAGATGTTAGCATCCATTCTGTGTTCAGCTAATGTATGTGGCTGCAGCATTAACTGGCTTCTGCAGGAACAAATAACATCACAAAATCACATGCTGAGTGTTTTATTAGGGAAATACCTCAAAGGGGATCAAACACTGGGCTTTGTAAGTTATCTAAAATACTCCCCTCCCCTGCTTTCAGCCCTCAACTTCCCCATTTTCTAATCTGCTATGTGTTATTGAGCATTACTGCCCATTTGACAGGCAACACCTGCTCTGGAGCAGCCCAACACAATCCCTGTGGTCCTCCCTGGTGAGGGGCTGGCAGCAGTCCAAGAGCTGGCAGGGAGCTTGTGTCATCCCATCAGCCCCTGGCTGCCCAAGCTCTACCCCACCTTTGGCAGTGGTCTCCATAACATCAGTTCACTCCTGCATGATGTCTCATCTTCTGCCACAGCCTCCCTGCAGCAGAACCTCCACGGACTAGCAGGGCAGTCAGAACAAATGGGCAGGCTGACTACTCTCTCCAGCAACTATTTACCATTGCCATGACTCTTTGGTTTTGTTCCCTGAGCGACTGCCGTGTCCATCGCCGAGCACAGCCCTCAAAGTCAGGTGGAGACGCCCTCTGAGGATGGGTGGGGCCATTCAGGGCTGAGGATGACCCTACAAACCTCTACATTGCTCCTGTATGAGTGTGCACATGTGAGGATGACCTTTTCTGAAATGTGGGGTTGCTGACTCCTGGGTCAGGGTTGTGTATTCTCCTTTCACCGGAGGCAAAGCTTCCCCCACCTTAGTCCCTGCATACTTCGACGTCAGGGTCGGTCTCCAGGGAGCAGCTCATGCTCCATCTGCAAGGTGTTAATTAGCTTTCTGTGAAGAATGCCTTTGGTTGTCTATGTGTTTATTTATAACTACATAAAACTTTGCAGATTCATCATGGTTCATGTGTGTTTGAAGTGAGAAACATGTCACCTCTTTGCTGCCAGCTCTCACTGTTGCCCATTATGCATCATCTGAAAAGTGTGTAAGATTCAGTGAAGCAGCAACTGATGAGTAGAGGAGCAGATGTGCTCCCTAACGTGTCGTGTCCCCTCCAGCAAGACCACTGTCCTCCAGTGACCTCTGGTCTACTGTGAGAACTGTTGTGAGAACATCCTGATTTTATTTTGCAACTCCAGAGTGCATCCCTGATGCAGCCAGTTCTCTCTGGACAGGTGGTGCCCTACATGGACGTTGAGGCTTCTGGACAAGCATCAAGAAAATTATATGCTGTTATATGCCTAAAGAGTCTGCTGTTATGCATAGCGTAAGAAAGATCACAGTCACTGGAAATGAGCAATGATGGAATTGGGAAAAGAAGAGAAATTTTTTACTTTATGGAATATATTGCATTGAGTTGCCACATCATTAAGAAAACCATGTTCATTGTGAGATCAGTGGATGATTACCCTATGAAGGGTATTATTATACGAACACTGATGAAAATCTGTCTATCATGACTCATTTCAATTAAAAATAGGTGTTTCAGCTGCTATTTGCCAATCTGGGATTCAGCTGTGGCTAGTGAAAGTGCGCAATCTCTGCTGAGGGTTTTAAGGATCGTACGATCAGGGCTGCTGACCACAAGTGAATGCTGAAGAGGTGGGAAGAGAACATAGGTGTTGATGCAGTGGCCTTTTGGGTGCACATCCTGCAGGTGCCTCTGGCTTTTGTTCCAAGAGAAGACATTGGGTTTGTTGTGTGCCTTGGGAGAGCCTGCTGGTAATTCCCTCTTGTGCACCTCAGTGCCTGGAGAACCTACTCCCTTGTTTGAAAACCGCAGGATGAAGGAGGACCTCTCTGTGCACTTAAATAGTGTTTAAACTACCACTTGAAGCATCTGAAAGGCACTGGGTCAACTCTGAAATGTTTGGCACTTCCTGTGCTTCAAGGTCAGCAATAAAATTCCTGCTGATTTGCTAAGAGCAGAGGTGGCCTCAGGGCTGATGTTGCTGAAAAAAAAGCCTCACTTTTGACCCCAACTCCACAGAAATGATCCCCCAGTTTGTGACCTGTCACCCGTGCTCATGCGGAGCAGCACTTACTGGTTGGAGCTGCCTTCAAGGATCTATATTTAGCCAAAACATCGTGAAAAAACAGCCAGTGAGGCTTTGGGGAACTGCTTTTGTTTTCTTGGCAATGCTTCAGTTGTATCAGCAATGGTGGGGAGGCACAGATGGAGGGGAGAGCAGGATTTCAGTTTTCATGATAAGAATTTTATTTTATAAACCAAATTCTGCTTGAATAACACTTCTCAGTTTAATGTATTGATCAGCAGGAGCAACATCCAGGTTGTGACAGGCTGTACAAGAGCTGTTGGAAAGGGAACCATTTGCTGTGTAAATTGATACATTAGGAGGTAAGAGTGCTCAGGTCAAGCCGTGTGCTGAAATGCTTTGAAGTTTCTTGTTGCATTGCAAGAATTCAGCAAGATACAACCACTGACCAAAAACATCTGTAAATTAGCAGGGACACCACTGATAGCTTTCTCTTCATTTATTGGTGGCCTGTCAAAGGTATTTTCTGAATTTGGTGGAAAAACATTTTTTAAAGGAGGGAAAAGTACTTGGTTGTTTTCTGGCACACTTTGACCATAACTGTGCATGTCAAAATGCAATTGTAAAGGTGACTGGTTAAGTTTACCAGCCTGTACCTTTTGTTTAGGAGCAGTTTCTGTATCTGTTATTCTTTCAGGAATTTGCATTTGACACATATGCAATTCAAGTGCAAAAGTAATTACATGGAGTCATGAAGGGTTTATAACTCACTGTAATGTTAATAATAAGAAGCTATTTAAAGGTGACTTATATTCAGGAGAGAAAACAGAAAGTTCCTTTGTTTATGAAGCAGATTTGATCATGGTCTGAAAATATTCATGATAGGACCTTTCTCTGAAGCTACTGTAGGCAATAGCAGCCTCCATTAGCATTGAATGTAGCTCCTGAGCTCACTCCAAGTTCATTTTACTTTCTCTCCTGGAGCAAACAACAGGTTTGTCATTGAAGCTGGTGCCTGGCAAGACAAGGATGCAGAAACTCCTGGAATGAGACAAGAGACTGATTTTGCATCTGCAAAACCTGAGCTCAGATGTGAAAAACCCATCCTAATCCCCACTCTGGTCTCGGTCCTAATTTTTATTTACTAAACATAAGAGAGGCCCTGCCAAACAGAAGACATGGATCAGTCAGGCTGTTTCTGTGTCCGTCCTCCACCTAGAAGAAAGGTGCAGGACATGTGGTACCAGTGGCTATGTCCCTGGATGGGTATTTCCAGCCTCTGAGGAGTAGCCTGGGAGGAAGGGCATTTGGAAAGATTTATAAGGGAACAAACCCTGCTTGCCTGGACCAAGAGACTTCTGTGTTGTTTCTTCTTCTTCTCTATCCAGAAGTATAGCTATGGCTACCAGCATCACTCCAATGGAGCTGTGTCAGTTTAGACCAACTGTGGGTTTTTCTGCTTAATATGTTAATGTGAAACATGAGCAAAAACCTGGAGTCTTCAGTGCAGGAAATGAAGGGACTGGAAATCAAAACAGAATGGCGTTGCTGGGGAGCAGGAGGAGATGGGGAAACCACCCTGTAGTGAATGCTGGGCTGTGCGTGCTCTAAAGCCTTCTGGTTCCTGGTGACCTGTGGTGTTACTGCCCTGCCTATGCACTTGCTGCTGCTCCTCAGCATGTGTTCAAACACTTGACACTAAATGATCATTTATAGCAAGCAGTAATGCAAATGTGTTCTTGCCAGCAACGCGAAAAATCTGCTGTTGTCTCAGCTTTTCTTCTGGTTTGAAAAGTGTTTTATAGCAGGCGATAACAGGCCCTGACACAGCCAAGACGCTCTTACAGTGTTTTGTACCTCTGTCAGTTTAGCTGAGCTGACTTGTGATCCATTTTTAGGGCTGATGAGAGATTTTTCCAGGATTTTCCTTTAGTGGTAGTTATTTCTATGGAGCAACAACCGCTTGTCTGATCCCTAATTTTGTGTCCTGGATGGCATCACTCTGAGAGCAAGGCTCTTCTATACTGGAGCTCATGCCTGCTTCCCAGGTGTCCCCAGCATCACGTAGCAAAACTTGAGGTTTGGAACAGTCCCAAGTGAGTCTCAAAATGAAGTATAAATGCGGCAAACCTGGCTTCAAGCAGTTTCAGATGCTGCTCGAATGGCCATGAAATACATGGGAATTCTAAAGAAGTGAACGTTAATAGCTATTCTTTTATCAGAAATATGGTATAGCCAAGGGCTCGTGGGCAGATGCAAATTTTTGCCATTTTATTGGGGTTTTCTTCTGATATTGCATACAGATCTCCTTGGCACCAGGGTAGCGCTGGAAGATAGCTCCTAAGAAAAAGAGACAGCTTTGCCATGTAATGCATAGCTTGAAACTCTGAACAGTGATTACCTACGTTAGTGGTTTTGCTGCTGTTAATACAAGTGTCCTTTCTCTGCGACTGTAAGCCCTAGAAAGAAGTTTGCAACTGTTGAAAGATGTTGTTTGAATGTATACAACTGGTGTTGTTTGGTTTTGGGACTTCTTCAGGACTGATAACATTTATTTAATGACTGGTCCCATTAAAACTGCCATATTGATTCATTTGCTAGGAAAATAAATTGGTGGATATTTCATATCATACAGTTGTATTGATCTTCTAGAAGCTGGTGGGATGGAGCCTTTCATCACTGGACAGCACATTAACACTTTAATTGATATATTCTGAAAGCTAATTAGAGGTCAGCTGGATTCCTTGTGGGAATAATATTTATTTTTTATGTTGACAGAGTGCTCCAAAGCACAAGTCATATGGTGTGATTTAACAGTGATTAACACTTGACTACAGACATAGAAAACTTGTGGAAACTGCCAAGCAGCTGAGACCAGAAAGAGTGAAGACCTAGATGTGTATAATCACTTTGAGCTCTGTCACACAGACACTCATCTCTGTCCATCTATCGGCCAATGAAATATCTGGAGAAAGGTTGCAGCACTTTAATTATTCACTGTCAATCACCTTCTAACGCATGCATATGCCATGTGCAGTCTTGTCTAGAAACTCATTGCAGAAGGGGTTATTAAATCCCACTGATAAGTACAGGTGAATCAGAAAACTTAAACTCTTCCACTCATAGTATCTTACAGTGTAGCTTCTCTGACATGATCTGTTTCTCACCTTATAAAATAAAACATTGATTTTTTTCCCATAACTCATGTATACGATCTCCTGTGCATGTGCTTTGCAGTGCTCACAGGGGAGAAAAAGAGGGAATGACAAAGGGACACTGTTGCCACAAAAACTCTCCAGTGAGCACAAAGAGTGCCTGGGACGAGTAGCTCAGGTGTAGCCATCTGCATCTTATCAGATGGATCCCACAACTAATTTTGTGCTGTCTGATCTTTTAAATATCTGCCTCCCAATTTGCTATGAAGAATTATCTTTCCAGATTTCCTCCGGTAATTTGGATGACTCCAGTGAAGAATTCCCTGTATTTTCAGTTTATTATGTTTGAGGTTTTGTTATATTTCTCTAGAGGGGAAGTGGTCATGATGACAAGGTTAAAGGATTTCTTTGAAAATTGCAGGAAAGCTTTACCACAGCAGGTCTGTTCTCTGGCAAAGAGCAAAGGCGAGCAGCCCTGCCTTCTCCTTGTGTGCTTCTGCAAGGTCTGCTCTCAGTCTCTCATCCACAGACCAAACCATTTTCTTTTTATTACGGTTGAAGGCTGTGACTGTTTTTCAATTTTCTTTCATTTGTGTCAGGTACGAGCACTATCTGTTTTTCTGCAATTGATTCCTGTTCTCATTTCTCTCCTCCTGCCTTTGTGCTCTGCAGAGCTCTGTCAATGTCTGCAGCCATTGGAGCTCTGCCTGTGCATCATCAGCTGCCTCTGCCCAGATGCCAGCACCTTCCTGCAGCGTCCTGGCCACTGCACTGCTTCCTCTTCTCCCATGTGAACCACTTGAGCTGTGAACCACACTGGAGTTTGCTGGGATTTCTTCATTTGATTTTATGTCATTGTGCCTTGCTTCTGTGCTGCAGGCAAATGGCACGTGTGTGCTTAGGGAAGACTGAAGTGTTTGCAAGTATCTCTGACAGTGGGTATGTTCCTCAGTTTCCAGCCAGTTTATCTCGGCTTATCTGTAGCAGGTAACTGCAGTTCCCCAGGGTTCTCTATATCTTACTGCTCCGGTAAGGTCACTCCCTGGTGCCAAACAGGCACAAAAGAAATTGCTTGCTGGCTCCTTCTTAGGAGCTGCGCTTATCTTCATTTCAGTGTTGCTTCTGCTGTAGCCCTCTTAATTTTGGCAGATCCCAACTGTGCCTCCAGGAGCTACTGTTGGAGAGGGAGTCTGAAAGAGCAGTGCTGTCCTGCAGGGGACATCACTGACCACTGGCGCTGGTCCCCTGCTCTGTCAGGGAGCTACAGCATCCCCTCGAGACATTGCTTCTTACTTTCTGCTAATACTTAACCTCTTCTCCCTCTCACATGTAATCTCATCACCCATGACAACTGAGCAGCTGCAAGAGGAGAGAGAATCTCCTCAACATTTACAGAAAGGTTTTCTGTTTCTGCCCAACTGCAAAAAACCATCAAGAAAAGATTTTGGTTCTGTTAGTCTGGGCAAGGAATTTGTTTGTGAAACTAAATTCGTGTTTTCTCCTGGCAATGCTCTCTTTTGGTAAATCTTCATGAAGCTAATGTTATCATCCCTTTCCCAGTGGTTTCCCATTTTATCATGAGCACAGACTTACAGCAAGTGACCTCCAGCTTTAATAAGTTCTCGGTTTGAGTAACCTGTGGACTATCCTCGTTTTCAGCCTGGAGATGATCGTGCTTTGCAGCCTCAGCACAGGGGTGACAGCACTCAGTGCCTTTCCAAAGTCCTCTGAGACCTGGGGCCCCTCTTATACCTGTGGTTTCTGAGCTGGAGTACGTTACCAGTGGCATTTCCAAATGGCTCCATCCTGCTTGGACAATGGGACTTGCAGGAAGCCTCTGCTAGAGGAGGCCCTGGAGATGAGAAGGGTCCCCCAGCCAGTTCTGGCAAAGTATCCTTTGGTGCTATGGGGCTCTGTCCCTGGAAGGAGGGCAGGTGTGGCCAAACTGTGCCTCCATCTTTCTCGCTGGAAATGGCTTGAGGAATTTCTGCAGCTCCAGAGCTCCTAGGCATCACCAGGCGCAGTACCCTGGGGGCTGTGAGTCTGCTCATGGAAGTGTAAAGCTTAATGGATCAGTTGTCTATGGCTACCAATGAGCCACAGATACACTGAGCCTGGTGTAAAGCAAACATGTTTGTGAAAGCCTGTTTGCAGTGAACGATGGGGTAGACAGGTGACACTGCCATAAATCCCGTGGTGCCTGCATGTTTGCTGGTGTGATTGCAAGCCTGCTTCAGGCTCTCCAGGCCAGCTTCATGCACTAGATAATGGGATACCATCAACCTGAAATGGCTATTAGAAATATCACAGAAGAGCCAGACTTAAATTCTTCACCTTGCAACAGGTAGAATAGATCATGAAGTAACTGTGCATAGTACAGCTGTTATCTGCAAGCTGCCTTTCTGTGCATGAGGGTGAAGTTTCAATGTGCTGCTCTCCACCTCACCTGGGCCGTGGTTTAATGGCAAATGGGCTAAAGTGCAGGTGACTTAGAAAGCACGAGCCTCGCCTGACCACGGGAGCATGCAGGTACATGCATACAGGTTGTCGTTCTGGTGAGAGGTAGGAGTTTTAAAATCCTTTCTGGATCTGGGCCTGCCTCCTTCACCAGGATGAGTGGAAGTGTTTCTCATATCTGATAAAGGCCTGGATATGGTGTCTTGATCTTTTTTTTTTTTTTTTTGGTAGTGTTTCCTACACATCACTTCAGGACTTAAGGCTCTGGAGCGGGAAAGACTTTTATTTTACAAGAACGGAAAATGTCTAAAAAATGAAAGATCCACTGCTCCTGACAGAGTTTGAAAATGGTTACATGGTTCCGTGATGCAGAACATAGTTGTTTTGATGCAACATCATAGTTTTTCCTGTTTTCTCCCTCACACTGGTTATTTTTACACATATTTAACAGAGTTTCAAAGTAGCATTTTGGGGTGTTTACTGTCATGAAAGGACCCAGAGTCAGTGATGATGATGTTGGTATTATTAGTTCCCAATGCTCCTTAAACAACAGACACTATGACTACTTTGTCATATTCTTAATTAACAGTGGTTGATTAATTAGAACATTTTAAACCCCATAATATCATTGGTATGGTTTTGTTCAGAGAAAGAGAACAGTTAAGGCAATTCAATTATAATTTGGATTTAAAAATACCTTACACATTTTTAATGTTCTGTTTGAATAAGAGCAATGAATATGTATCCCTATGAAAATCCATTTTCTTGCCCAGGGTATAAATGTCCAATAAGAAATCTTGGAGTGAGCAATATGGTTTCCCTTGGACAGAGTGTCTCAGTCTAAATGTTGTATAACTCATGCTCTGCTCCTGGTGTGGTGGCATAGAAATTGTTCCTTGTATATAGCTTTATATAACTGCTGTATATAACCTGCTATAGCTTAACTGCAGCAATTTAAAAGCAATGACAATTTATTCCCAAGTGTGCTCCCTGATCAAAGTTGGAGTCCCCATTTTAGGTGTTAAATATTTATTCAAAGTGCAGATCGTACATTTCTGGTACTGTGGAGGGAATTTATAATATAGCACCATTCCTCGCTGAACACCAAAATGTCTTCAACTCCAGCTGTCTCCTTTTTT
>VXAY01005118.1:1067378-1156121 GCA_013399855.1 Oxyruncus cristatus | reverse complement strand
TTTTTTTTTTTTTTAAACCAAGGTAATTGAAAATAAATTAGAATTAGACCAGTCCTTTTGCCAGTGAAACTTTAGCTAGCTGTCACTTCTACAGCATAGGTGTGCAGGCCCAGCAGCTGTAGGGTGCTGGGTGTGTGCCTCCTCCCCATGTTGCATCTCTTGATGCCTCTCCTGGGGTTATGTGTTGTTGGTTGATAGTGCTGTGGGTTTGGTAATTTCTCCTGGTCACGACAGTGCTCTCTGCCTGCTTTGTCCAGTGACAGTACCTTGATGCCCTAGCCAAGGACAAATGCCCCTTTGTGTGCCTGGACAAGAAGTGACCAGTACAGGGGATGCAAACACAATAGGCAAAGTGAGCAGACACCTTTCCTACCCTGTGTAAAAATAATGAGAGGGAAGGATGACAGATGGGCACCCCCTATGGGAAACTTCAGCCAGTCTGAGAGACCTGTCCAAAGTATGAATCTGGAGGTGTTTCGCTCTCCATTTTCTACAGGTAGAGTCAGGACAAGCAAGTGACTAAATTTAGATAGCTGAAGTTAGCTGAGCTGAATCAGTCTGAGTGACTGTCAAGGACACAGCACGGCTCTGCAAAGGTGGAAAGAATAATGCAGGAATTTTAGCTTTGGATTTGTAGTTCAACGTTCACCTGGAGGAAGATTGCCATTTACTGATCGACCCGTGGTACTTTCTACAGTGCTGACCCAGTGTTCTGGCTCAGGGTGAAGTTTTGCCTTGTGGCAAAACTGGGAGCACTGTCTACTGCTGTAGAAAATTATTGGGTTTGGCAGATGGAGTCCATTTTCATAGTCCATAATTTTCTTTCTTCTAAGAGCCTTATTCTTTATAATTTCAGCACAATAATACTGAAATATATTGTTTGCTTCTTGTGCATGCAGCGACTATTTCCCAAAAAAGCTCCTTGATTTACCTTTTCTTTCTTCTTAGACACGTGACATTGAGTCAGGGAAAGGGAATTACCTAACTTTGAGGTGAATAAATGACCAATCAGCTAGGTGTTGACAAATCAAAGAACTGGCAACTCTTGTTCCATATGCTTGTGAACAAATCACAGAATAATTTAGGTTAAAGGGGTGTCTGGAGATCATCTAGTCCCATCCCCTTCTTGAAGTGGTTCCAGTTAGGTTAGGTTTCTCAGTCCAGTTGAGATTCAAACATCTCCAAGGATGGTGTAGTGGTTTTGATTCTAGGCCTTCCTTGGTAACCAGGTTGTAACCAAGGAACCAAGGCCATGTTCCCAGTATTCCATACGATTTTTACGTAAGCAAAGGTATAAATAAGAAGGGAGTGGAAGCTCGCTCTCTCTTCTCTTCCGGTGAGGTTCAGGAGCAGTGGTTCTCTGCGTTGGTCTTGCTTATCTGGAGTTGAGACCTGCAGTGACTACTGATCTGCCACGCGGGAGAGTGGGGAGTGCCGGCTGTGCCAGGCCATCCCATTGTTCTAAGGGATGTGGTGAGATTGATTTTTGCCAGTTCTTTGTTTTGCTCGTTCTTAGTTTTTGATTGTGTATATCTGTTTTTCCCCTTTTCCCTTTTTCCCTTTTCCTTTTCCCTTTCCCTCCGGGGGAGGGGGTTGTGCTCGGGATCCCGAATATTGTATATGGTATTCTAGCTGTATATAACTGTAAATATATACAAATATATATATTTTGATGTAATTCGGTTGCTTTCGGGTTCTTCGGTTTCTGTAGGTTTTTTTTCCTTTGCCCCAAGGGAAGAAGGGAGGGGGAGGCTTTCCCTGTGGGTTCGGACAGTTGGCGTGAAGCCAACACAGATGGAGATCGCACAGCCTCACTGGGCAGCCTGTTCAGGAATGGCAGCAAGCAGAAGCATGCATATAGAGAGATGAGAAACACCTTGTAATAACAGGACAGGACTAGTGGTGCAGTAGGCAGTGACCTCAACTCTCCAGGATAATAGTCGCCATAAATATTTTGCATATCTTGTTCCTAGTGACACGAAACACTCAGTTTCATCCAGGAGCGTTTCCATATGCTATTGAACTAACGAGGAGGTATGGCAATTTTTTAGCTGTAGGCAGCCTTTCTTTAGAAGTGAACTTCAAATATTTAACCACTGCATAGTCTCTACTAAATTGAGGTCTCAAGTTTGCACAACTAAGGGTGAGGGTCATGCTCTGTGTCTGATGAAATTAATGCCAGCTCTGAGTCCAAGGATCAAACCCTGAATGACTCTGTAGAAGCAATTTATTATCACAGGAGTGAAACATCATCTTCTTTCTTGTGTAGCAGAGGTTAGGACATAAACTCATTGACCTTCTCCGGGAGGAGAACTGGGGCACATTGAGATTCTGATCACTGTCATGTTTTTGGAAATTGATGGTAAATCCTTTGAAATGACATTGGAGCAGAGAAGCAATAAGCAACCTGAGAATGAAGCCCATAATCTCTCTGTTCCCATGTTGTACATGTTTTCCCTGTAGCCTAATTTAAGAATAAAATCTTAATTTGTTTGAGAAAGCCAAAAGTGGCTGCTGTAGTTAATTTATCTGGGGACACACTGATGCTGATGAGCTGGAGGAGGATGTTATCTCTGTCCTTTTACAAGGAGACAGAAACACCATGATGTGTGCAACAGCCAAACTGTGGCACATAGGTTAAGAACGAGATGGCTTTTTGATTCCTGCAAAGAACAGTGAAGGGCAGCTCTCTGAGGTTGACTGGGGATGGGAAGCAATGGGAATTGAAGATTACATGTACTTTTATCCATATGTTCCCACCGCATCTGCTTGCGACATGAACCACCACTCTGCATCTTCAGAGCAGAGCTGCCAGGACCCGACACCCATCCTGGTTAACATAAATGCTTGATAGGATGGCTGTAGTTCACTTAACCATTTCATCCTATGGCTGACTTTATGCACAAGGACTTAGATTTCTTTCCCCACTCTTTGGACACAGTGGTGCCCAAGTTTTTAGAGCACTACTACAATGGTGTAAATGTGACCTGTTCTGGTGAGCCAGGCTGCCTGCATAATAGCCAAAGGAGATGGATGAGGCAGAGTTTACTTGGTTTCTCTTACAGAAGCAGGAGGAAAGACTCCAGGGATGTTCAGTTGTGTCTTGTCAGCTTCTGTTTGCCCTGCTAAGATCTTTTTGTTTTCTTTTGATGCTCTGCCCTACTGTCCTTTGGGCATTAAGAGAGTGGAAGGGTGCAAGGTCATAAGCATATTGCACTAAAAAAGTACTTTGGACAATGGGGCTTAATACATCTCTTTACTGTGTTGGTGGTTAAACAGAAGTAATCAAGCATTTGGGAAAAATAGTGTCAAAGACTATTTCAGAAGAGATGCTCTCAGAGCAGTATTCTCCTCAGGTGGTAGGAGCCTCTTGTTGAGAAAAGCCATGCTCCAGCAAGCCAGGGGAAGATCATCAAGAACCTGAACTGCCTGAGCGTTGCTTCTGGTTCTCCTGCAGACCTCTACATCCTGGGTTACCACCAAGTGTTGTGGCCCCAGGCTGGGTTTGAGTGGTCCCCTCTGCAGTTAGCAGTGAATGAGCCTGGACTTCTCTGGTGGTACTTGTGGAGTTGTGCCTCTGAGCCCAGTCTTCTCTGAACAAAACCTGAGGGCCAGTGTAAGAGTGAAATGAAGGAAGGCTGCAATGTCAGTGTGGCACCTCTTGTTGGGTTAATTAAACATCTGGATGAAAATGTCTGAAGTGTCTTGGTGACCTGGGCAAATAGAGGTCTACCACAGCTATCTCAAAAATTACCTTTGTAAATGGGACTCAGAAGCTTTAGCTAGAGGGACATGTTTGAAAGTGATATCCCTTATGTCTCATGAGTGAGAAATCAATATGACAGGACCATTTGTAGAGTTGGAAGGGAACATAATCCAAATACAGAGTAGTCACCATTCCCTTTCTGGTCCCTGCTTGCCTTCTGTTCCCTGTCCAGGCTGTCTAAGCTGTGCATGCTTAAAGATTAAGGTTGGGTTTTATTTATTTGTTTGATGAGGACCTCACTTGGAAGCACATGCTCTTGGTCTGAGGTTTCCAGGTGCTAAGGTAGTAAGGATCCCTCTTCAACTTTTGGTTACCTACATAGCACAAAAAGAGGTGGTTGTCTGATTTATATGGAGAGGAAACTTGTTCATTTAATTGGATTTATTATATCCCTAAGTCTGTGCACGTGGAAGAGAAGATACTTGTTTGAGAAAAGGCCCAGCAATTAAGTCCTCCACATTGCACCCTCTGCTCCAGATAAAATGACATTAGCCTGCTGGGAAGCATAAAACAGCAAATGCATAACTACACAGTTAATTATAGCTAATGACCAGAGAAATGGTCAGTACTACCCTTGGTAGCTCAGAATTGGCCACTGGCATCCTTGTTTATTTTGCTCCTGATGGAAAAAGAAAGAAGTAGCAAAAATATTGTCCTCTAACCTGTGGTCCAGTATTTGCTCTTACTCTATCCATTGGATAGCATATTGCGTCATATCAAAAGAGCAATGGATTGTGATTGGACTTGACACAGTCTAGGTTTCAACAGAAAATAGTCCTGCAAAGCCCACATTGTTCTTGCCTTGTAGGCTATCAGAAGAAAAGAAATTCTCACAAAATGCCTTTTTTCCCTTTCTCAGTTATTTTAGAACACCTCAACACTACACCAAGTCACATCTCACACAGTAGGTCTAGAGCACACGGGCTCCAGGAAAGGAATTGCCCCAGAAGATATCCTCCTTATAATCAGAAGTCCAGCAGAGGAGGGCAGCAAATTCTCCACGTACTAAAACATGGTTGAAGAGTAGAGCTGCAGAAATATTTAAAGTCTATTGTACTGCAGTGTCTCCTTATCTATTAATGCAACTTGAATGTAACCTGTCAGCTTGCTTTAGCTCTGGAGTGAATCTTTTTTGTCGTTCTAAAATCTGTAAATAATGAAGGCTATCTATTAGGAAAGTACCAAAGGTCTTTTTTAACCCGCTTCATAAAGGAGTCCTGCAGGCTACCATTTGGAAAGAGTCTGGGCTGCTGTAACTCATTTGAGCCCTAATGTGATAAAATTAGGAGCTATGAGATGTGAATCTTAAGTTCAATCTCAATGTTGGCACAAATCAGACAATGAAAGTATCTGTCTGATTAGGCAGTTAAACAAGGAGGGATGACTCAAAATATCCTTTCTATTTCAATAGCTCCTGTGAGATTAGAGACCCTTTGAAGGCCGTGTCAAACTGTCTTTTACTTTAATGCACCTCCATTTAATTGAAATCCTATGAAAGAGGATGAAGGCAGTTGTAACCTGAGGAGTCTTGAGTGCATTCCAATGTCGCACTGAGACTTTTAAATGGTCAAGGAATTAGGAGTGACAGACTAGTCCCCTGAGCAACTGGTTTTTATACCCCATCTTTCTGCTTTCCAAGTCCTGCTGCGTATCTCCTGTCTGGTGTGATGTGTTTTGTGTGTTGGCAAATCCTCTGAGTAAGTCAGACGTAAGAGTGAAGTGAAGCTCAGGGTCTTACCCTGAAGTACTGGGCAGGGGGTGCAAGATAAACTCAACTCCCAATTCCTCCTACTCCACCCTTTTAGTGAAATCAGATGTGCTTCTGTGATTGCCTTTACCAGAGCCCTCAGTCGGTGTGGGATGATACAGGCATGCCTTCTCCTGCCTCCCACAGGCTGTGCTCTCTGTTTCTGCTATGGCTGCAGGGACCAAGCACTCTGCCTGTACCTTTGGTGCTGCAGGGAAGCTGCCTGGTAAGTCAAATGTGAATACAAAGGGAGATCATCCCCAGCTGACTGTCAGTCACAATGCTCAACCCTCCAAGCAGTCCAACTGGCAGTACAAATCCTGCTGCCCCTCAGGAAGGGTGATGTGCTGGTAGCAGGCAAAGTAAAGGCAGAAAGTGCTTTGCAAAAGAAATCCCCAGGTTGCTTATAAATATGTCTCTCCTTATTCCTCTATGTTACATGGAGTTGTTTGTCCTGTTTTGGGTATGGAATAAATTGCTCGTATTCTCCTGCCTTATACATTGCGTTCTAAACATCTTGTTCTAGCTGCTTTAGGCTTCCAATAGTTTCTGGCAGGCTGAACAAATAAAATGAGTAAAAAATGCCATAAAATCCCAAACAAATTCTTCAACTAGCTCCATTATGTTGTTTGTGCTTGGCTGGGATATATTACTGTGTTGGGTTATATTATTGTGCAAGTATATCGTGCTCTTTAAACAGGGTTGAGTCAGTGCTGCTTCATGGCAGAGCTTTGCACAGGATTGGCAGAGGCTGGTGTGCCAAGGCAGGGTCAATTCTGTTGTTCAGTTTGAGTCTCACTTTACTGAATTTTCTGGCAGTACAGCCATCGTATTCCAGGAAGATCTAGAGAACATCTGCAGCTCTTGAGTGAGGCCTACAGTAGACTCAGCTGTAGACACTTGACTGTAGCTGAATTGAATAAACTGGATCAGGCAGGATGAAGAGAAAACAGAGATCACCTCCGAATGCAAGCGAACAAACAGAGCATGAAATCTCTCAGAAACAGAGGTCCTCAGAGGATGAGCAGCAAAATAAACTTAAAGAAGTTGGGAGATTCACAGTCAATGTAAGAGTGCATTTTGTCCCAGTTAGATCTTAAATAAACACTCAAATGTTGGAATGATGTTATGTGAACTGAATGTAGAATCTGTCTAATGAGCTTTTTGCCCAGTGAAGTTCTTTCTTAAACCACAAGGCTCCCATGGGAGGTTGTCTGCTGTTTTTTTCCCTTCAGACCTTTAGGAATCCCTACAAGGTACAAAAATGTATTCACAGTTTTTGTACTGATTATTCATCAATACTTTGTTTCTGTAAATGCAAACATTCATGATTTCAGCATATGTTATAGCAACTAACCTAGTTTTCCATGAGAGCAATTGCTTACACTGCCTTAGAAATAACCAGTTGGTATGTTTTTTAATATAAGTGTTTAATTATTGCAGAGTGTCTAGGAATAGAAAGAATAAAGATGCTGTCTCTACAGACAAAAATAGTTAAGGATTTGTTACCACATTTTTACTAGAATGCATGAGATCAAATGAATGAATAAATTTGAATGAATAACTCCACAAACTCAGCTTAAATTAATTAGTCAAACCAGTATTTTCACTTCCTGTTTTGGTCTAGATACTGTATTGCTTACTCCACAGAGTGTCTTTGTAAAGCTACCTGGAATTTTATCAAAGTTAGGATACGTGAAGTTCATTGTCTGTTATTTATTTATAAAGAAACAAAAATGTGCTAGTCCCCTCATAGCACAAATAAATACATAAGCAAATAAACAAACAGTATCAACCTATTCCCTGTCCTTGAAAGCTTATACTGTAATCTAGACATGTGAAGAGGGATGAGAGCACTACACATCATGGAAAAAAGGCAAAAAAAGACAAGTCTTATAATGACAAGTAGGTATGGCTCTGTAGTTCTGTTATGTATATAAACTTTCATAGGCTTAAGTTCTTGAGGTGATGCACAAGGAATTGGGTTTTGAGAAGGCATGTGGCTAAGGAGAGATTATTAAGACTTTTTGTCTTTTGATTCTTCCGATATCACTTGGTATTTTGACTGGAATGCAGATCTATTTGTTGAAGATACCTTTACTGAAGAATCAGCTTTCTGATTATCTGTGTTAGCCAGAAAGTCCTATAACCATGCATTTCTTGTTTGTCTAGTGGGTCTTTGAGTCTCTAAACATCAATGCAGTAGATCCATGCATGGCTGCAGTGTGCCTTCGGGCACTTCCTGCATAGGTGAGTCCTGTCTGCTTCTGCCCAGCCAGCATGGACACAATTAATCCTGTGTGAGATGGATAACAAGGTAAAATTTCATTTTTCCAAAATTTTGATGTGAGACAGAAACTAATGAAAATCAGGGTGGCAACAACTGGCTTGTCATGGGCTATGTGACTAGTGAGCCATTAACAGCTATGCTAATTAATGTTGTGAAAAAATATTTGTTCAGACATCTGGGCAGGAGGAGAGAGAGGGGGCAGCATACACTGTATGCAACACTGTATAGGTGCTACAGCCCACCCAAGGGGGGAACCACAAAGTGTAGGAGCTAAGCTGTCCTCTGCAGACCTGCACACTGACTGGTCAGAGTGACTGGTCGCTGTGCCCTTGGTCCTTGGTGCTGGACTGGTCCACATCAGTCCCATGGGGCTGATTCTCTCAGGTGTGGTGTGTGTGATCTGTGAAGCAGGAATCACTGTCCAAAAAACGACTTGAGCACCATGATGTGAAGTGTTTTGGGGACTTAGTCGCTATGTCTTGGCAATTGATTAGAACCCCAGGTGAGAGTCCTGGGGAAGATGGAAGCTTGGATGGGCAGCAGCAGGAGGCAGCATGCTGAACAGGCAGTAGCTTTGCCACTTAACAAATGTCCCTTCAGATGAGGATGTATTTTAAACTGTTGCTTTCTCTGGGACTCATATCTTTTCTCAGAGCTAAGGGAAGCACATTCATCAGTTTGGATTTACAACTGGTAGCGTTTCCTGAAGGCTAGTGCTGTGAAAAAAAAAAGGAGCAGGGATCAATTTTTTACTTTATTTTACAATCCAGTGGGTAGGATGAGAGAGATGCTCTTTCTGTCATGCAGAAGACCAAGGCCAAGCTTTTCCTTGCATGATGAAATTCAGTCTATTTATCTTCATCATCAATAAGGGATTTTTGCCTTGTGCATGACAAAACTTACGGGATGAGAGAGCATGCAAGCGAATGCCAGTAGCACTCATGTTTTCACTTGAAAGATTTGGGTTCCAGTCTTGGCTATATGAACAATTTATGCATTAATGTAATGGCTGCTTGACATAAACCACGTTGAATATGTCCCTCTCAGGAAGCCTGGCAGCTGGGCCCTTGTAGATAAGGCTTTTCCACTGGGAGATAGGGAATAGATTTGAATTAGGCTTAATTAAATTTTACTTCCTCTTGTTTGGAATAGCTTTACAGATTGAAAAAGGATAGCGATATTTTCTATTTAAAAATCCTTATGCAATTAAATATTATGGATGAAGTTTCATGTTTCTGTATTACGGTACTTATCCAGTGTATTGTTAAAGGATGTGCATTCACACAGGGCAGTAAGGACAGTGGGGGCAGCACACCAGAACATAGCAGTTTATGTGCTATAGCAGCCACTGAACAGGCAGCTGGCATGGATTTTAATAGTTTTATTTTTTCTGGTGTGGCATGTTTTTTTATTACATTTCTAACATAGGTAGATTCACGATGGAAGTCACACTTGTGATTCATTTTGTTTTGCAAGCACCTAAATAGATAGCTAAATTCCTTCTTTGAAGTTTTTGGTATAATAGTTACAATATTTTTTTTGTTTGTTTACTCACCCTAATAGGAAAACACTTTTCAAGTCCTTTGAAACCATCTCTGTGGTTAGACTTTTAAAAATAAATGCTTCTGCTTAGAAGAAGAATTATACAATGCATCAAGCACAACTAAAGTATTTGCATTTAAAGAGAAGCAGCTTCATGATTTCTTTAAAAAATGTTGAGAACTCAGTCAATCATTTTGACAGTGTTGTTTATGTTGATTAGCACTGTGCTCTACTCCATATGCGTTGCCACCATAATTAATTCGAAGAGGACTCTGGGTGTGGCTCTGTTCAGAAGATACCACTCTTTCACCCCACTGAGCACTGGGGACATGTTTTTTCACCAAGCAGCGCCATGATCAGAGTAGGAGCAGTGAGGAAGTGACCAAACATGGTACCAAGCCAGATGTTCTGAAGATGATGTGCAAGCCCTCCCTTCTTAATGTTTTGGTATACAAGTAGTTCTCTACCTAAGCAAAGCCACATTTCTGTTTTCCATCTTCCAGTTCAGCAACTCTATGGATGTCCCTGACTCAACAGGTTGCAAACCACCATCTTGCACTGGCCTCACTCCTCCTTGTGGCCACCACTCCCCAGCTTCGTCCACTGCAGCTTAATTTTTGCTGAAGCTGCACCTGTCCTGGTCTGGAAAATCGCCAGTAGATTCCCAAGGCTCACCTCTCCTTGCGGCTCCATGTGTACATTTGCTTCCTAGAGATTTTCCCTTCTATTTTTGGATGGAAGAAGTGTAGTCCCTCACGCCCGTGGGCTTATGCCAGTTTTAGTTTGAAGGAAACAAAGCAGTTTTGTTCCTAAACACCCATAAACATGCTTCTGTGCATTTGACTGTCTCTGATGTCTTTCTTTGTCACTTGAAACTCTGTGACATGGGGGCACAATTGTTCAGCAAATTGTTGTCTTATGTGATTATAACATCTGGTACTATTATTTGAGGGCTATGACATGAGTCAAAACAGTTGTGTATGAGGCATATGACAGGGCTTGATTCCACCTTATAGAAATGATGGACTGTGATCCTAAACAAGCAGAAACATTTTACCCCAGTTTTGATCCTGAATCTATTTTACTTACTGATGAGTGGTGGCTTAACTTTACTGTCACTTTACAAAGTCTCACTTCTACGTGTTATTCACTTTCTACTATTACCCTTATTTCCTTTCAGAGTAAAAAGACACTGCTCTCTGCTTTATTCTGCTGCTTTGGCTGTAGGAAGCTGTTTCTTGAGAAGTGGGGGCCCAAACTGAGTCCTCTCTTTTAATATCTGACAGTGCTAATGGTGCTGCTGGTAATGGTCCTTGGTCAAGAGTTGGGACACAGGGTTTGAATTCCTAAACCCTGGACTGCATAGGCATTTTTCCCACTGCAGAGTGCTTGGATCTTGGCCTAAAACCATTTTTTTCACCTGTTCTCCCTTTGTCTTGGATACTCTTCCACCTTCCCTAGCCCAACACCGGCTGTTGGTTTTGTCTCTTGAATGTTGAAACTGTGATTTGTTCCAACTGACATAATCAGTTCTCTGGGGTATTTACTGAATTTGGTCCCTGCTTCTCTAAAGCCCTTGCTCGGCCTTGGCAACAGTGCTTTCCTCTTGCCTCTTTGCCTTGCTCTGAAGTTGATGATGTTGCACTGTAAGGTTGACCTTGACACACTGTTCTCAAATTTTAGAAAAGCTACAAAGGTCCCAGCTTCTGTGTTTTGAGGCTACAGCAAATGCCGAAAAGGGTATCTTTTAGTGGCACAGACACTGAGGAAAAATGCTTTCTGCTTGTCTGTATTTATTGTCTCAAATGCAAGTAGAGAGTACTGCAGTTTCACTGTATTGCCATCAGTACAAGTTTTGCAGTAAGACCCTCAATTTTCCCATAAAATACCCCTCATATGTTTCCCTCATCATTATTTTTTTAAAGATACCATTAAGTTCCTCTCAGAGAGACTCTTAAGATGTTACAGGTTGGGAATCTTCTGCTTTATTGCACCTCCTCATAATGTATGGGCAGAAATACCACTTACCAAGTAGAAGGTCAAAGAAAGTGGAGGCTCTGCCATCCCATTACTACTTTAGCTACTGAATACCCCTTAACACTGTTTTAATGAAGGGAAAAATAGTCAAATGTATATTGAGTGGTTTGAATTCAGTTCAAGCAGAGAGACAAATCAGAGCTCTGATGAAGCCCTCCAAGTGCCAAGCTTTATGATCCTGGTGGACACTGGCAGGCATTGTCCATTAGCCTATGCATATTTCATCTGAGGGGGAAAAAAACCAGGAAGAAAGAACATTGTGAATTTGAAAATCAAATCCACTATTGAAGGGTTTTGTACATTTTGTCTCAAGGGTCCACGATTGGGGTCCTTGCAGCAGTTATGTGTTTGAGATGCATCGAGGCGGTCTGATGTCCAGGTGAAATTCTTTTGACAAATCTAGACACATGTAGGTGAAGAAAATTAATGAAATAAAATCTCCCACAATAAAATTAAGAAACTTACTAACTCAGCAGTTAACTTTGGGGAAATACTTTCAACCTAGATGGACCCCTAATAAGAGCCCTATCAAATTTTCATAGATACAATTAATTCCTTCCATTTAGAAACAATTCAATTAGAAGCTTCCAATTAGGTTTCATACTGTACCATTAAAGTGCTATTAACACTCCAAACCACTGCTACTGACATTAAAGATCTAACAGGGAATGAGTAAACAGCTTGATTTGAAGTGAAAGCAGCTTACCTAAGACAAGTCTTTTTGCCAGATGCTGAGGTGAACACTTTTCTGCTTTCTCTTCTTTCTAATGTAGATCATTGATACAGTGGCACATCGAAGTGCTTTGCAGTGCTAGCAGGACCAGCCTGTGGTGAGCCCACCTGCAGGCTGGGGCTGCTGAGCTGTTTTGGGACCCCACTAGCCACTGGCTGGTGAGAAGCCTGTGCCAAGGCTGGCCTGGGTTTCCTTGCACAGTGCTACATCCTGCAGCATAGTGTCACCCTTCCTGCCTTGCCAGCACTGTCCTTCCCAAACCTTCCATCTTTTTAGAGGTGCTTGAAGCATCAGATACTTCCTATGATCCTTCTTGTAAAAATACAAAAGTGACTCCTCTGTTTTTATACCAGCCCCACGGGCAGAGTTATTCCTCACTGTTGGTCTGTGCTTCACCTGTGCATGTGGCATGTTGCGTATTTGGAGTACTAAAAATCACTTTTATTTAATGGATTCCTGAACTTTTCCTTGCATATAAGGCATGTAGAAACAAAGACCTCAGCCAAAGAGTAGCTGAAAGGTGTATCTTTTGGAAGCTGATGGAAGTGGTGGTCTTTTCTCAGTGAAAGTAGAGAAAGTGTGTGTTTAGGGAACTGAAAATTCAGTATCATCGAACGGTTTAAAAGCTTATTATTAACCAGCTGCGTGAATAAGGGTGAAGGGGTCATGAGACAATTAGTCCAAGTAAGTGGTGGCTTGAAGAAGATACCCCACTGGGATGCGTTCTGCTATTTCACATCTGGGAGGCACTGACCATGCCTAAATCACTGCTGATCACCTCAGTAGTTCTTGTCAAATGTGTGGGTTTTAGCTGTGGTAGAGTTAATTTCCTTCACAGCGACTGACATGGGGCTGTGCTTTGGATTTGTGCTGAACACAGGGTTGATAACAGAGAGATGTTTTTGTTATTGCTGAGCAGTGCTTACAGAGGGCCAAGGCCTTTTCTGCTTTTTGTACTTGCATGCTGGCAAGGGGCCTGGGGGTGGGTGGGAGGCTGGGAGGAGACACAGCCAGGAGAGGTGACCCAATGTGACCAAAGGGATATTCCATGGCATACGGCATCATACTTAGCATATAAAGTGAGGGGAAGAAGGAGGAAGCGGGACACAGAGTGATGGCATTAGTATTCTCAAATAACCATTATGAATGATGGATCCCTGCTTTCCTGGGGATAGCTGAACACCTGCCTGCCCATGGGAAACAGTGAAATAATTCCTTGTTTTGCTTGTGTGTGCAGCTTTTGCTTTCCCTAATAAACTGCCTTTATCTCAATGCACAAATTCTCTCCCCAGTCCTGCTGGTGGGGGACTGAATGAGTGGCTGCCTGGGGTTTGCCTGCTGGCTGGGGTTAAACCACAATATTGACCTACATAGAAAGCATGGGCATCACAGGCAGCCTCTGTTTCAGCCATGAAATGTAAACATGAAACATGAATGTACCTGAGCTGACTTTTGTAAGCCTGGATTGCTTTCCTGCCTCTCTAAGATCCATCCTGGTGCCAGCAGGACTTTGCCAAATGTACTTGGAGGCAACTCCATGCTTGAAATGTTGTATCATTAGCAGCTCAGAAATTGATGGAAGCTCTGCAGTGAATGCCAGTGCTGAAATTTGGTACTCTGAGTATCTAAACTTGTATTGAAACTTTGGAGAAGTTGCTGAATGGACCTTCTAGTAGCTCTTTCAGGGTAACAGATCAAGTGTTTTTGATGAGTTTGGTTTCCATACACCTAGAGATAGCGTTCTCCATTCTGGATTAATGACTTATGAAATCCTGAGTTTAAATACAAAGGGCATTTGTAATTTACAGGAGGGGAGAAGAGTCTCAACTGTCCCTTAATGATTCTAGTGATTTTTTTATTTCCCTTGACCTCAAACAGCCAAAAGGATTTTTCTTTGAAAAACCTTTTGCTTCCAATGATGCGACTCTGTATGTTGAATTTCAGCTGTGATTGAATTTGTACTACAGCCAAGTTATAAAACCTCGAAAATAGGATTTATAATGGAAATTCTAAGTGCAATCTTAACTGTAACAGCCAGCTTGATACTCAATAGTACTATTAACATTGTTCAAACCCAATGTTCAGGATGAGTCATACTGATCTAATTCTTTACATAACCCTTTTCTTTTCTGTAGCACAGGCCTAGTCTTGTAATTTCCAGTCATATGCCAGTGGATACATTCCTTTAGTTTGGGGAGATACAGAACACAGCTGATATCAGTGCTATGGAAATAGACAGTGTTTCCAGCAGGGCAGTACCTTCTACATTTATTTGTTCAGTTAAATTCAGGCCACTTTCATTACTCTGAATTATTAACTTCATATTGTGAATGTTATTTGTATAATGTCTATGTAACCTTCTAGTTCTGATCTTCTAGTTCTTAGATAATCATACAGCATTTAAAATTACAATAAATAGAAAGTCTTAGGAAGATGTGAGTGAAGGCAGGAGAATTGTAAATCCTTTTTTCTACCTATTCTTCATAAAAGAGAGAGAAAGAATAACTGGCGTGATGTTCTGCCTCAGTGAGGAATACCACATGCACTGTCCTCAGTGGTGCTGTGCTGCTATAAATGCATAAGGTGATCCTAAAAAGGGAAGGTGAGTATCAGGGATGAGAATAATGGTGATGAAGTCACTTTGCTTGTCCTGGTCCCTGCAGCAGAAGATCTGGATGACCTTGCTGGCCAGAATATAAAAATTCTGATTTGTGAGAATTATGGAAGTTTTGGAAGTTATATAGCTTTCACAAGTGAATAAAACTTAGGTTTTGTGTAAAAAGCATAAAGGCAGCATCTGAAACAGCTAGCAGTTGGAGGAGAATGGCCAAACTGACAGTGTGTCCTAGAGCAGAACTGGTGTGTGAAAGAAGCGCTTGAGTCCCCAAATTACCTCAGGGCAGGCCCTTGCCTCCCTCTTGCCTTTGCTTCTTTGTGCCAGGAAGAGAATGAAATATTTAACTGCATATATGAAGTAGAACTAATTGTTCAGGTGAGATCAAAGGGCTGCCTGGGGCTGTTGGCTGTGCTGTCCTTGTCCCATTAGCAGAGGGTGAAGGGAAAGAGGTAAATCAGTGAGAGTCTAGAGGAAATCTGGCAGTATGGACATTTGGTTCAGTCCTGCTGTAGCACCGGCAGGTATCCCCATTCCCTTTTACCGTATTTGTCCTTTTCATAGAGTCACAGACTCACAGAATCAGCTAGGTTGGAAAAGACCTCTGAGATCATTGAGTTCAACCTCTGACCTAACACCACCTTTTCTACTAGATTATGGCACTAAGTGCCACGTCCAGTCTCTTTTTAAATACCTCCAGGGATGGTGAACTCCACCGCCTCCCTGGGCAGCGCATTACAATGCCAAATCACTCTCTTCTTCCTAATGTCTAACCTAAACCTCCCCTGGCAGAGCTTAAGATTTTGCCCTCTTGTTCTACTGCTGGTTGCCTGGGAGAAGAGACCAACCCCCACCTGGCTACAACCTCCTTTCAGGGAGTTGTAGAGAGTGATGAGGTCTCCCCTGAGCCTTCTCTTCTCCAGGCTAAACAACCCCAGCTCCCTCAGCCTCTCCTCATAGGGCTTGTGCTCAAGTCCCTTCACCAGCCTTTTTGCCTTTCTTTGGACACTCTCCAGCACCTCAATATCCTTCCTGAACTGAGGGGTCCAGAACTGGACACAGCACTCCAGGTGTGGCCTCACCAGTGCTGAGTACAGGGGCAGAATCACTTCCCTGGTCCTGCTGGCCACACTGTTCCTGATCCAGGCCAGGATACCACTGGCCTTCCTGGCCACCTGGGCACACTGCTGGCTCATGTTCAGCTTCCTGTCAATCAGCACCCCCAGATCCCTTTCTACCTGGCTGCTCTCCAGCCACTCTGTGCCCAGCCTGTAGTTCTTCAGGGGGTTGTTGTGGCCAAAGTGCAGGACCAGGCACTTGGCCTCATTGAACCCCATACCACTGGATCTGACCCACCTCTCCAGCCTGTCCAAGTCCCTCTGCAGAGCCCTCCTCCCTTCCAACAAATAGACGCTCCCTCCCAACTTGGTGTCATCTGCAAATTTGCTAATGGTGCACTCTATCCCTTCATCTAAATCATCAATAAAGATATTAAACAGGACTGGGCCCAACACTGATCCCTGGGGGACGCCACCAGTGACCGGCCACCAACTGGATGCAGCCCCGTTCACCACCACTCTCTGGGCCCAACCATCCAACCAGTTCCTAAAGTTTTCCTAAGGAGCAAAATTTCCATGCAGCCCATGCTGCCTTATCCTGCTATTAAGCAGTCCATATGGATGAAGCGTTCTGCTTCTTATATCTGCTGGTGATGAACTTCTCCTCCCGCCCATGGACTCTCCAGTACCTCGCCTGCATGTGCAGTGCAAATTCAAGTACAGGTGACACTTTGGGCATGACAAGAGCTGACAGCAGGCTGCCTCTGCATCAAAGCGGCATCTGTCCTCAGCAGGCTTTGACTGCTGCTTTTTAAGTTCTTAATTCCCATAACCTATTTCTGACAGATCAGTAAATGTAAACAAGTAAAGCAAGCACCACTCTCTGGGCTTTGTGTTTTCTTTAATGGGACACTTTGCTGTAAATTTTCAGGAGTCTGAAAATTGCAGAAGGTAGAAAGCTACAAGATCACTTCCGTAAATAGCCAGAGAATAGCCAGGAAATAAAATGTCCATATTCTCTCTGCCTCTTCAAAGCTGAGGCATAACTAGTGTTTCAAGTCCTTATGGAATTGAATTTCTTTGACATAATCAATTGGGAGATTTTAATTTCTTTCTTTAATAGGTCATATTATCATAATTTAAATTACCGTTCTCCCATAGTTTAAATATACTTCCAAATTTATCCCTGTGATCTTTTCAGCAACTTTTTCAAATCTGAAGTGTCAAGCCCTCTGGGGAAAAGGGGTTCGCTAGCATAAAATTTGATTGGTGCAGTAAGATTGCCACTTGAATTTCTATTATACTCTGGTTTTACATGGTCCTGAGTACACATTATTAGCTGGTCTTTTGTTGGTTTAAACTGTGTCTCTCACAGTATATAGACTGCTGCTTTTGAAATTATGAGCATAAGGAAAAATGTACCTTCTACTTTAAAAAATAATCTGTCAGACTGTTGGAATGACTTGTGATGATTTGACAGCGAAACAGTCACCACCAAGAAAAACTACTTTTACATATTTTTGGAACATCTTTGAAAAGTATATGATTAATCAAGATTTGAAAGTAATATTTTAAGTTTCTCAGGTATTTTAGGAAAGGCTTAACCCCTCCCTAACAAGCTTTCCCCATTTCCTGTGGGGACAACATTTCTGCAGCTATCCTACCCACCTTGATGTTTGCTTCTTCCCATGTCTATTACAAGTTTTTAACCTCTTGATTGCTCTTAGACAAACTTAGAATAGGGAGAGGCAGCTCATGGGCCCCTGAGGAGCTCTGCAGAGATGGAGGATTCCTGAGCCAGGGAACCCTGGGCGAAATGTGGGCCAGGGGCAGCCATCACCATCCTATGCGGTGGTGTGTGGCCCATAGGCTCTGTGTAGGCAGAGAGGTGTGGCTGCTCTGCATGGGGAAAAGACCTTGTGGACCAAAACAAAGAACACTGGTACTGGGACTTGGTCTGGTTTAACTAACACAGGTGTTAAGGGCAACCTGGAGTTCTCTGTTTAGGTGGTGCCAGAGCAGCATCTGGCAGGGACCATTGACTCCTGCATGGTTCACATATACTGAAGTTTCCTGACTGAACCTGACCAATGAAGAATAAACCATACCTGCCTTTCAGAGCCTTATCTCGGCTGGATGTGGTTTTTGAATTGACAGTGTATTCTGGCTGTGCTGAGACTATAAAATGCCTTGTCCTTAGAAGGAAAATAACATGTATAAATTTTAGCTATCAGTTTTTGAGGATTAAAAGAAAGAACATGAACATTAAAATTGCATAAGCTATGTCTTCAACAGGAGGGCAACCAGAAGACTTCAGTGTACACAATGACCACATACCCCTACTTTACCCTCTCCCCATCAATGCTGTGTGAGACAAGCTTACATAGGTTCCCAAGTGTTGATATATTCACTGCACTTCATATTCATAAGTGATTAATTTTGGCTTACCACTCTGGTGTAGCCACACAATCTGTCATGTATTTTGGGGGGAAAAGGTGTTTGCTCTGTTTGCAATGGAGTCTAAATGAGTGGAGATGGGGCTTATGCAGGAGCAGGCGTGTTTTGCTGCGTGTATTTGTTGCTTGGCAGATGTCCAAGTGATTTGGAGAATCACACTTTGGATGAACTGTTGGTTTGGCTTTTTTAAGGAGAAGCCATCTTTCTGAGTTGAGTTTCACACTGATTAGCTGCCTTCTTGGCATCAGCCCCCTGGGCCTGACACAGTGTTAGGGGCCACTTTGCGGGGGTATGGTAGAAGAGGAGCAATGGAGATTTTTTCTCCTTCTGCCGGTGGCTCTTTCCTGTCTCCTCTTTGCCTATGACTCTCACAGTGATGGCACCCGAGTTACTGCAACTTATACTCTCTCATATATCTTCCTTCAAGTTTCTTGATTATAGGTAGTTAAACATAATTACTGTGGATTTTATAGCACTCTGGGACAAGATAAAGGAGAATGAAAACCAGTGAGGCAAGTGGCTCTTCCTCTGCTGTTCAGAAAAGACTTTAAGGTATTTTTTAAAGGTTAATTTATGAAAACTCTGATCAGATTATGTAGCTCTTCCTTGTTATCTCAACATGATCCTCCTGAGAACGCTACCAGTAGGGCTCACCAGTAAATTTCTGAAGATCTCTTAACAGTATTATTCTTTCTGCATCGGGGGAAAAGTTTCCTGAAGTGAAAAAATTTATATTTATCCTAATGAAAAATCTATTATTAATTTCAGACTGTTTCTTCAGTTTATCAAAATTATAACGTATTGTCACACTCTTCTGCTAAACATCTCTGGTTTCTTTCAGATTTCACCACTTTTTTGAGGTTTCCAGCTTTAATAAACTCAACTGGAAGTCACCTGACTGAACTACCCTTTGCTTACTGCATTGAAAATTTTACTACCTAAGATTTACAATGGAAATTTATATTATTGAGAAAATAAAAACAGAAGAGAAAAGAAATCGCATGTCCCAACAGCAAAGTCCTGGCAGTTTGCCTGAAAGAAGAGGGAAAGCACAGAGTTGTCCAGCTGCAGCCATTGTGGCCTGAAAGAGAACACTATGCCTCATTCAACACTGGCTGAGAGGAAAGAGAAACTTCCGCTCACCTTGTCATGGAATGAATCAGGATCCTTTGGCAAGTAACCCTTTTTCATATAGGAAGCACCAGTGAGAGAGAGAGAGAGAAAGAGAGAGGGAGAAATCTCTGCTGTTCTATGATCTTAAAGCTCTTAATTAAGATGTTTCTGGTGTGTTCTCTAAAAAATGTTTGTAAGAAGAAAATTCATTTCATTTATTTGTGATTACCAGCCTCATCAAATAACTTGCTCTGCACTTGTCTCTGAATACCACCGCATCATTTAGAAACTCAGCTTATTGTTTTATTTATTTCAGCGGGAAGCACCATTAATAATTAAAAAAAATTGTTCCATCTCTGACAGAAGTCTTTTAGTGGGAGTTTAAGAAAATTGTTCAAAAATTAAATGATGAATTTATTCCAGTGGGAAGGTGAGAGATTGAATTATTCATTATTAATTCCATGATGCCATAATACTGTGCAGCACTTTATGCAGAAAATTGAAACCATCAGTTACAAAGAACTAATGCCTCTGAAGAGGCAATATACACATGGACATGAGCAGAAAGGCACCATGGTGAGCCTCAGGTCTTGTACCTATCCCCTTTTTCCTTTTCTTTTTTCTTCTCCCTCTTTCTCTCTGTGGCCCTCCCTGATTTTGAGTCCATACCATTTGGGAATGGACAATTTAGGTTAATAACTGATCTAGAAGAAAAGACTTTGCAAGAGACCTGAAGAGATGGAGGAATGCAGATAAAACAGTGAAGCTGAGACTCAGGATGTGCTGGTAGCAGTAGAGGATAAGATTGGAGTGACCTGGGAAGCAGGGAAGGCAACACGAATTGTACAGGCAGAAACAGTGTGAGGACTGGACAGGCAGGTCATCACCACTATTTTTGCAGTCTTTGATGCATAAGTAGGCTCTGTGTGGGATGCAGAGTAAAGGATGAGAGAGAAGTCAGAGGCACTAAACAAGCAAAGTGCATGCTACCACCTCACAGACAAGAGTAATTCCAGATCCTTTCTAAGATTTATGCCCATATTCATGAACACATACTCAATATCTGTCAAGTAACACGTTCCTGTGAAGGAAAGACAGGCAAATCCTCACCGGGATACCTCCAGTTTGCTTCTAGTGGAGAAGAGCAAAGTAATGGTCTCAGCTCTTCTTCATCAAGGAGAGCTCTGGCAGAAGGGAGGGAAAGGGTAACCAGAGTGTGACAGCAAATATTATTTCAACATTAAAGTGTAATTATTTTGCTGTTTGTACTCTGGTTCCAAAAAGGATAACTTAATAGTCTTTTTGTATCAAACCATCTTACTGGATTTATTTGTTTTGTGACCTTTGGCATAAATACAACTCAATATTGCACATCGATGTAAAATATTTCCACTGTGAAGGAGAATAGTGAGTTTATGGTGAAGTGATGCTAAGTGATGAAAAACAAGGTCACAGTGGCTGTTTTAGTCTGTTCTCTGTAGGTTCTTGTATTTTACTGGCCTCCTAGAGCACCTGGAAATAAGGCAGCAGCACATGGTGAGGCCTTATTAATCTCTGGTGGATGAACTTCACTCTGTTTCTCAATCAGTTTACAGTGTAGAAATTACGGATTTGGGGAATGGGAGAGAAACTTGTTTGTCTTATTATATATCCTGCTGAGTGCTAGAAAAGGCAAAGACAAGGGAGTGTACTTTGCCACAGTTTGCAAAGTGATATTGTGAATGATGGCCTCTGCTTCTCATGGGAGCTCATCCACAGCCTCAGGTCTGCCTGACCAGTGCTCCATCTCCTGCCCAGAGATTTGTTATTTTGCTGAGGGTCACACAGGAGACTCTGTTCTGGAAGGACTTTTGGGGATCAGCACAGCCCTAAGCAGATGTTGGGGCACTATGGCGACTGGCCAGGCACCCGTGTATTACTTCTTTATTGACTTGTCCATGGTGACATGCCTTTGGGCAGCTCAGCAACATGAGGAGGCAGATATGTGTTCTTCCAACATACGCAATAAGGGATGAAAACAGGATAACTATGACAGGTACTCTTTGGGGTTTGTTTCGGTTTGGGTTTGGGGTTTTTGTGTGTGTGTGTGTGGTTTTTTGTTTGTTTGTTTTGGGCGTTGTTGGTATTTTGTTTGTTTTGTTTGTTTTTGTTTGGTTTTGGTTTGGTTTTTTTGTGGTGGAGGAGGGGTTGGGGTTTTTTGGGGGGTGGAGGGAGGGGCTTTTTTTGTTATTGTTTTTATGGTTTCCCCTGCCTCTCAAATACAAGGTCAGTCCCACTTGTTCTATTTGTGGCATTATCTCCTTGGTAAAACAAGAAATGATGCCCATGTTAGAGCTTGCCAGGAATGCAAGGAAATGTTCTAACTGCAGTTTCCATACGTCAGCCATCATTGTTCATGGTGAAATATGGCATGCAAAGTCATATTCCAGAAATGCAGAGGACACTGTAAAAAATAAGTTCTGAGCCTGCACCTAGATAGTATCTCTGTGTAAACTGGAGTATCAGGGAAAAGGCAGAGCTTGCAGCAGGGACATGGTCTTTCCAAAACAGCTCACCTATCACACTGGCTACCTTGTAGTGTTAAGCCAGGTTTAAGAGTTCTCCAATAACAAATCTGCTGTGTACATAGACAGACTTCTGACAAAGTCTGATGTCCTCGATCCTGTGTGCTGCAGATACCCTCTTTCATTGATGGGGTCTGTGCCTGTCCACCATCTGTCCACCCTCACCCCCCTTCCCCCGCCCCCCGCAGTTTGCACAGCAAACCTGCTGCAGTTAGTGCAGGTTTCTGCGGAGAGAAGCTTGTAGAAATAAGGGAATAAGATTTAGTAGGCACCTCTCTCTTATTAGATGTTATGCTTTTTCTTTTAGAACAGGAGTTGAAGAGAACTTGATGTTTTTTTCCACCGCCAAGATTGTAATTTGAATCTCTGAGCTACTTGCAGGTCAATAAATTTTGTGTTACTACAGGCCTCTGCAGAGCAACCTGGGATGCACAGACCTGCAGAGGCAACAGTGCAGGGGCCCTGAGAGCCTGGTGGCAGAGAGGCTTGTATGCATCAACCTGCTGCCATTCCTTGAGAAGATGCAATTATGCAGGGACAAACTACTCTCCAAGAAAACAATCAGCCCCAGGAGTTTTTAAGATCTTGTTTGAAAACTTGGCTACACACATGCATTGACTCACTGAAAGCAAAAGGATTTCTACATAATTTCTGTCACTACAGGCCAGGGCTTATGGACAAAAAGCAGTGCCTAAAAAAGAAACTCACACCACGTTGATCCTTGATCCTGTTTTTTGAGGAGTTTGAACTGTTTCTCATAGGCATCCAGTAACAAGCTTTGGAAATAGTCAAGAGACTTCAGGTGGCTGTCTGCTCCTCTGGGCTGAGGAAGTCACAACAAATAAGAAATGATGTTGGCCAGGGAGAAACTGCTATTCTGAAAAACGATTTACCGATGTTGTGGGTTTGACCCAACCTCCACACAGCTGTCTCTGGACCCTGTGCTAGCCACTGTCCTCTTTGTTACCATTGCCCGGTGATGACCCCTATTAACCTTCTCAAAACAAAAGTGCCAATACACTGGAGGACATCATCAGGCTGGGAAACCTCTGGTTATGATGAAGGACAGTCTTGTCTGCACAAATAAAAGTTTGGGTTGGCCGAGCTTCCCATGAAGAAATGAAGAAATTATCACAGTTGCCCACAATAAGATGACCTCTTCTCTTTGGGTAAGGGTTGGGTAAGGACGCTTCTCACAGATTGCTACAGTGGCATGAAAATTCATGATCTTATGGGAAAAGCAAATAGAGTCACCCTGCTCATGTGTAGCTGAAATAAAAAGACCAATGAGAAATCAAACCAGAAAAGATGAGGCTGTAAATGCTGGCACTGGAATCAAGATAAGTGATCTTGGCTTTGATGTTATAAGATATGACTGGGAACGGGGGGAAAAAAAAGATATTCCTGCTTGTAACCCACACAAGGTACAGGATGTATCAAAGCACATAATGCTATCTGAGTTGTTTTGGATACCCAGTCCCAAGGAAGTTGGCGCTGCACCTGTTTGTCAGGNTAATGCTATCTGAGTTGTTTTGGACGCTGCACCTGTTTGTCAGAAACATGCCTTGAGCAAAAATGAAGCATAGAGAGTCATGCCAAAAGCCTCTCCTGTCCCACGGGGGGAAAGTGACATCACACCAGAGGATGATGGCAGACCACCAAGGCTGTCTGTCCTGGAACAACTTTGACACAGTCCTTGCTGTGTGAAAATCCTACAATTCCATGGCTGAAGAGAGAGCCTGTTATCAGTAATGTTAAATGCTGACAAAAGAGCCATAGAAACTAAAGGGAAACCTTACTCTTCTGTTTTTAATACATTATTTAGGAATCTTGAGATGTGCTGTTTCAGCCTGTGATGATTACAGAAAGTCTTGCTGAATTATTCCATGGAACTGAATTAAATGACGTTGAGTTTGCAGTGATGTTACAGCTTATTCCTTTACTGATGTGTCAACACTACATGACTGTTTTTAAAGGGCTCAGAGGAATTTCTGGTATGCAAATGCAAGTACTGCAGTGAGAGTGCCGTTTTTTGCATGTCATGGCTACCAGGAGAGGCACAAACAGCAGCACCATCCACCTTCCATGTGCCTGCAGAGTAGCTCTGGGCCTTGGAGCATTGATCTTTCATGGCTTCTTTGCAGCAAAAGCATATTCTTCCCTAAGAAACCACTTTGCATGGTGGGATGGAAATAATTGTTTAAGGAAGTTTATATTTAATGGAGGGCTGCCTCATTTAATAGTCTTCTGTCATTAGGCTTGTGACATTATTGCAGAGACTTTCAGTGCAATGTGCAGATGAAAATACAGCTGAGGAGATTTAAGAATTAACACTTTTAATGACATTTTTCAGGAGTAAACAGAATTAAATTTTCCAGTGGAAATCATCAACTCCAAAGACAATATCTAAGTGGTTGCCTAGGGGTATATACAGCTGTTTTGTCAATCAAGGGCAGGAGGGTTATTATACCTTCTTATTTAGTTAATAGTGTTCTTGTCTTTGCCTTCTGATGTGGAGTATATATTGAAATTTTATCTGTCCTGGACCAAACTTTGTTGCTATGTTGTGCATCATTAGTGCCAGATCAGCTGTCCATCACAGTGAAAACGTGCCTATGGCTCTGAAGCCCTCTTGAGGCTATGGGATCATGGTAGTAATACCAATGGAGTCATTGTCTGTGTCCTGGACAGAATGTGTCAGGTTCCTTGCCTGCTTCCTTATGAGGCTGGTTCTCCTTCAGAGCAGATCATATCAGATGAAGCCAACCTTTTTTTAATTATCTAATTGATTATTTCAAGGAGATGTGTCCCTGTACTTAGTCCAGTGCAGATGGATAGGAGAAGTGGCTTGTTAGCACTAAGAAAGTGGAGGTTCTCTTGTGTCCCATTCCTCCCACACCTTTGAACATGCATTTACAAAAATGTTACTGTCTTTTCCTTGTCATTTCATATCTGTTCTTTATTCTGTGGTGCTCTGCTTATGATTTGCTTTTGGGTGTGGACATGGTCACGGAACATGATATGTCCTGTGTCTAGATCATCTGAGACCCTGCATTGTTTCCCTAACATGAATGTATCAAAATTGAGTTAATCCCCTGGGATTTGATAAGCACATCAATCAGCAATTTTGTGCAAATTGACACCATACTGATCTATTGTTTCCAGATATATTCTGGTAGAAAGTTACCTTCCTTAGAGCAAAAGGGAAAAGAAAGAAAAGGGAACCTGTCATTAATTGGGTTCCACAGGGCTCCATCTTAGGCCCTGTGCTCTTCAACATCTTCATAAATTACTTGCCGTGGGACTGGAAGGGACATTAAATTTGCAGATGACACAAAACTGCGAGGAGCTGTTGACTCCCTTGAAGGCAGGGAGACCCTGCAGAGAGATCTCAATAAATCAGAGGACTGGGCAATCACCAACCATATGAAGTTCAACAAGGGAAAGTGCCGGATTCTGCACCTGGGATGGGGCAGCCCTGGTTGTTTGTACAGACTAGGAAATGAAATGCTAGAAAGCAGTGCCACAGAAAGGGATCTGGGGTTCCTGGTCAATGGCAAGCTGAACATGAGTCAGCAGTGCCCTGGCAGCCAGGAGGGCCAACCATGTCCTGGGGGGCATCAGGCAAAGCATCGCCAGCCAGTCGAGGGAGGGGAATGTCCTGCTCTGCTCTGCACTGGTGTGGCCTCACCTTGAATATTGTGTGCAGGTTTGGGCACCACAATATATAAAAGATATTAAGCTCTTAGAGAGTGTCCAAAGGAGGGCAATGAAGATGGTGAAGCTGTATGAGGAGTTGCTGAGGTCATTTTGTCTGTTCAGCCTGGAGAAGAGGAGACTAAGGAGAGATCTCATCATGATCTACAACTTCCTCACAAGGGGAAATGGAGGGGCAGGCACTGATCTTTTAATGGTCATCACTCTGTGGTGACCAGTGACAGAACCTGAGGGAATAACATGAAGTTGTGTCAGGAGAGGTTTAGGTTAGGTATTAGGAAAAGGTTCTTCACCCAGAGGGTGGTTGGGCACTGGAACAGGCTCCCCAGGGAAGTGGTCATAGCACCAAGCCTGACAGAGTTCAAGAAGCATTGACAATACTCTTGGGCACATGGTGTGACTCTTGGAGATGGCCCTGTGCAGGGCTGGGAGTTGGACTTGATGGTCCCTTCCAACTCAAAATATTTTGTGATTCTGTGATTCCTCAAGGACTGCTGTCTTCTCAGCTCTTCAAGCACTGACTTCATAAATCCCCTCAACGCATACACCTCCCTCCAACTCAACCCTCCCACCATGAGAAGAATGAGCTGAATGAGTCCTTATGTTCTAACAGGTGTATTCAGCCAGGTCGCTAAATGAGCCATCCCACAGCTCTGCATCCTTTCCTCTCTTACCTGAAACCCACCATGGTGCTCAGGGCTGCCTGTGCCTTCTTTTTCCAGGGTCTGGAGAGGGAAGAGAATAGAGCATCACTTGGGAAAAGACCTGGCAGAGTCCCGTGGAAACTTTCTTATCCATTACAGGCAGAAGCTGGTAAGCTGCAGAGATGTCTTGTTTGGCAGCTGCAGAGAGCATACAAGAAGCAATGTGATTTCCCTGTTGCAGCACCTGCCTGTTCTCCCTGCACTCCTGATTCTCTGCCTCTTCCTGCACCATGTCTGTCCTGTAGCTGAACTGGGCAGTGAGGTCTAATGCCCTTCCCTCCCATGGGATGCAATAGTGCACCTCTGGCAAGCTTCTGATTGTCCTCAACCCTTACTGGTTCCTGTTGTAGAGAAGAAAAGCACCAAGAAGCTCAAAGGTATAAAGTAAATTAAATTTTCCTCCTTTAAATACAGAGTGATCAACCCACTTATAAAGGTGAAAACCACTGTGTCATTATACCTACGTAGAAGAGCACCGTGTGTGAGCAAGGAGCTGGCAGCTGTCACCCAGCAGTGAGACCGGCAGGCAGGTCTTTCTCAGCTGTAAATAGTCTGGGCACAGGCGGTTGCATTTGTTGCTGGCTCACTGAAACTGCCTAACCTCTATGTGAATGTGAGAGCCTTGCTGCTTTCCGAGTGACTGATGGTTCCCTAATGTGTAGGTCTGAGAGTGACCCCGTGCAAGAGCCTGCAGATACAAGCAAAGAAGGAGCACAGGGAGCCCTGTCAGCTCACCAGGGACAACAAGTGCAGGCAGCTGACAGCCGGGGCTGATGTATGGCCCGGTTGCTCACCTCATGCATTTAGGGAATTATTAAGTAAATGACCGTGGCTGTCGGTGAAATCAGCAGATTTTGCAGGGTGCTTTAGCGCTTGGAAGCTCACAGGCTTCCTCCCTCATCACGGTTTGTGGTGGTGAGTGAGAATGGAGGTGGTTGTGTTACCAGCATCAACAGAGTGGATCTACCTGGGGACCATACGGCTGCATATAGGGGACACCCCAGGTGAGTAATGAGGGGAATCATGTGTCTTCAGGTACAAGCATAAAATGAGAGGGTATATGACATTTGGACTTTTCTCCTTCCTCCACATTTACAATCAGTTACCTCTGTGTAAGTTTTTCCACTGGAAAATGAAGAAGCTTTCTGGTGCTGATTGAGCTGAATGCACCAAAAAAAAAGGGATAAAGTGATGGTAGGGCAATGCTTGGCCCAAGAGATGAGAGTCTGGCTCTTTGCTTTACAGAGGAAGATCCAAGCAAGGGTCTGCATGGCTTTGTGTGGGTGTCCAGGCATGGTAGAGGGATTCCTGCACTGAGATCATTACCAGCAGGTAGCAGTCTTTCTGTCTCTTCATTTCTCTATCAGTAAACACAAAATTGTTTTTGTTTTAATACAAAACTTAGTTGGGAATTTAGAGGGTTTTTTTCCTATAAGTATGGAAGAGCTATTTTTTGTACCTGGTTACTGGGAAATGTGCACATCTTACAGGCAGTTTGATATGTTGCAAGTGCAAATATTTATTGTAAAGGCAGGCACTAATCAGCTTTTAATCAGTTATGAGATCAACTCCTACTTGATGCTTGTGATGTTGAGGTGTTCTGGTATCATGAGCTGATTCCTGATTCTTAAAGTTCTCTTCCCTACTTGATTATCAAAGGTAGCAGAGTGCATAATTCATGACCTTTCATATTCATGTTTATATTTTTGCTTTATGGTAGGCGAAATCCTTTGCCATTTTAATGGAATATATGCCCACCCACTACTCTGTTACTGAATAAGGATTAACCTGATAAATACATGTAGTTATCACAACTAATCTTCTGGAAGGAAATTCTTTCTGAGTCAGTCTCCCTGCTGGCAGTTCTATAAGGTTTTTGGCTTCAGCCTCTTTGGACACTGGATATCTCTTCCTCTTGGTACAATTCTTCTTCCCTTACTGCTAATATTGCTGTGTCTATAGGCTAAAAAGTAGGAGTAGCTTTTGAAACTTTTGAAACTCTGTGAGGTTGTTTTTAAAGGCTTTCCTCTGCTCTGGGGTGACTAGTAGGTATTTTTCTTCCTTTTTTTTTTCTTTTTAACATTCAGCAGTAAATAGTGTCATAATCCTGGCTAGTTTGGCTCTGATAGTCTGTACCCCAGTGATGACATGATAGCACTGGATATGAGCTGTCAATGTACACTTGCAACGTAGGAAGCCAAATGGATCCTGGGCTGCATCAAAAGCAGCGTGGCCAGCTGGTTGAGGGAGGGGATTCTGTCCCTCTACTCTGCTCTGGTGAGACCCCACCTGGAATGCTACATCCAGCTCTGGGGTCCTCAGCACAGGAAAGATGCGGACCTTCTGGAGTGGGTTCAGAGGAGGGCCACAAAGAAGATCAGAGAACTGGAGCACTTTTCCTGTGAAGAAAGGCTGAGAGAGTTGTGATTGTTCAGTCTGGTGAAGAGAAGGCTCTGGGGACACGCCATAGCAGCCCTCCAGTACCTAAAGGGGGATTATAAGAAAGATGGGGACAGACTTTTTAGCTGGGCCTGTTGTGGTAGGACAAGCGGTTTTAAACTAAAGGAGGGTAGGTTCAGACTAGATATAAGGAGGAAATTTTTTACAATGACAGTAGTGAAACACTGGAACAGGTTTCCCAAAGAGGTGGTAGATGTCCCATTGCTGGAAACGTTCAAGGTCAGGTTTGACAGGGTTCTGGGAAATCTGATCTAGTGGAAGGTGTCCCTGCTTGTTGCAGGGCAGTTGGACTCAAGGATCTCTAAAGGTCGCTTCCAACTCAAAACAGTCCATGATTGCATGATATGCCCATGATGTACAAACTTGCCGAGTATGTACTGGAATCTGTAGTCAAAATGTATGAAGCAATAGTGTATCCTTTAGGGAGCTTTGAGAGATGACCTTTTCCCATGGTTCATTTTTATTTTCTTTGTCTTTTCTGCTCTTTATTCACACATTTAAAATAACACTAATTCTGATCATGATGCTCCTGGAAGACCAGGGGTTTGTTACAAGAAAAAAGCTGCCTGCTCTGCTTTCACACTCCACCGGTGCAGAGCGAGCCGGGCAGCAAATGGCTGCTGGTGCTTCTTGTGTTAAAGAAAATAGAAGGAATAGTGACAAATGCCCGCACTTCCCTTGTGCTAGGCATCTCTCAATAACACTTACTTGTGCATTAATATGGTCATATGATGAGCTTTGGGAGAGCCCCGATCAAGGGGTGATCAGTCCTGGCATGGATGCTCATCTGGTAGGTGGAGCCTTCTGTCTGTGCTGGCTGTTAATCCTGCTTGCTGTTACAGTTTTGTGTTGGCCTTTGTACAGCCAGATTTCAAGGAAGACACTCCTGATCTTCCAGTACCCATCAACTTCACCTAGAATTAGTTTTGCAGATACAGCACAGTCCATGAGATCATATAGCAACTAAAATATTATTCTTCAAGGTGGTTTTAACTTTGCAGCATCATTTGGAAAACAGAAGGTTTGTGCTAATTGTGCTTTCCAGTACCTGAAAGGAGACTATAAGGAAGATGGAGAGTGACTATTCACAAGAGCATGTAGTGGCAGGAGAAGGAGTAATGGCTTTGAACTGAAAGAGAGTAGGTTTAGATTAAATATTCGGAAAAAAGTCTTTACTGTGAGGGTGGTGAGGCACTGAAACGGGTTTGCCGGAGAAGTTGTAGAGGCCCCATCCCTGTTCAAGGCCAGGTTGAACGGGGCTTTGAGCAACCTGGTCTAGTGGCAGGAGTCCCTGTCGATGGCAGGGAGGTTGGAACGAGATAATCTTTAAGGTCCCTCCTAACCCGGGCCATTCTATGATTCTATGATTTTTAACCTGTGCAACTAACATCACAGTTGTCACCGATCTGTTCACTTACTGGGAGGTGGCAGAGGGTACTTTCTATGATTAAGACATGTCTGGTCAGTGGGGAGGCATGGCATTTTCAATATATGAGTGTGGCTGGGGGCTCTCTAAGATGACATTGGCCAGATGCTCTGTAGAAGTGGAATTTGGGACTGTAGTCAACATTTAGGTGTTTCTGAATGGACAGTCCCGGTCCTTGGGAAACTGAAAACGGTTGTACCTATTATAACCTCGAGCTCAGCTGGTTCCACTGAAGATGACCACAGTTCAAAAGCCTCTTCAGTAGGCCTGTGTGAAGATTTTGAAACCTGTGGATGGCACTTTTGGAATCCTTATTCTTGACATTTTGCATCTGGTTTTGCTTAGGCATTGATATATTTGATATAGATTGCAACTTCTGTATGAAGCATGATCCTCTGCAGTCTTGGAAGTGTTCTGTATCTTGTGCTGTGTTTGAAACAAGCTTGTTGGAAGTTTGGCAAATATCTTAATATGCCATTCACTACTGTGCTGGATAATGTGAAGCTTAGCTGAATTACTTGGTAAAAAATGACAGTAATAATCAACCAACACCACACAGAGCTTTCCTATGTTCAAAGAGATCAGTTGCCAGTTTCTGCCAGACTCCATGAGGAGTACCACAAATTATCAGCAGCTCCTCGCAGTTCTCTCTCTGGCATTTTGAACAAATGTATCAATTTCTAAACACATAGTGTGTTTTCTGAAGCCATGCAGAGCCAGACAAGTATGTGTCTTCCTGGTTTTTTTGGTTCTTTGTTTGGTTTGGTGTTTTTTTTTTTGTGTGTGTTTTTTGTTGTTGTTGTTGTTGTTTTTTTGTGATTTCTTTCTTTTTTTTTCCCCCACAGAAATCCCCTTATGATCTTTCCTGTCTACTTTTTCTTCAAAATTAAAATTTTCTCAAGTTAATTAATCAATTTTACCTATTCTCACTATCCAGAGGGAACTGTTTTTCCATCCCTAAATTAATAAACATTGCAGGGATATTGTTGTTCTTGTGAAGACTGGCCTGATGACACCTATTTTCTTAGAAGTTTCATTTGTATCATAATTTCCTCTTTTTCTCATGGCTTTTACTGACTGTTATAATATCATGTTTCCCTGTTCCTAAGTCTCCCTTCTCCTTAGCATTATGTGAGAAAAAAATCTGTTGCAAGACACCATTTTTTTTCCTTTTTAATGGTGTTTTGGAATTATGAGTTCATGCACTGAATTTTTACTGGTAAAGGAGCAAGACTTCTCCAAAAAATATTTCTAAGAGATTTGATACCAGTTGCAATCATTGTTACTGTGGTGTTGTTGATCAAACTTCTGGCTTCCACGGTCAAAGGAAAATAATTCATCTTTGATTCAAATATGATATACTCTGTTTTGTTTGGATTTGTCCCCACCGGAGCAATCTGGCTTCAGAAGCTCTTTGCGAAGCTGGTCGCTGAAGTGCTGTTTTTGTGGTAAAGTAGATTTGCTGTGAGCGTATTCGACACTGCTATCCCAGTAAGTGTCCTTTTTCAGTTCTTTTATGGTGTTGGTATTTTTGTCAGTTTCACATGAGCTGGATCTGACCTGATTCCCTAATTTCCAAAAAGGTGGACAAGATGGTTTTGCTACATATATAGCCTACTCCTAGCTCATGCTGTCTGCACTTTGGGAGGAGTGTTTTTACGCTTTATTGTGCTGCTTTTGGGTGCTGCTAGAACATCACCAGGTGACCTCATCCCTTGCCAGCTTGTCAGTATTTCTGGACTTCTTGTGACTTGACCTGCTGGAATAACTCATGTGGAGAATACAGCAAAGAGCATTCACCATTAGCTGTGTCTTCCTAACAGATAGGTGGAAGAGGCTAACACTTTCTGTCCAGCCTGTCAGACCTGATATTTCAGATCAAGGGGTCCTTGCATCTGAAATAAACCTTTTTTTTTAATCCTTCCACTGCCTTGGCATTCTTGGGAAGAATACCTGCATGTGTTTACTTTACAGTTGCCCTCCATGCTTTCTTTTCCCCCTCCCCCCTAAAAAAGACTGCCAAGACTATTACCCTTCGATTTTAATTTAGAAGTCTTGATTAACTTCCTGGTTATTGATAATTGTTTGGAACACAAAAATGTTTTCCATTGTTGATAGTCAAATCTGGTTTTAACTTTAAGGCTTTTCAATTTTTCAAACAAAGCCCAAAGATGCTATGGAAAATTGGAGGAAAAAATACATCTATCAACTACTTCACAAAAGATGACTTCCCCATGCTGACCACAGAGCTACAAATAACTTTAAGGATAGAAAGCTGTACTGTAATGCTTTAAGCCTCACGTGCAAACTATGTAGAGCAAGGCTCTACATTAGCTGTGTCTACCTAGTAGCCCATATTATTCTCAACGTCTAAAAATGTGTAGCTATTAATAACTCTCCCAACATTTGGCCCCACTCCCAAAGAGCATATATGATGTTTATAATTTTATCCAAAGTGTAGTCATGTTATTGCCCAAGGCTAGGATCTAAGTTATAAATAATTAATATTTTAAAAGTTTTTGAATTGGCTTGAAATTTGGTAAATAATCTCACCAGCACTTTGTTAAAAATGCTTTATTTGTTTTTTTCTAGGTCTGTTCATGTCCTATATACTGATATCTAAATCAATTGAAGAGGTTCCCAAAGGGAGTAAAAAAATCACAGCTGTGATTCCATTAGCAAGAATATATCTATCGCAGACAACATTTGCAGTTCTGTATATAGAGTTTTTAGGCTCTGATTTATTTGTAAGACCTTAGGAAGTAACTCAGTCATCATTTGTAGCTTGGTGAAGATCTCTGGCTAGCGCAGCATTTAGCTTAAGTACTACATCTTACGTTGACATAACTAGGCTAGCATTTCAGACATAGAAGCAGCTACTTGCCCTAGTTTTGCACCTAAAGTACACCATGAACACAAGAATGATTCTTAAGTGGGTTTAACAGCCCCTATTGAAAGTTTGATTTGATCTAGCTTGGTAGTTTGGAAGTACCTGTGGTATCTACTCAGGTTATTCCTGCTGCAAGGTACATATACCTTGTGCTTAGTGAATAGAAAATTAATGGGTGATGCCAAGCATTCCTCTTGATATCAGAGGAAGATGGAAGGCTTTGTCCTGGTGCATGACTGCAGATAAGATGAAGGACAAAGGAGAAATAACAAAAGTTAAAAAAAGGGCAGCAAAATGAATAAGGAATATAATACTTCAGAGGCTTTCCAACTAGAGAGACTTTTAAAAGGTAATGAAAACTTACAAAGAGAAAGGTTATATGTTGGACAAATGTAAAATATTCATACCATCTTCAGAAAGAACTAGGTGACCTTGAGGACTGCAGTAATCAAAAGGGACTGAAATTTAACGGTACAAAATGAAAGGTCAGGTACTTGCTAACTAATAGCAGAACCTTTATTACAAATTGGGATCTTATCACCTGTAAATAACAGAGGAGGAAAAGCTTCTGCAGGCACTAGTAGATCAGAGTGGCTGTAAGAATCCAAAATTATGTGTCTATGAAAAGACTGTTCAACTAGGCTAGCTGTCTGCAGTGTTGGTAGGAAAATATCAATGCCATTACATAAGGAATGCTAGAAATACCGATCCCAGCACTAGCATCCCAGGCTACATCAGGCAAAGTGTTGCCATCAGGTCAGGAAACGTGATCCTTCCCTCCTGCTCAGCCTTGGCAGACACCTGGAGTGCTGTGTCTAGTTCTAGGCTTCCCAGTACAAAAGAGACATATTTGACATACTGGAGCAAGTCCGATGTAGGGCCACGAAGATGATTAAAGTCTTGGAATGTGTGACATATGAGAAAAGGTGGAGAGAGCTGGGACTGTTCAACTTGAGAATGAGAAGGCTCAGGGGCATTTATTCAATGTGTATTACACGTGATCAGGGCAGTAAAGAAGATGGACTCAGACTTTTCTCAGTGGTCTCCTGGTGATGGGACAAGAGGCAATGGGCACAAACTGAAACACGAAGTTCCATTTAAATGTGAGAAGAAACTTTTTTTACTGTGGTGGCAACTGAGCCTTGAAACAGATTGTCCAGAGAGGTTATGGAGTTTCCATCCTTGGAGATACTCAAAATCAACCCAGGCATCGCTCTGAGCAACCTAGTCTAGGTGACCTTGCTTTGAGCAGGGGTTTGGACTAGATGATCTCCAGAAGGACATGCCCATCTCAGTTATCTCTGTTTGTGTGATTCATAGGAGGTAGATTCAGAGTGCAGAGAGGGGTCACAGGGAAGAGAAGGGACCTAGAGTGCCAATCCTGCTTGGTAGGCTGAAACTTCTGTCTAAAAAACATATGCAGTGTAGGGAGGGGGGTGTAAGCACCACAGAGAGGGGAACTATTTATTGCAAAAGGCCATGGTCACACAGTAACAACTGGATTTATGCTTGCCATAAATAACTGGAAAGTTGAAGTCAAAAGGGTCATTTAGACATCAGAGTAATCAGATTTGCTAACAACCTTACACACAGCAGAGACAAAACCAAAAAAAAGGTAGCAAAATTGTTAGATTTTTTTTTTAAACAGCTGCTAGAAATCATTGGAAAAGAAATGCTATGATAATGGGGTCCTTCCATTCCAAAACATTCAGATATAGAGGTCCCATTTGGGCTACTCCAATTTCTGTCTCCTTGAGGAACAAGTGAACTCTAAGAAGTAAAGTTGTTGATCTGTGCAGCTCACATCTGTATGATATTATTAAAAAAGTATTATGAGGATGAAGAGAGAACAAGGAACTCAAATGCATAAGAATACCTTCCATAGTTAAGCTATTTAAGCCATGATAGAGAT
Source organism: Oxyruncus cristatus (assembly GCA_013399855.1). Lineage (NCBI taxonomy): Eukaryota > Metazoa > Chordata > Aves > Passeriformes > Cotingidae > Oxyruncus > Oxyruncus cristatus. The sequence continues at coordinate 1,121,091 of VXAY01005118.1, read as the reverse complement.
TTAAGCAAAATCAGTCATAGATATATAACATTGCTGTTACAATGGAACTCAATGGGGTGAGAGACCTGGAGACATTGCTTTTAAAATATAAAATGTTTAATTTTCCTTTAAACTGAGCCTCTCTTATCTTTCTTTAGAGTCCCATTTAACACATTAGAATGCAAGAAGCATGTTATGAGGATAAGCTACCATTTGGGGTTTTTTCTCTATACTGTTGCCTGGCTCTAGAAAGAGTTTTCTAGAACTTCTTCTTTCACATTCTCCCAGAAAATTCAGTTTAGTCCCAAAGCTCCAAGTCAAATGGACCAAAATGCATTTGAATAACTTATCCTTTGAGGATACATCTGCAGTTCCACAATGTACTGATCATTCAAGCTATGTGGACAATTAGACATGAAAGAAATCCTATGAAATTGATAATAATTACACTTAACACAATTATTAATTCCAATTACTTTCTTCACAATAGATAATTACTATAATTTATATTGAAACATCTGTGGGAAAAGAGAAGGCAAAGAGAAGCTCTGTAGAACAATTTTGTGAAGCTGTAAAATAAATGTGTAGATAAATAGCTCCAGTCCAAGGTGCTTGAGTACTGATCAATGCCCAGGGAGTCTGCAGCATTGAGGGCTTCCTCTTCATGATAGGGGATGTGTTGTTTATAGCCCTTGCTTCACAGTTCTCAGTGACAAGTTTGATGAGTACTATTGCTCCTGGTTGATTTGATCATGTGGCTTTGGCTCCTGTATTGCTGCTTGTGCACTTCTCTTTTTAGAACAAGAAACTATCTTACATGTCAGGGTTGTCTATTGTACAGGCTTTTGGGTACCTGCTGATGAAATGTTCTCTGTCACCTGAGACAACCTTGGCATTGCTGCCAGCCCTGTGAAGCAAAGCTGCTGGAGAGCTGCTGAGACGAGCTCACTGTCCCTGTTGGGAGCTGCTTATTCACCCTCATGCAGGCACAGCTCAGCCCTAGGCATTTTCCAGCCTGGCTCTTGATGACAGGGTCCTCAGCTGAGTATGCTTGGGCCACATGAGGCATTTCTTCCTTGGTCTTTTGACGTATTCAGATTCACCCCTTGGCCAAATGCAGGAACAGCAACAGTGGCTTTTGCCTTCTCTCAAATAGTCTGGGAAGAGCCTTGCACATCTGCAAGATCTCCAACTGTATATTGCAGCAAACGTGCAAAAGCTGCTAGCAGGCAGCACGGAGAGTTTGGCAGGATGTCTGATGTTGAGCCTCATCTCCCTTCCAGTTCATTTGCCCTGTTGGGCCTACCAGAGTGTGGTGGTCTCCTGCCAAGGGAACACTGGATTTCCACTGCAGCCGAGCTTCAGTCTTCCCTGTTTCTTTGATGACTCAAGCTTCTGCCAGCAACTTACATTATGTTCTCTGTCACACTGCAAAAAGGAAGTACACATGCAGTGCTATACAGCTTTTGCCAGCTTGTAGGCAAGTGCTGAGGAGTGGCTGTGGTTGTGAAGTCACTCATATCAGCTTTGATGCTGATGTCTTCTAGTTGTATTTGCAGACCTACCCAGACATTGATGCTTTATCATAGCTTTGTTCTCTACTGTCAGAAGCATTGCACTGCAAATTTTCCAGCTTAGCTAGCATGTGTGATGTAAATTTTCGCTTGTGTGGCTGCAAATTTAGCCAGTATCTCTGAAATTGCTCATTAGCTCATACTGGGAGATGCCAGCAGCTCTGAAGTCATCGAACCTTGGGGTGAACAGAGACTCAAAAAAATTTGGCAACATGGATTTTGCTGCAGGTAGATAACACAGGCCTGATATCCAGCAGATGAATACATTTACCATCAAGTTTAGCTTACTATATAGCATTAATTCCTCTTGCAGAATGGTTTTGCTCTGTGTCCTGCTTGGGTCCCTTCAAGAGGCAGCACTGCAGGAAAAAGCAGCCACTGAGCCAGCTGTTCTGTGAGCTGAGAACTGGGCTTATTTTCCAGAGGAAATTCCTTGGTGTATTGACTGGCCCAAGTGTGATGCTAGCAGCACCGCAGGTATGTAAAAGGAATATCCCCCTATTTTCAGTCTAGAAATGGTAAGATTTATTGCAAGGGCTTTTTCTGAATGTGTCTGGGATCACTTGAGCAGCTCTTCCTTGATACTTGAAAAAGTCAGCAAAAGGATTACTGTGGGTAATGAGAAGGAAGAACATCAGGAAAAACTAAAGGAGCTTCTCTTGTTTAGCTTAGCTAAATGGAGGCTGAAGGCGATTCAACTGCTGCCCATGAAAATGCTAATGTGTATAATAGGGATTTTCTGAAGAGACAAAATGACATGAGAACTGAAGGTATATAAATGGGCCAGGACCAAAATCAAGCCAGAAAAGGAAAGGTGTCTCCCCATCATTACAGCAGTCAAGTCCTGGAAGAACCTTCCTACCAATGTACAACACTTGCTTCTGAAATGGAGCTTGGTGTGGTTTGAAGAAGCTTTATAAAGTATGATGCCAGTGGTAGACTTCTGTCACCAGGAATTCTATTCCTCTAGTATATCTGTTTGTTAAAATTGCTTTTAAATGCCAGTTATTTTCCTCTCCAAGGGAAGGTAGCCACCATGAGAAAACGTGGCACGAACGCAAAGCATGGGTCAGCAAAGTGTTGGGCATCCATCAGCCTTTTTGCGAGCATGTTCAGAGGCTTGCAGAGGTCTCTGCTGAGCTGGACACTTTACTGTAATACATACACATATTATAGACAAAAATAAAATTACACAGGGAAACAAAAACAAGTCAGCAAGCAACCAACAGAAAATCAGTGCATTAAAATCTAGTCCTTTGTCCTCGGGGACTGGTACTGTCACAGTCTCCAGGGCTGTGTGTTATGCTTTCTCTTGGGAAGTGCAGTAGCGAAGTGGCATCCTGTGAATCATGACATGCTGTGAAATGTGGGTTTAAATTTCACGGAAGAGAGATCTGTTGCAAAAGTCTTGTTTGTTCTAGGTTTGCTCTTTGTTTTTTCCATTGTCTAGAGGAAGTTGGATATGGGAATATTAGTATTTTATGTCTATTCACAGACAGGTCGTTTTTCACTCATGTCCCTGCTAGCAGATGTTCCTTATCTCTTGCCTTTTAGAGGGTTGCTATTACCCTCCAGCTGTCCCTGTTTTCCTTTGTTTAGAGATCCAGTAGAAGTTACCTAAACAAAGAGAATTTCCTTTCACATCTTGTTGCATTTTTTAAAAGCATTTGATCATCCCTCAGACCTCAAGGATTCTCCATAGGTTATATTTGGATGGACTTGTGGCTGATGGTCAACTCTTATGAAGGTGACGTTCCCTGTTCCCACCTCCTTCAACATGCTCTTGTCCCCTGTCATTTCCTGTTTTCTCAAACTATAAAGGAGGCCTGTCTGCCACCTTTAGCTCCTTTCTGAAACTATTTTCAGAATTCCTGCTCTGGTTATTAACCTAGCAAGGCATCCTCAGTGTTTTTTTAACTGTGGTACCTTATGTATGCTGATGGTACCATGAGTGAACAGGAGCTGTCTGCTTCTTTCAAGTTAATGTTGGAACAATGAGGACTGTTTTGGGTGGTTTTTTTGGTTTTTTTTTTTTTGGTTGGTTGGTTGGTTTTGGTTTTGTTAGTGAGCAGCTAGAACATTAAGGTGCCAAAAACTTTCAGATATTCTGCTTTTTTATTCTGATAAATTAACTTCAAAAATATTTATATGTAAGAGAAAACACTTCAAAATTCAAAGTTCATAGAGCCCTGCATGGTTTTCTTTTCAAGACTTGTTGTGTAGCAGTTCTCTCCAGAGGACCCACATTTTCTGAGTAAGAGAGGAACATTACCTTATGCCTGAAGCCTGCCTGAAGTCAATGAAAGGTTGTAAATTGACTGCAGTGGATACTGGGTCTAGACATCTCTCACAGTTCTCCATCAGGTTAAGCACGTGTAGTTAACTAGAAAGTATTTTTCTTGGTCGTGTATTTTGATTGTGAATAATATTTTATTTTACACCTTTTGGGTTAAAAGGGCACAACAAAATATTCTGGAGCTGATTGTCCAAGTTGGATGCAGACATGGTTTGTACTCTTTTAATTTCCCTACTAAAATGAATTTGGCATGCTTTGTTAGTAAGAAGTCAATGAAATAGTTTGGATATCACAGAAGGTTAAGCACATGTAATTCTAGCAAATCAAACCAGGGCCTGAAGCGTTAACATACAGTAACTGAGCACATTCTGTAAAAATGGCAATTCCCCATTGTAGCTAAGGTATTCTGGATCCCTTCTTTCAGATTTTTTTTTTACATTCCCTGCTGTAATTGTCAAAATTAAGTGTCATAAAGTAACATGTTCTAGAATTAGATGGGTAATTATCTTTAATTGTTCCGTGAACACTGGTCTGCTTCAAACTTACTTCTGTGACATTGTTCTTCATTTCTCCAACTTTTGTTCTGTCGTAATCAGCTGTATGAACGCTGGCCTGTAACAAAACTGTGAGACTTCTCTGTTTTCTGGCAACCAGTGTTCACGTGCCCCTTCTCCTACTGCACATGTAACCTGGGTGCAGAAGGACCCTCTTGCATGCGCAAGGCTGCTGGAGTCTGGAGTGTCCCATGGGGAAGACACAAGCAAGTCACTTACTCTTTGGAGCAAGAAAGTAGACCGAGTTTGTAGTAGTGCTAGCAGTGTTTCAACATACAGCAAATTTCATCTTGTGAGTGGGAACATTCACGTAGCTCAAATAAAAGGAAAACCATATCTAAACTGCTTCTTGTCTGCACCTATTGACTGTTTTTGCTCTTGCTTATCAAAGGACCTGGCATCTGGATGCCTTTGAAATGGTCAAGTAGAGAAGGGGTTGCTCTCTTTTTTAAACAACTCATGCAAAAATGTTTGGATGATGGTCTGCTATCCTTAGTGCTCCTTGTGGGTTATCTCAGTCTTTCTTTGTACCGGGCCCTTTTGGTGTTCTCAGTGGCACATCCCACAAGTTAACAAAGCAATGGCCATGCTGCCTCAGTACAAAGTCCATCTTGCCCAGAACACTGTCTCTACCAAGCAGTGCATGTTTGGATGAAGAAGGTAAGAGTGATCACTGCCCTAAAGTGATACCTATGATCCCAGCACTCATCAGTTTAGGGGCTTTATGGGTAGGAGGTCCCATCCATACTGCTGTGTTTAATGGCCATGAATGACTGATCTTCCTGGAATTTATCTAAGCACTTCTCAAACTTGCTCAACCCTTCAGCCTTCTCAGTGTTCTGCAGCAGTAAGTTCCATAGTGACATCATGAATATTGCAGAAAAAGGCTGTGATTTTTCTTCTTATGGTAGTGAGGTGATGTGCGTTATGATTCATGGTTTGTGCTTCAGCATGGTGAGGAGGTCATGGCTACAGAGTTTGCTGCGTGATGCAGAACTGCTGGCTAGCTAAGCCCTCTGATCATGGCAGCACAATGCCGAGGGCCCACTAACAGCTGTGTTTGGGGATCCAGTCTGACACAGCCTATTTTCACACTTCTCCAGTGACCACTGTCTATCACTGCAGCCACTCATCCAACATGAGCTCTGTCCACCAAGCTGGGTGCAGACATACCCCCTCACTTCCTTGATGAACAGGTGAAGCCACAAGCCAGGCTTCCCTGTGGGGAAAGAGCTGATACTCAGCCTGAATTACGTGAAATTAAAATGTCTCGTGGACAAAAATAGAAAACAAATTATATAAGAGAGAGAGCAACTGAGAGAGCAATGGTTTCTCTATTGAAGCCAAAATCACTGAATGAGAGGCAAAATGATCCCTTGGCTCTTCTTGATATAGAACTGAATAGGCCCCATCCATTTTTCTAACCCGTCCTAATCTGTCTACAAAACTGTGACTTTTTCTTTAGATGCAAGCAATGCTACAGTGATCCCGGCTGCGCCCTACAAGTTTCAGCCCTTGCAATGTGCTCTGCCTGGGGAGGAAAGCAGCTGCTTCCCAACTCAGCTGTGCTTTCCTCAGGGGATTTGATAACATTTATGCTCTTGAATCTTCCAGGCTTTCATTTTGGTTCTGGATGAAGTTCAAGGGATTTACTTTCAGTGTAAAATACTTTGCATCCTGGTGGCGAACCCGCTTCTCCCTGTCTGATGCTGAGGGATCTAAGGTAACTGACCTTATGGATGGAAAAAGGATGGTATTTCTGGTGAGGACCTCATCACCAAAATTTTCACTCCTTTTTTTTGTTTTACCCCCAATGGCTTCTATTGTGTTTACTTTTGAATCTCATCTATTTTTCTGTGGGAGACTCTGGAGTTATGTCTGTGTTAGGAAATCAAACATGCCTGGGACTGTCCCAACATGGAGTGGTCTGTGTCCATGGCATTAAATTCTCATCCCTCCAGCACAGAGTGGCCAGTTGTTGACTGTACCAGGGACTATCTGGGAGGCTTCTACATGACCTAGAGCAAAACTGTGTCAGCAACCACGGTAACGAATTAACAGTCCAAGTGATTCAGTTCCAGTGGTTCAGAACATTTCCTGGCACTACTTAATAGGGATGACTGATTGCCAACAATTAGGGTACGGTTTGCAAAAGAGCTAATGATTTTGAGTTTTTGTAAGATATTGCTGAAAACGTTGGTACTTCTTATTATTGACTCAGGGACATTTGGGGAGATCTTTTGCACAAATAGACAGCCTTCGGTAAGAGAGGACAAGAACTGTGATTCTTGGGAATTTGCTCTGGGTGATCACAAAAGAGAAGATTGTTTCAGGATGCTGACATATCTGCGATACCTCACTGGTTGCTTGGCTGCACTGCGTGGGATCCAGCAAGGAATGCTGGATCACCATGAGTAAAGGCTAGTTCAAAAAGGCTGGGGTGTCACTGAAGCAAGAAGGTCCAAGTGACCTGGAGGAACTATTTCAGCAAAGGCAGTGAAGTGGAACCAGGCTGTGTGTCCGTGGCATATGGCTAGCACTGTTTCCGAGAGCTTAGATCATTTAAGTCCAATACCTAGGCTGTCTGATCACAACCGGATTTAACTCTCTTGGATTGAAAGTTCAGGAACAATATGACATATATAAAAAATTAGAGATCAGGACAGACTGTTTCAGTTTATTTCAAGCATCCATCAGGAGTTTTTGTTGGTGTTGCTGTTATTCTTTCATAAAGCTTACCTGGGGTTTTGTGCCCCAATCAGGGGATATTTCCAGCTCCATTTAGATTTAGAAGGGCAAGACTGAGGGAGCTCAGGGAATGTGGGAAGATGATACAAAAGTGATCATTTGGATGTGCAGGTGTTTGGCAAAAGAGAGCTTTAAAAATTAAATTCTACTGGGAAATAAACCAGCAGCCAGCACAACTCAATGCCTCGTGCTCCTGACAGTGGTCTCTGCCTCCAGCAGCAGATTCCCAGTAGCTTTGTACGCAGCAAGCAGTTATATGGTAATAATTCCAAAGTTTCTTTAAAAAGAAAAGTTTTCTAATACCTAAGGGCAAGAACTGACTTGTCTTGTGGGTTTCATTAGTATTTTTGTTCTACTGTAACATAAAGTAAATCCCAGAAATTTAGGTTAAAGACTGACTTTTATTAGTCCAGACGTTATAAAAAAATGTTGAGTACCAGATACCTTTCTCTTCCCTAGCCTTTTGGAAGACTGGGGTATGTTCTGTGTTTTAGGAGAGATGGGATGTCTTTCAAGATTTCATTAATCTGGGGTTTACTTCATAAAAAATTTTGATACTGTCTTGGGATCTTGAACACTGTCATACAGTGCTTTCCTGAACACCACTGCACCCTGCATTTCAAACACATATCTAGGTGACATTTCTAAAAACCACTACAGATTCATAAATTGGGAAAAACAAAGTTATGCTGAGCATGGTCTTACTTTTGCTGGCTAAAGGTCAGAGAGAAAATGTTATTAGGAAGAGCTCAAATGGGTCATTCATCTTCTGTATATTGCAGCAGCTCAATATTACAGCAGGATAAAAACACTTGAAAATCTCTGGACACAGCTTTAGGAGTTCCAGAACATATTGATAATTGAGATTATAAAAGTGATATTTTATGATTGATGCCAGATTAGGGAAAATCTTGACTGAGAATTGATGGGCCCCCAATAGATACTGTTTTTTGTTGTGCTGTATCTGGGCCAGCCTCTGGGAATCAATTTGATAGCTGGTTTGTGAGTAAAGAGAGTCTGATGCAGTCTTAGGTTTTTAGCTCTCTGGAAGTGACACGTGGTTCAGTGCGATCTGATTTTTTGTTTTTCCTTTTCTTTTTCCTGTCCTTGGGTGGCTAGTAAAAAAATCAAGAGAAGATCATCTAATGGCTGAGCAAATAGAAATTCCTTATGTTCAGGTGCATTCAGTTGTGGTTTTAGGCCTGAAAGAATGTTCCGCATTCACATATCTATTTATTGCAGCTGTGAGGATCATCAGACAATGCCCAATTGTTTTGCAAAGATATGGAGACAGTAGTGGCATGTAGCAAATTCTTGAATTATGAACTGGGTTTTTACAGAGACAAACAGCACAGTTTACAAAACTCCAAAGGGAAAACTTTATTAGGTAGAATTCACGTATACTCATTTTGGAGTCTGAGCAGTGCAACTACCCCGGGGTGACACAATACATTTACGAAAGAGAAGGCTTTCTTTGGAACCTTGCTTTTATCTCTCCTTTTGGGAAGAGGCACAGCTCATATCAAAATGTTAAAACTGCAGTACTTTTTAAAGGAAATGGGGTTTAACTGCAAGTCTCAACGTGAATGCACCCAGTATAAGTGTGCGGCCTGTGGGAGTGGAGCAGCAGTATTTGCATTGATTTCAAAGATTCTCTGCGCTAGAGTTAAAAACTTTGTAGGACACTTTGGGCGGTTGCTTATCAAAACTCATGTTTGACAATTCTTCTCTCAGCAGCACAAATAGAAGTCAAGGGAAGTCGGAACTGTAACAGATTACTTTGTGCCAAGTTATTGCATGCTTGGTCGTCTATATATCTTTGTGTGTGTGTGTGTAACACTGTATAAATGAACGAGAAACGAGGTAAACATCACATAGCATTTCAGATCTGCCTGTGGAGATTAGTATTCAAACTGTAGAAGTGGTAGGTCAGAGACTGCTGTTTAAAGCAGTGCTTGATTAGAGGGAAAAACTTTTTTTCAGAAATCATCCAAAGAAATGGAGCTCTGTGGTACTGTCATTCCTTGAAGTGAGGAATCAGCCTTAATCTTTTCAGACCAAACTGACAGCAATTTACAAAATGCAGCCTTGTTAGTGTGATGCTTGCAAAGTTTTCTTTCTTTCATCTGTTCAGTAAGCTTTAGATTTTCATTTTTCTATAACTTGCGTTTGATTCTGGGGCTTCAGCTTACATCAGTCACAGCCTTTCAAACTCCGTGTCTTTAGTCCCCTTTTGATGACTTGTACTGAAGACGAATGTCTTGTATCAGCAATAGTGTGGCCAGCAGGACCAGGGCAGTGATTGTCCCCCCTGTAGTCAGCACTGGTGAGGCTGCACCTTGAATTCCATGTCCAGTTTTGAGCCACGCACTACAAGGAAGATATTGAGGTGCTGGAGCATGTCTAGAGAATAGAAACAGAGCTGGGGAAATGTCTGGAGTGCAAGTCTTATGATGAATGGCTGAGGGAGCTGGGGGTGTTTAACCTGGAGAAAAGAAGACTCAGGGGGAGTCTTATTGCTCTCCACAACCACCTGAAGTAGTTGTAGCCTGGTGGGGGTTGGTCTCTTCTCCCAGGTAACAGGAGACAGGACAAGAGCAAATGGCCTCAAGTTGCACCAGGGGAGATTAAGCTTGGACATCAGGATTATCAAGCACTGGAACAGGCTGTGCAGGGAAGTGGTGGAGTCATCATACATGGAGGTATTTAAAAGACACGTAGATGTGGCACTTGGGGACATGGTGTAGCAGTTGACCTGACAGTGTCAGATTTATGGTTGGACTCAATGATATTAAACGTCTTTTCCAACCTAAATTATTCTATGATTCTATGATCACTTGAAACTGTGACAAGAATGAGTCTCTCTTCTCAGCTAGATGAGATTAATGAGGCAGTGCTAATTAGCTATGGTCCATATTCTGCAGCACTCTGTGAATGCTGCCTTTTTCATATGTGCAGAAGTGGCAGAATACAGCCCTGCCTTGAGGGAAATTTGTGAAGCCTGGTTTGGAGATTTAACCACACAGTTGCAGTTCAAACCAGTGACAACTGCACCCCTAAGCTTTCAAACCCTGCTCACTGCTCTGAAAAAAACAATCTAGACACTTCTGACTCTGAAGTGAATAACAACAGAGATGTTTGGCACTTCTGAAGCACTTAACATCTGCTCATATATTAGTTAATTAACAGAGCAATATTAATCTTTGGAGAAGATCTAAATAATAAAAGGAGATAGCACTGCTGACACAAGACTTGCTCAGGCTGCACACTGATGCTCCCTGAACTGCATTTTTAAGCATCCCATTGACTTCATTCCATCTGGCTAAGGGCCCAAGTGTGACTTGTCCACATTAGTCACACTTTTTCTGGTTTTAGATAAGATTCAGTTTGTCTTGACCCCTTCTAACATTGTGGAAGTAGGATTACAGTCTGTTCCACCTCACACCAATACTTACATATGTTGGTTGGTCTTGCATATGTGTATTTGGCAACCTGTCACCCTCAATTGTTCAGAATTAGTTAGAAATTATGGGACTTCAGCTATTAGTCATTGTAAGGTAAATGTCATGAACTCCTTCAGCAGTAGTATCTGTAAAACTCTTTGAATACTAAACATTTTTCTCTAATAATGATTCTGTTGGAAAGGGACAATGTTTTGTCACCATCTTACTGAGATACACGAGTTGAATTTCAGCACCAGATTCAAACGCATACATTCAGATGTTGGCATGTCTGGAAGGTATCTAAGCTCCTGTTACAGTTGATGGAGATCCAGTTCATCAAGTCCCTAGAGCTTAGAGAGGAGTTGCCTTCACCTTAAGGTGAATATCTGTGACTCCTCATTGAATCACAGAATGTTTGAGGTTGAACAGACCTCTAAAGGTCATCTAGTCCTACCCTCCCTCCTCAAGCAGGGCCATCTAAAGCCAGTTTCCCCACGATCATGTGAGATGGCTTTTGTATGTCTTCAAAGATGGAGACTATACAACCTCCCTGGACAACTTATGCCAGTGCTTGGTCACCCTCATGGTTAAAATGGGTTTCCTTACTTGTGAAGAATCCCATGTGGATATGAGGACTCAGAGAAAGTGTGACAGGACACTTCAGCTGCACCTTCAGCTGCTCAGCACGGCATGATTCAGCAACAAAAGTCTGCAAGTAGAGTACAGTCATTATTCTGAGCCAGCTCTGGAGGTCTGCTTTAGGAATTAGCTTAAGGATCAGTAAATGAAGGACCTTTGCATCACATGCTCTTGGGCAGGGCAGATAAAGCCACAGAATGGTTTTAGCAGTGCTAAGAATTGAACTCACTTCTCCAAAAGGCCACTTTTCTTAGTGTTTTAGTCAGAGCACCATTCCTCCTCTTTATTCCACTGGATAGTATAGCAAAAATGTCTGTACATGTTCATTCTGTTAACCAAAAGTTATGTCACTTGGTGGGTGGCGGAGAATAAAACGTTTATAAGGCACAGAGGCCTAACTTGTGCAATTGGTATCAAATTGTTCAATAAAACACACACAGATAGAGCAGACTGCAAATATCACTGTATTGACATAACATGCCCAATGGGCCCAGTGATTGAAATGGCAACCAAGCTATAGAGAGCACATCTGCCGAGAGTTTAGAGAGAGAAATGAACGGAAAGTCAACGGTGAGCAGCTAATACTCAATAAAGACAAATGTTAGAGAGACTATTTAGATAAGAGAAAAGGGAAAAGTGTCTCCTTTGCTGAGAGATATCTTTATTGCATTGTATTTGGAAAGGCACTTCATGATCATTAAGAAGCCTCTTGTTTTAATATCCGAGAGGAAACATAGAAATAAGAAATAGATCTCTGAATCTTCCTGCAAAAATTACCAGAGTAGTTACAGTGATTAAGGTAGTTTTAAACAAAATAAATTCAACCGCCCCAGAATTCTGAAATTAGGCTGGACCGAGAAATAGATGAGAAAAATACAAAAACATATATTTTCCTCAGTGGTTTTAATTTTTGCATCTGAGCACCAATATAATTTAGAATCATAGAATCATTAATGTTAGAAAGCACCTTTAAGATCATCAGTGCCAACTGTCAACCCAGCATCACCACCATGTGCACCATTAAACCATGGCCTCGGGTGCCACGTCCACAGGTTTTTTGTACACCTCCAGAGATGGTGACCCCACCACTTACCTGGGCAGTCTGTTCCAATGCCTCACAACCCTTTCTGTGAAAAAACATTTCCTAGTATCTAATTCTAACTTGTCTATACCTACCCTGCTGCAATCTGAGGCCTTTCCTCTCGTCTTGTCAAATTTCATGTGCTAAAATAGGCAGGGAAAATGGACAGTCCAGTTATCTCTGTCTCAACTGGACTCAAGTGATGCTGAAAAATCAGTTGGCAAACCTTTCCTCTGTTTTGTGTCCTCTTGTTGTGGCAGCACAGAAAAGCACCTGGTCAAAAAAAAAAAAAAAATTAAACATTTTCCTGCTGTTACATGATACCCTGAACATAAATTGTGTTGCTACCTAAATCCAGCTTAGAAGCTGGAATTTCTGTGCTAGGTTCTAGTTATAAGCAAATCACTTACTATAGACATACTTCTACGCAGTGTGTTGGAGGATTCACAAACAGACTTTTTTTTTTTCTTTATTTTTGCTGTGCTGGGGCAATATGAGTGAGCTCAGCAAAACCATGTTCAGTTATTTTTATGCTTACTCAGTGGTATTTCTCTAGAACAGCAATTTATAGGTGTAGCAAGCTAAGGCTCTTGTACTGGTATTTTGGCTGTTTATTTACTGATGATAATGTTTAGCTAATATTGCTCTCTGCAATACTGGACCCGATAAGCGCAGTGATCCAGAGAGTGATTCGTGCACAGCCCATGGTTCATGGTTCTTTTTCTGGGTCATGATACTTTACAGTGTCTGTGATTTGAACAGCACAGCCCATGGTGAAAACGCTATGTAAGAGCTTCTACTTATATGGAGCAATTTCTATTTTTTCTCTACAGCTGGCTGCTGAAATTAATGCTACAGTAAGTGACTGCAGATGCTTCAGGACACCACAAGGTCCCTTTGGTTTAATTTATTGGGAAGCTGCGTGAACCTCTGGCCCGAAACGGTAATATCTGTCTAGCGAGAGTCAAATACACGACACTGTACTGCATCTGATGGTCAGTGCATGACACACCTATTCAAGCCAGCTCTGTCCTTTTGTTCTGTGGAACCAGGCGATCCTCCCTCAGCTCATCCCAGAGTTGCAGTCTTATGTGTACCAACCCATGATTACCTCAGCAGGTCAAACTTAATTCAAATGTGCAATTCTTTTCCATCAGGCAAAAATAGTAGTAATGTGACATCCTTAAAGCCTTGTAAGTGTTGTATGGGACCAATGCATTTTCAGAAAAGAGTACCTTCAGGACAAAAAAATATTCTGAACGCAAATCTCATCCCTCCCTGATGCCTCCTGTTGCTTATATTGTGGAAAGTCCATTTTGCCCAGTCCTGGATTTCTCTCTGACTCCCCAAGACTGCTGCTACTTTTTGAACTTCTGTCCTCTTTTGATGTAAAGTTCCTGTTTGGACCTGAAGGAAGGATGGAGATCTGTAGGGAATGACAGAAATGTTCGGTCTGGCCAAGTCTCACAAGTGTTCAAAGAAGCTTTTCTTTTAAAGGTATGAAACTCTTTTTATGTAGCATATAAACAGATTGTTCTGTATTAGCAGAACACATTCATTACAGGTAAAATGTAATTTCTCTGACACCAAGAACCCTCTTCCTCTCCAAATCTAATGTGTTCCCTCCCCTCTCTTGCCCCAGCCAGACTTTCAGACCCCAAGGACACGCTGCTGCTGCTGCTGCCTCCACTCCTCCTGCCCCAGCAGGGGCTGGGACAAGGTCATGGGAATGGATCATTTGCCTGCCATCTTGGTGAGCCAGTGGGGAAAAAGGGTGCCTCTGGTGCTGAAAATCATTGGACTGAGAAGGCCTTTATGTGGCCCTTGTGAAGTGCAATAGAAAACATCTCTGAGTTATGGACACTTGCAGAGTATGTCAATGTGCCTGAATGCTTCCAATTTCGCCTGAAAGGAAGACTTCAGCCATATGTTCTGTAGCACTGCCTGGCTGTTGATTAAGTTTTTTTGTCATTAGGTTTCTAATTGCATCTTCTTTCCTTTTTTTGGTCATTTGCAGCAGGTACTTGCTTTTTTATGAGCCTATTGCACATGTGCTCAAGTGTTCTGGCTTGTGCAGAGACTTTTTTTGCAATTGCTTGTTCTGTGATTCTTCTTTACAGAGCTGCAAGTTCCCATTAACATCAATGAGTATCCTGACATATTTGCATTTTGTGATTTAAATGTGAATGAACAGATCCTTTTACTGATGTGCTCAGAGACATCAGTGAGGGGTGTGGGATAGCAACCTGGGTGATGAAGATTTGTTATGACATCCTTCCTAAATTATTGAATCCATCTTGTTTTATGCTAATTAGATCTCTCTGTTTGGTGATAAAACCAGACCTGGCAGAAAATGGGAATTTAATTGCTTTCCTGAAACATTTAGACAATAATAGACCCATGAACAATTAGTTACCTAGATTTACAATGCACAAGACTTGCAATCTCGTTGATTGTTAAGCAGTTGTAAACTTAGTGAATAAATGAGCAATAAATGCAATATATTTGGATTTAAATAATTTTTTGCAGTATGTTCTGGCTTTTTGCAGTTAAAAAGGGCTTTGGATTATCTTTATTATGAAGATCATGGCCTAATATGAAAATAAAAATGTGTGCTTTAATGAATCAAAATGGATTAAATTATTGAGAAGCTTGTATGGGATTTTATTTGATCCAATTTCATTGAATATTTTCCTCAATGATCTTTCAGAGAGAGGAAGCTGCATGATAATCAGAGTAGCAGAGAATAAATGGAGATGATAAATGCTACGAAGGGATGTAGACTGTGCTGAAAATTTGAGCAGAGAATAACAAACTGAAATAAAACTTAAGACATGCTAAGTAGTAACTACAGAGGCCAAGGATCTGCAAGAGCAGAAACGCTATATTAATTGAAGAGAATTTAAAAAAGAAGGAGAAAATATGCTTGATTGCTGTAGAGATGGGTGCACAGAAAAGATTAAAGGGGCAATTCACCTGTCCTGCTTTGTGATGGGAGGAGCTGGGGCCGAGGCTGTTGTATTCTTATGTGTTGGTTCACGTGAAATCTGTGTCACAGTTCAGAAAGGGGCTTTACCAGGGTAATGTGAGAGCTGTGCATCTTGCCTGCTGACACATGTCTGCAAACAGGTTCTGCTCAAATGCTCCAGAGGCACTGTATTTCGATGCAAGCCTTGCATACAGGGTGTCTTGGGAGGGAGACCAGGCATTTGTCTGTGAAGGTTTGAAAGGTGTGAGCTGAAAGGATCAAATGCAACACTAGCAAGACCAAATTCCGTCCTGTCAGATTCAGCTCACTTGTTTCAAGAGCAATATAAGGAGCAAATGAAAAAAGAGATCCAAACTAAAACCTCAAATCCAAATGCTCCACATCTGTGTGGATTCATGTACAGACTATGTGCTCACTTTTGTTGTAAGGAAAGAAACTACACTCTGGATGTGAACACCTCCCAGGTGGTGGTAAAGATCTCTTCTTGATTTTTCCCTGCCTTATAGTCCCACGGTCTCTTTAATTGGATAATGTTGGGTTTTATCTCTTTTTTCTGCATTCACTTCACATGGCCACTTCTCTTCCACCCATCTGGTCAGCCAAGATCAGCTCAGCAGAAATGCAAACCTGTTTGTCAGGGGAATTTGACTGAGAACACTGGCCTTGTGGCAGTGTAGGATATTAGATCTGGGCCTGACCTGGACCACAAATGAGGATTAGCACAGGAGAAGTCCTTTTTCTACCCTGTATCAACAAAGTCTCATTGCGTATTTTTTGACTTTGATTTCAAAATCAATGAAGTAGGATGTTTCTGACATTACTGCAATCAAGATACGGTGGTAAACTGGTATTGCTTGTTTGTATCTCCTTTTACCCATCACTCTACAGGCATGGTACCACATCTGCCTAGTGCTGCAGTTCAGCTCCAGAAGGTATCGGGGAAAACAGCCTCAGAGCTGTTCCAAATTCCCACCAGTGCAGCGGAGGTATCCCTTTGCTGTGCACAAAAATGTAAGGCTTTATTTTAATTTTTAAAACCCTTTGTTTAAACAGAAGTTAAAAGATAGTTGCGACATGATTCACAGTAGCAGTTGGCCGCGTTATCTTTGGGTGAGTGGGGAGAAAAAAGGAATGGAGATAAGGAATGGTTGTCTGATTTTCAGTTCCTGACCCATTACTCAGGTGTGGCGGGTACTGTGTGACCCTGAGTGATCCCTTTCAGTGCTTGCTATGGGCTTGCAGTCCAATATCAGAGACAAGTGCTCCAGCCTGCCTTTCAGGCAGGGCTGCCTTTAGTAGCTGCTGGCAACCTGTGGTTTGAACACGGGCAGGAAGTGTCTCTGCTGTCCCAAGGCAGACCCAGGGCCTGGCCATGCTGACTGATGCACAGATGCAACTGTTTGTCATTCTTTTGAACCCAGATGTCAGTGTCTATTTTAGGCTCTATAATGATTGGATCAAATGTAACCTTTTATTTCTGTGCCTCTGACAAATCAAGGCAATATTCTCACTTATTCCTAGGCTGAGAGTTGTCCTCTGCTGCTTCCCAGGATGAGTTCCTGTGCTTATTAAGAACAGTATATATAAGAGTAATAAAAAGTGTAACATAAAAACTTGCAGCATATAAAAGACCTTTTTACGGTATTTTATTTCATCTTGGGAGAACAGTGTCTCCCAGAATGTAGCTCAGAGACTGACTGTGCCCTCATGCCCTGCTGTCATTGCACGTAGATCTAATTAAATTAAAGGTTCAGATTAACCAACACAAAGATCTCTTTTGTAGGGCTCAGTCCCACGCTTTCTGTTGTACCTCATTCCATCAATTTATTCAGTGTCATGTCTCATTACTCTGCATCACTCACCACTCTCTGAACAACGAGACTCAAGTCGTTCCTGCAGTGCCCTGGCACTGCCACAACAAACAGCAGCTTGCGGGCATCAGCAGCTCACTCCCAGGACTGTAATGGCACCTCTGCAAAAAATTCAGATCGGGACTGCTTGCTGGGGCTATGTGAGGGAATTTGCTAAGACACTTCTCTTGGAAGGCATTTATTGCAGGACAGAACTGGAACTGTGAGAACATTGTGTAATGCTTTTTTTTTTTCTATATAATAAGCTGACTGAGCTAAAACTTTACTACCCTGGAAAATGCTCTCTGAAACCTAAAACCATGAACTTTGAGGTAAGGCTGAACGAACTGTGTTGGACAGAAGGAATTAGAGAGGTTACTGAAGTGAGACCCAATAATCTCCAAATATGTAAATCAGAACTGCACTGAAGGCAGTCAAATGTAATCCATATCTATTACAAAGATGAAGTAATTACCCTAAATTCCAACAAGGGAGATTTAACTTAAACATTATACTACATTTGCTACCCATGCAGCAAGCTGAACTCTGGAGTAGACTGCTGGGGAGCCTGGGGCTTCTTCATCATTGGAGGCTTTTAAGAACAGACAAGCATATGCCAGGTTGGCAGATAGAGCCAGTCCTGCCTTGTGCATCTTGATGAGCTGAACGACCTCTAAACCTCTTCCAGTCTGGTTTTCTTCAGTCCATAGGAAAATTCTGAAAATATTTGTTGCTGTCTAATAAGCACAACAGCAAAACCCGTTCCTTGGTGATTTGTCTGTGATGCTTTTACTGCAAAAGTTACAACTTGGACTTCAGGTTTGTGCTTCTGTACTTTTATAGGTGAGAGAGAAGGTGGGCAAAGAGAGAGGATGAAGTACATTTTACTTAGTTGTGTAGTCTCTTAGTTACTTGACTAGCTAACACAGTAAAAATGTCAATACAGGTTCCAACTCTGTCATTTCTCTCAATCAGAAATTAAAATTGCTTCTGCCAGCTGCGTCCCTTCCTTTTGATTGATAAAACACCACTGAGCTGCTCATTGTTTTTCTTTGCTGGTCAGCCCGGAGATACAGCTCATTGAAATTCTCTGAATGGTTATTTTGTGAGAAATGCTATAGAATTACAAGTCATTGTTGCTGGTTAAACAAATACCTTTCAACAAGTAAAGATATCTTTTGGCTACCCAATATCTCTTAGGTTGCTTCATCTTGTTTCCAGTAAAAACAAATGAGTTTTTTACAATTCTTTTTCCTTCTGATAACTTCTTAGTAATGTCTTTTGTATGCTAGGTGCTGAAGCTGAATAAATTATTTACTGGGAATACATAATCTGAGGGAAGTGCCAGCTCCTATTTGAAAACAGTTTTGAATCAGCAGGGATTTCTGCAAATGTGGCTGGTATTTATAAGTGGCTGGTAGATAGTCTGGAGGAACCTGCTGATGTCTGGTAAAACTCAACAATTCATTACTCAGATGGTGTAACTGAGCTGTTATGCCACAGTGTTTCTATTGCCTGACTACAGAATTGAAAGGTTTTAAAAGGATAAATGCTGAATAACAAATGAAGAGTAATAGTCTCGTGTGCTGAAGAACCTTTTGTCATAAAGGGAAACACAACAGCTTTCATCCTATAAGCAAAATCCCATTTGTGTGCACATTTGCAGGCATATGTATACCTTCATCCTATAAAAGCCATTTTGCATTCATGTGCCAGCTGCCCTGGTTCTGAGCCAGAGGCAGTGGAACAGGGCCCATCTCCCCCCTTCAGATTCCCTCCTACTCCCTCTTGGCCTCTGAGAGGCTGATGAAGCTGAGATGCACATGGCAGGCTTCACAGCATGTTAGACCCTCTCCTACTATGGGCAAATGTATCAGGGGTATCAAGGATGCTTCAGAGCCTACAAAAAGTGTTCGTGTTGTTTCCCAGCCATTTAGAGTCATTTTCCTCTGTTTGCTCAAAATATCTGCATGGGCTTAGTAAATGTCATGGATGCCCCATCTCTGGAAGTGTTCAAGGCCAGATTGGATAGAGACTGGAACAATCCAGTCTAGTGGAAGATGTCCCCTGTACATGGCAGGTAAGTTGGGAATAGGTAGTCTTTAAGGTCTCTTCCAACACAAACCATTCTATCATTCTATGTGACGTGAGGCCTAGGATAGAGCCACAGGCTTCAGAAGCAGCGGCTGGTCACCACTGGGACAGTCTGCAGTGCCCACAGTGATGGGAAATGTTGGTGACTGGACTACTGAAGCCTGCTTTTGGTGGCTGGGTGATAATAAGGTACATCCTACAGCGTATCCTGGCAATTCACAAGCTCAGAGTTTGCTTGAGTGATCCTTGCCAGCTCCTGCAAGAAAGCAGCCAGCAAAACTTTGATCAGCACTTGCTAGTCAAAATCAATTTACTCACAACCAAGAACCACTGATATCTTGGCTGGACTTTTAGAAATCTCCTTGTCCCATTGCTAACTCTGCACACTGGGTGCTACTCCATTCACCATCTGTTACATCCTGCTGGCAACTCTGCTCCTTCAGTATCTTCTGGTTTCCTAGTGCTTAGACTTTGATTGATATCACCAAAAATATGTACCTTTTTATGCTGATTTCTAATACAGCCTGTGTTTTTACACGAGTATTTATAATATTTCTATTACAAGCAATCATTGTCCTTTCTCTCTAAGACATGCAGGAATCTTTGTCTTTGCCACAGTGCAAAAACTTCAATTTTCTTGCTGTCTGCACCATTGATTTCTCACAATTCATATCCTCTAGTTGTTACTAGGAGAATTTGAAGCTTTCAGTACCTTTGCATATTTAAAGATACTGCAAGTTTTTTGAGACTTTCATGAGGGAGGATAGGGTTCCCTCATTTTTTCCTAGTTTCTCTGGGTTATCTTCATTACTGAAAGAAATATAACTGTGTTTTCTTGATTATCAAATGTAACTATACCTTTTATCTATTATTATATTTGTTTACATCTTGTTTTTAATTATGGAGTTACTTGGTTTGCTACATTAAGAAATAGCTTATATTTCTTGGTAATTTTTTGTATTGATTAGACCATCATACTGATTCATCATTGAAGAAGCAATCAGAGCAAAGAATACTCTGCCATCACTGAACTGAAGGTCACTTAGGATATTCTGCCACAGAAAATCAAATCCTCACTTGGCAAGCTTTACAAGATTATGAAAATATTGGAAAATGTTTTGGTCTTTTTTTGTCCTAGGATTGGTAAAGTGAAAAGTTGGCCATGTGCTAGCTTCCCCTGACCATCAAAAAGTGCAAGCATCAGCATCACTGGCCCTACTTGTAAATCTTGCCTGTTTAGAAAGGCCTTGATTTTTATTTTTGCAAACATGCGTATTTTTCCACATGGCCAGAGACGTATCACACATGGAACAACAGCTTCAGGCACTGTGGGGAACTTTTATGCCATTCTGCTCCATATAGGCTATCCCAGAACAGTGTCAGGAGCTGGGAACTGAGGGCTGGAATACTTCAGACCAAAGAGGACATGGTCTCTTCTCTTCATTGCCCTAATCACTGAGCTATTTTCCCATAGGGAATGTCATCGCTTTGATCTACTTTGGGTCCATAGGTTGTTATACCTGACCTCCTGTATATACCTCAGTCAGGGTACAAGGATGGAGTCTCATCTCTGAAGACAAATACCATAACTTGTCCTCTGCAATATTCCCTTTTGATGGTTTAGCCATCCAGCATGTCAGGTGCTGCGTCATGGTAGTCCCTTAGAGTCTCCTCTACCTCCTCCGTTGGTACTTTGGAGCTCAGGGCTATGTTTTCCACTCCTGACTGCAGATGCCTCATATTTAGGTGTGACAAACAGGAATGTGGCAGTGAAAAATTCTTTCTGTGGAAATAGCCCTTAGTACTTATATGAGTTTAGCTAATTATTGAGGGGTTTGGGGTTTTTTTCCATGCAGTTTAATAAAATATATTATAGTTTCTATGTTTGTTTCCATGTTAATCTGTGCATGTTCAGTCTCTATTTTGAATCCACTTCCCTCAAAAGGAGTAGGAAGTGGAGCCAGCTTTCTCCCAGCTACACTGAATTTCAAATGTTTCCATATAATTTGTCACTGCTCATCAGAATGATTCAGATTTTTTAAAAAAATGTTCATTATGACTGTTTCCTGCAAGTGGCCTAGGTGAACATGAATGGAAGGAAGCTCTTAAACCTTGTATTTGACTCTTGGAAACAAAATTGTAATGATCCAATTGGGAAAGAAATGGCACTCTCAGCCTAAAATAACCTAAAATGGTCTGAGGGAACTTTCAGCCTTGCTGGAACACAGCTCCCCTGGTAGACGGGGCCACCGGCATCAGACACACATAATCAACAAACGAAAGTAACTGAACGGCAGATGACCGTGGCTGCAGACTTAGATGCTGTCATATCATCTGACTTCATCATGAAACAAATGGCCTTGAAATCAGATGCCCTATTCAAGGACCAAGACTCATCACTGGCATACCTTGATTTCTATCCTCAAGCTTGCTGTTTGAGTACTTTATTGGATTAGAACCATAATATTTTAGGAAAAAGTTCATATTATGACAAGATTAGAGTGAGAAGGGAAAGGTGAGGTGACATCTGCATGGGAACTCTGTGCTTATTAACACTGTCTCTCTGATTGTAATCTGTAAATATAAAACTGGGACTGCCATGACTAGACTCCGCTTTTCTTTCACTTTTTGATAGAACTTATTGGTGATAAAAGCAAAGAAGCAGCTAAAATCACAGGAGTAGGCAGCTGAATATGAATGTACTGATTCGGTGGGTGAATTTGATGGGCTTTAATCAATACTGTCAGCTTGTCACTATTCCCTCTCTGTAGATACAAGGCACAGTGCTGCCATTCCTGGATGATTTCTGCCATTCGTAGGGAATTGATCTATTTTACTTCTTCTGCCAATTAGGATTTTGACTTTCATGTGCTGGGCAATCCTGTCTTCACGCATTTCCTAGAAATGATTCTCTGCTTTGGGTTGTAACACAATTCTTAACACTTGGGGGAATTGTAGCACTCTGTAAGCTATTAGGCTTACATTTCCCTCTGTAATGCGCTAAACAATAGCCACAAAAACAGAATCACTGTTTTTCCTTCATGCTTTTAGTTTCCTAGCTATCCAGACTTTACCCAGCTCAGTGCACATAGCTGTATTTAGTTTAAATACAATGCAAATGCAGAGGCACATAAAAGATCAGCAGAATTAATTATGTTCAGTGCTGGGAGAGTCATTGGGAAGCTTCTCATCAGCATCTCCTACCCACTCTGCTCAGTTTGTAAGCTCTGGATGACATCTGACTCAAGGACTCCTTTAATTTATAACACTGGCAATTAAATGGCAGTTCTCCAGCCTCTGCCCTAGGGAATAGAGCTATAATAGGCTTTAGAGGTAAAGTTACTATATTGCAGCATGAATTTTGTGTAAAATGCTAATGTTATCAGGTTGATGCCCTTCAGCAAATACAGTTATTCAATAAATTAAACATTTTTATGATATTCTCCTTGACATTTAATAGCATACTTTAATAAGTTAATGGATGTATGCAAATTTTTTGTGCTGGCACCTAGTAATCCAAAGCAGTTCTAATTTGCAGGTGTTACTTGTTGAGTTTGTGATGAACTAATAAAATCAAAGTCCAACACATTGTAGGTTTGAATATTTCTTTGATTTCTATTATCATTTATTTTAGTTGCTGATAAACCAGAGCTGAAACAACATTTGGTTTTAATGTAGAAAGTAGTGATTATACAATTGTTTTATTGGTGCTTTGAGCAGTGGTCACTGTTGTTCTTTATGAGTCAGTAGTTCAGCTAGTTCCCTGGGATCAATTCACCCATCACTCTCAAAGTTCTTTAAAATTCAGTAGACTGAAACATGTAGCAGAACTTTTACATGATTTTGCAGCTGATAATGGAAGAGGAAGAATGTAAGAGGGATAGTCCTATGGGAGCATGTCAAGATCTGCCAAGGTGATTAACAGAAAAGGAACCTTGGTGACAAATTGTATATATTTATTTGAGAGGAAGGTTGGAGATGTGAAAAGAAAGTAGCAGCTGGGACCTTCATTGCTTTATTAAGAGCGTGAGCAAATAATGGTGTTTGGTAAAAGGATACTGGTTCCCTTTTGTGTGACAGAAGGCAAGTTGGAAGGGGAAAAAGCTGCTGCTGCTGCCCCATGGTTCTGTGCTGGAGAGAACAGGTTTAGGTCCTCTGCGTGAATCTCACTGCTAGCGTTTGCATCAGGCAAGCACTGCATATTATTTCACTGCTTTATTTAAGCTGTTTCTGCCTTGCAGTCAGATTGCAAGTTGCTTTGGATTGCACTGCAGTGATGGGGGTTTTGCTGATTTCTTTTCAAAGCTCTAAAATTGGTATTTGTCACTTAACTCATGTAGCTCAGACACACTCTTCACTGTATTGCTGTTGGGTGTCAGCTGGTTGGGTAAGCTCTCTCCAGGATGCTCTGTCCCCCAGTACTGGTGTGTTCTGCAGTAGGGAATATCGATGAGATTCAATCATACTTTGTAAAGGCTGAAGGCAAGAATGTGAATAAAGAAGGTTAAGGGGTTTTCCTCGGTGCTTTTTGTGTCCTTTGATCTGGCACATAACTGATAGAAGATCCTTGACAGAGTCAGAGGGGCTACTTTTTAGACACTAGACTCCTGCAGCCTGGATACAGTTGCAGCTGGAATTGACTAGTGTGTGGTCTGACTGACATTTCTTTGGCCTCTTTCTGTTCGATTCCCGTTCACTTTACTTTGATCACACTACATTTTTCCTGTTCAAATTATAATGTATTGAACATCTCTTGTGCCAGCCCTGAGCCACACCTGCATAAACCCACTGCTGTGGGAAAGTGCCAGTGTCTTTAATAAAGATTTCCTGTTCTAGGAGTCTGAGGAGAAGTCTGCTTCATCCTGGGATCCAGCCTTCCTTGCTAGATTTAAATGGCAGTAACTCCTGTTTGAGCTAAGCAAATGGGATCAGGGCCAAATGATCTTTCTGAGGATTTATCAATTTCTGCTTTATTTTTAACAATTGATTTTTGCAATCAAATCTCACATGTTGCCTTTTGCCCAGTCAGCACTGCCCCACAATTAAGTCTTTCATGAAAATTCACTGTTGCAATGCCAAAAAGTGAATCACAGTTTCTTTATTTGAAGTCAAGCATTTTTGTGATATAACCATCCTGGTCAAATGAATTCTTCTTGTTGGAGACAGCAAGAATGGGTGCCAACATTTTAAGTCTATTCCAATTTGCTTTAATTGGGTGAACAATTATTTTTCTACGACTAATCAATCTCCATAGCATAATTACAATTATCGAATAATGGAAAGACTCTTTAGAAATTTTGTAAAGCAAGATCTTGTTAAGATTCTGTTAACAAAAAATCTCTGAACCATTTCAATTTATTTTCATTTCACCTCAGAGGATTTTTTTTTCCATCCTCCTAAGTCAAAGGGCAAAATGCACAAAGGCAATTGGCAAAATAAGATATCTTCAGGATGATTCATAACATCCAGGGAAAAGCATATTCTTGTCTAATTCAAAACATTCCCAATGTCTTTTTGTTTTGGAGCAAGTGCAGGCTTGTATACTGTGACTGCAGCTGGCATGGCAAAAGAAGGAGAAACCTGCTGACTTATCCACAGTGGTTAGAGGAGGAGGTGCACAAGCCAGAGAGAAATAGGCACCTGAGACCAGTTTCAGGCAGTGTGAGGAGCTGAAAACACGAGTCATCTCCATGGGGACATCAAATCTGATGGATTTCATTCCTTGGACCATTGCTTTCATGTGCGGACAGATTTGAGCACAGACCTCAGGCTTTAACGGCCTGGTCAAGAAAACATTGACAATAAAACCCTAAAGAGATGGTGTTCAGGATTCTGTTTGGTGCATTAACATCCCCCACAGACAAACAGGGACACTGACACCTCTTGCGTCTGCTGTGGCAGTGGGACTCAGATCAAAGGCTTTGCATTCTTCATACTTGCTTTGTGATCAAGACTTGTCATATGTGTACTAACATGACAGCAGAGCTTCTGTGTGGTCATGTCACACTAGGAACTTCCCAGAGGTGGGTATGACCAACCAGAGAATGGGAGTGGTACAGAAGATGTGGCAAGGGGGAAGACAGCAGAGGATTAGCCAGGCATTTTCACAGACCCACAGGAGAAGAGCTGCAAGGAAGAGCTGATAGCTGGTTTTTGCCCTCAGACTGGGTATCATGGGGCTGAGCTTCTACATGACCTTGGTGTGAAGTCGTACTGTGGATCAACCAACCCTCTTGTAAAATGAACCCAGATGACTGAATAGGAGGGTATTAAAAGCATTTGTTCTGTTGCCTTCAGAATATAAGGGAGGCCCACTAAAGAAAAAAACAGGTGATACGAAGTGGATAATGCTGGTGTTTTCTGCATGATAATACTAACAGTCCAGATCATAATTCTGCCAGTACCATCTCTACTTGACATAAATATTTAAGATATAGACAGAGAAAAATCTTGTCCATTCCATTTGTCTCACACCCAGCGCTTCAGCTCAGAGCTTTTGCCCCCATGGCTTAATCATCCTGCAGTATACTTGTTAAAAGCTAGATCCCAGTCTGCATTTTTTGCTACTACGAAAGGACACTATTTTCCCCATTTCCCCACATGGATGCTGTACTTCCAAACGTGTCCCAACAAAACAGCAATTAATATCAGCACTGACTGACCAATACATGCCAAAAAATTGCCAGAAGGATAACCTGCATCCAAATGGGTAGGTAATAAACCTGTCACCATGGTAATCCTAAGCTCAAAACAAGAGTTTTTCTTATTCACAGTCATGAAGACCAGAAAGACAATCTTAAAAACCGCATCATCTGCATGGTAGAACAGAAAGAGAAAACAGCAGTTAAATGAAGTTCTGCCTGTGGAGCAGCAAAGCCAGTTATCCATAACAATCTCATTGCCTGAGAGATGCAAAAGCAGGATTTGTGTTGGTGTGAAATAATAACAAACAAGATGGGAGTGAAGGCAGAGTCTGGAAAAGACTAATCCTGCCAAACTGTAACTATGAAGTGGAACTAGGGAAAAAGATGAATGGGAGAAAAAAAAAATCGTCTGTAAAGCCAGCAGCAAACAATGGCCACAAATAGCTGCAAATGCTGGAAATTAACTTCAATGCAATTACTGAAGTAAATTAAGTGATAGTTGTCAATGGACTGAGAGCTTTTCCAGAGAGGGAATGAGAGGAAAAATCTTGGAAATAAAATTGAACTTTTCACCTGAATTCTTTCGAGTACGAGGTTTGTGTGTTTCTTCAGAGCTTTGCATCTGGATTTGGCCCCTTGTTTGGGCACTGGCCAGCCCTGCTGCTGGGTGAACTAGTGGTGCATTTGGGCTGGGGAGCTGTACAGATGTTTCACATCTCTGTCAGTTCTCTTCACAGTGGGTTTTCATGTAAAATATGAAAATGCAAGAGATGCTCATAAACAGTATGGCCTTGTGGCAGCATGTTGCACCAATGGCTACCTTCAAGCAGCGGTGATGGTGGAGATTCCAGTCATTTTGCCTGGCTGGCATGCCCTTGGGACCCAGAAATCTCTGCTAGTCATTGTACATGTCTAAGTATCCTCACGTGATGCCAGTTCTTCTGGTTTCAGCACAAATTGAAACAACATGAAAATAATTATTACACGAAATGCTTCATACTTTGGGTAGATGTCTACTGTAACAAGGGCATTTGGTTTCTTGATTTAAACTGTCTTGCTCCACATTGCTTAGACCTCCCTAACCCAAACTACAGCTCAGCTTGCTGTGTCTGCTGGGAGGTGTGATGGGGATCTCCTCCAGCTGTGTGGTGGGGAGAAGGATCCAATGGCTGTCAGCAGTGCTCTAGCTCTGGGACATGACATGGTCCCTTGCCTGATCATATAGAAGGAGAATCCAGGGAGGCTGCAGTCTGTCTGTGCTCTGCTCACACCTTGTGATCACCTTTTTTGCTTTGAGACACATGCCTTTCTTTTCCCTGTGTTCAAACTTTTTTCTGCGCAGACCTATGCTGTCTGCCTTAGTTTCCTGGTGTTTACAATTTTGTTTGACCTATGCAGTAAATCCTAAGTGGATTTATTTACTGCCTACCAGCAGTGCCTCTTTCCATCTGCTGCCTGTAGCAGAAGCACTCCCCAGAAGGTACTGATACTATTAATCTCTCCTCAAGAGAAATTAAAAAGTCCTAAAACCTTTCCTTGACTCTAATCCTTTTGTTGTCTTTCTGTCATTCAATTCACTTTCTGTGTGATTTTTTTGAGCTAGAGCTGACCAGAGTTGAAAATAGTATATAATGAAAAGATGCTCCTTTGGTTTATTTAACCAACAGGTTACAGAGGCCATCGAGCATACATGTTATTTTCACTAATGGTCAGAACTGCAAAACAAAATTAAAAAAAGGTCTACTAAGTAATCATAACATTTTTTACCTTGTGTTGCAGCAAGGCTGTTAACCACCTAGGAATCTGTCCTCCTGTATCTCAGCTGATTTGAAATATGGTAGATAACAAGCTTCCAGTATTGCTAATAGTGTGTAACATTTTAACAGCTGCTGTATTTCATCATAAATCTAGGTACTTGGGGGAACAAGGCAAGAGTCAGTGTGTACATTGAAATCACATAAGCACTATTTGGTTTTTTTTAAAATATTGTCAGGGTTAGAGAGCTGAAATGTGCTGGTGCTGAGGATTAAAAAAAGGTATTGTAGCTTTAAAAAGTTACTTTGCAAAGTAGTATTTCAGTTTTGCTTTCAAGAAGTTGCTGTGCATACTGCTCTGCTCCTGCCAGACCTGCTCATCCAAACCAAGCAGCCACCTGCTGTCGGAACCAAGGAGGAAATGTGCAAATTCCCATGGCAGTGGTCAGTTAAGGGAAAGTGCTAGAGACAGCCTGGCTTCAGTAGGAGGGAACACTGATCCCCAGTACCAGGCTGTGGTCTCCTGCTTGGCCAGGAGACCTTGAAAAGGTTTTCCTATCCTTCTCTAGCCTTGTTGACTACAGTGGGACTATGCTAGCGTTCATCTTGCTCATCTCCCATTCTGCTGCACATGGACACTGATACTTACCTGCTATGTTTTATGGGCACGAAACACTGATCCTTGTCCCTCCTGAGTCAGTCAGTAGACCTTCCATGATGAGTCCTCAGCAGCCAGTGTGTGTGGTGCATGCTCAAGAGGAAACCCAGGCTTATTCAAGTTTATTTGCTCTCATTGTATCATTCCAAGGCAGTACAGCAGAGGATCAGTCCCTTTCCAAACCATGCGGGAAGTAGGAATGTAATTACTGTTGCCTGCAGGGCAGAAAAGCTTCTAGAAGCTCTTCCATTTCTGGGAACAATGGTCTGTGTGTCTCTGTAGACTAATGATTAATGCATCTCGTCCTGCATCCCTGTCACTTGATTCAGTCATTTCTCTCTCCTGATGTGTTTCCCACCATAAGCACACCAGTGCTCCAGGACCAGGGAGCCCTCACCTGGCACAGGCTGCAGAGGCATCCCCAGGCTGTCTAAAGTCCTGTAGAGAACTTGCTCAAAACTACTCACTTCTGGGATAAAGCTAAGATTTTTTTCTTGGAAATTTGACTGAAAGAGGGACATATATTGTCCTTGTCTGAGGAAATCTCAGAGTGAAGTGGGTCTTGGATTTTGCAGTGGCTGAAAAAGTAGGGGTTTTAATGAATAAGAAAACTGATTTTCTTGATGACTTATTTGCTCAGAAAAATTCAAGGCAAAACCCATAAAATCCTCAGTATTTTGAGCATCTAATCACATTATCACATTGTTCATCTGCAAATCTCATTTTGAACAGGTTATATTGTCTTTTTCAGGATCTTGGTGCTGACATCTGCTCCACGTGGATTTACTTGGGCTCTAGCAGCCTTCTTGTGTTGTCCTTTAGAATTTTTATTTCGTAGAATCATAGCATGGCTTGCATTGGAAGGGACCTTAAAGATCACCTAGTTCCAAACCCCCTGCCATGGGCAGGGACACATTTTATTAGACCAGGTTGCTCAGAGCCCCATCCAACCTGGCTTTGAACACTTCCAGAGATAGGACATCCACAGCTTCTTTAAGAAAACTGTTCCAGTGCCTCTTCATCCTCCCAGTAAAGAATTTCTTCCTAATCCCTGATCTAAACCTACCCTCTTTCAATTTAAAGCCATTCTCCCTTGTCCTGTCATTACACGCCCTGCTAAAAAGTCTCTCTCGATATTTTTTGTAGGCTCTCTTCAGGTGACAATTAGGTCATCCCAAAGTCTTCTCTTTTCCAGGCTGAACAATCCAATCCCAATTCTCTTACCTTTTCCTCATAGGAGAGGTGCTCCATCCCTCTAATCATCTTGGTGGCATCCTCTGGACTCACTCCATAAAACAGGTCCACATCTCTCCTGTGCTGAGGACCCCAGACCTGAACACAGCTCTACAGTTGGGGTCTCACCGGAGCAGAGTAGAGAATCCCCTCCCTCGACCTGCTGGCCATGCTGCTTTTGATGTAGCCCAGGATACAACTGGCTTTCTGGGCTGCAAGCACACACTGCTGGCTCATGCCCAGCTTCTCATCCACCAGCACTCCCAAGTCCTTCTTGGTATTCATTTCACACAATGATCTTGGAATTAAATGCTGGTAATGATGCTTCTGATATCCTAATTGCACCATGGGACATATGCAGGTATAGACAGAAGCCCAGATGTAGGCAGAAGGTCAGTACTGATTTTTCCTAAGTCACGTATCTATTGGACTTGTTCTAGGAGCAGATACTATTACAGGTTTGCAGGAGGAGGTGAGTTGTTGAGCCGTGGAGCCTTGTTTGCCTTTCCCAGGAATAAGGACGTTATCACCATGACATTAAATGTGCCAAAAATGTTTATTAACACAGTAACCTTCTGACTGAGCAGTTATGCTTTATGAATAGAGAGAATAAAATTAATTAATATAATTTTTTGTCTTGAAACAGTTTTTATTACATATTAATGAAAGCTGCAATCAGCCCTCTCCCCACCCCTGTATGGGAGATATTTTGTCTGCCTCACAAGCTGCAGTGATGTTTGTGAACAAATTGGTTGTAGCTCTGTGCTTGGGTCAAGAAGCTTGGGAACAGCCAGGTAAGTATGCAGGCATCAAAATCTTCACAGCATTCCTGTGCATCATCCATCCCACAGATGTAAAACATGCGTAGTTCTGTCCATGAGAAACAGAGGGAACTGTCTAATGCTACTGCTAATTTTCTCTACATGAGGCCATGTAACTGACTGGATTAAAAAAAAAGCCGTACACAGTGTAGTCAGTTTGCTATGTAACTGATACTTGTTTTATAGGGTATCTCATACACATGAGAGAAACTAGGAGAATTTGTGATCTGTTATATGTAGAAAATGATCTCTTGGAAACAGGCCATAAAGTGAAACCTGTCTGAGAATTAAATGAAGTATCTCACATGGAAAATCTGACCCTCTCATGTAGTGTTCCTTTCCACTCAGCCATACTCTGTGATCTGCTGTGTCTTCTTGGGCTGTGAGTGCTCCCAGGGATGGAAACCTGCATAGCAGACTGGTAGATAAGTAAGTTTTTGAATTTTCAAACATGACAACCTACTTTCAGCTGTTTGGCCTAGCACAGAGAAAGGCAAATGGAGAGTGAAAAATTCAGCATCCCAGAACTGCTTCTTACCTACTTTTTCTCTATCTGTGTGCAAATAAAACACAGTTGTCCTGCAACCAGCAGAAGTGTGCAGGTGCCAGCCAGAGCACTCCTGCTCAAGGCAGTGGACCTTAATCATGAGCTGCCTGTTCATTAGGAGGAATTTTCTTCTCAGCTGAATTAAGTATTCTGCATAAGCATAGGCACAGTGTAGTGTCATCACCTAGTGCTCATGTAGGTGTGGGCACCATCCTGCTGGTTCTGATGGTCACTGAGAGCACAGTGATTTCTCTGCAGACTCTTACAGAATCCCAAGTTGAGAGGCTCACACAGGTGTCCCATATGGCTTCTAAATCCACGTGGCTCCTAGACTCCTAAATAGCACTGAGACTGATTTTCTCCAAATTTTTTTTTCCTTTTGCTTTGCCCACAATCAA
The DNA here is from genome assembly GCA_013399855.1 of Oxyruncus cristatus. Classification (NCBI taxonomy): domain Eukaryota; kingdom Metazoa; phylum Chordata; class Aves; order Passeriformes; family Cotingidae; genus Oxyruncus; species Oxyruncus cristatus. Next base: position 1,089,789 of record VXAY01005118.1, on the reverse strand, counting down.
CTGCTTTTGCACGTCACAGAGAGCACCTGAAAGCTGTTGGCTTTGTGCAGGCTGCCTTGATCTTAACATTTTTCTTAGAAACTTCACTCTATTGTCACGCTCGCATACCTTTTGCTAGTTTTTTCTTTTGGCAGACATTAGCAATTGTTGTTTTATCTCATGCTTCTGTTCCTCCAAGTCTTCCTTGACAAAGGATCTGTTACAGGACTTTTCTCCCCTCAAAGAATTGTACCTTTGTAAGATCAAGCAGTGAAGTTTTCATGGTGCAGAATTTTTCCTAGGATATTCCCAAGAGATTTGAGACCTGCTTTACCTGTTTCCATGAGATGGCATATGTGCTCATCAAACTCACCCTCTTCATTTTTCAAAGGAAAATTTTTCATTTTTACTCTGAGCATGATTTTCCAGTGTACTGGTCTGTTTCACAAAATCTGCTTCTTACATCGTTTGCTCTAAATGCTGTGGAAGAAGCTTGTGGAAGCTTTTTTTGCTCCACTGTTTCTCCGATTTCAATGTAACCTTTTACTTCCCTTTTGAGAGTGATGATGCCCTCCACATTTTCAACGTACTGATTCAGATCATAATTTTGGAATCATTCATACTGCTTTTGCTCAGTCCTTGGAGAGGTGCTGTGATTTTTGCAGTAATATGAACATAGATCTTGACAGGCAGGTCACCAAATAGTTTTTCATAAGTTTATACTCCTAACTATTTTATTAACCACACTTACAGTGTAAGTTTGGTCTGATGATGCCTTTTTCTGAGATGTGATTAAAGCCAGGTTTTGTGTTCGTATTTTACATTTTATTTTGCTTGCATTTTATGTTGCTCAGTTATACCTTTTACTCCCATTTCTTCTGAGAACTGACCTGACTTGAGAACAGCTTATGGATGGCCATAAATTGCAATCCTTGCAAATTTGCTATTTGACACAATACTGTCTCTTCACTCTTCTGAAAATCCCTTATTTGCCTCAGGTCTCGCAAACAATCAGCTCTATTAATGCCTTGCACTTATCTGTGTCTCCGCTTGTCTCTTGTTCCAAGTCACTGTATATCACTTGCTCCAATACTTGGTGTGTTTACAATGCCCACAGGAATGAAAAAACAGAAGACATCATAAACTAAATAGTTTCCTAATTAACACATTTAATCTAAAACACCCCAGCATTTTAGCTTGAGGGGGAGAAAGGAGGAGAAATGTGCTATTCTTGGAAATGTTCTTCTTGTGTTTATCTTGAAGGCACAATTATATATCTCTGGAAGGTTGCTCTGACTTACACCTCTAGCCCTCTGCAATAGTTGGAAGTGTGTCTTGCTGTACTTATATCCCTTTCAGCCACAGCTCCTTCCCTTTTACACTGCACTCTGTTGCTTTCTTTTCAGCCATTTAAGACCAAGTACTATTGTCTTCTTTGCTGCTGAAGCACAGCAAGACTTTGAAACAGTCTCCATGACAATCAGAGATATGCAGCCTGGATCCTAATGGGAGTGATACTGTGATTGCATCCTGCAGAGCAAGGTACGTCTGTGCTGGTGCTGGAGGATAAGGGTTAAAAACTGCTGGTTCCTCCCTCCTTTTACGACCGCGCGTGGTGGTACGGGAAACCTCTTTGCTCTATGCTGCCAAACATGCCCTTTTCTGGAGATGTTCCCCAGGGACTGATTTTATCTGGTGTGAGGTTTAGAAAGGGATGAGAAATATTAATGGCTGAATGGTTATAATACCATAAAAAATAGAGTTGAAAGTGCAGTGCATAGAGATTAAAATGGAATACAGTATCTGGCCATGAGATTTTGAACGATATCAAAAAAGGAATTTATCTCTGCTTTTTATCTTAGTTTTTGTTACCTACAGAGCTGAATTCTTGAAACATCAGTTCCTGCTTATTATGGCAGTATGTTGTGTTCTGTTCAGTGTCTTTCTGTAAAATGAAGCTTTAAAATACAAGATGTGCTAGCTTTATGTACATCAATCATTCAGGCAGAACAAAGTATTCAAATGCTCTGATTTATAAAGTCCCGTATGACAGTAGACTGTTTTTTTCTTGGCCTTAAGATGTGAAAATAAGGACAGATGTTGTGGAATAAAAACTAACAGGAATTCTCCCTGATGAGCAGGATGTAACCTTTTTTCTGATTGCCCACGTTAATGTCTTTGCCCATTGTTTAAATGTGATAAAACAGCTTTAGGCTGAAGCTGTTTTAGTCATTATGAATTTCCCTCTTCAAGGCAATCTTCAGTCACATTAGTTTGAGATTCTTTTATTATCAGCTTCTTTGTATCACATTTGAGCCAAGAAACATAATCAAAAAGCATCCTGAATACTGAAATACTGGACATTTGTATATCAATTTTTAATGGACCATGTACAAACCGCCAACTGAAGTTTGTGAAGGTGAGAACTATAGAGCATGACATATGGTGAATAAAATTGATAATATTGGAACAGTAATGAGAGCTATGTGATGCTTACGTATCTATTAATATCTTCATCCACATACACCCCCATGTATTCTAAATATATGTACAGTAGCTCTAACTTTCAGCAAGTAAAATGAGAATTCATAATGCAGTAGAGTGGAAAGAACATGAAAATGAAACAATGAAACAATGGCAAAGCCACAATAAAAATGAAGCACTCAGGAGGAACAAAAGAAAAAAAGATACCTATTAAAATTCATTCTATAAAAGGAGGATTGTGAATGTAGGGAGCTACTTCCAGTGAGAAAATGTTTCAGAGAAGCTTCTTGCTTTTTTTTGTGGCAGAAATCACTGACCTTATATGTGTACTGTGACCATAAAGGCTGTGTCTTGAGAGGTAGTAAGATAAGATAATGTTTGGGCATTTTAGTATGAACAAAAAACATTTTCTTCATCCTTCTTAACATGCCCTACCAATGCCCTATGTTTAGAAAATTCTCTATGTCTACTTTGACCTTGGTTCCATCTAGATGCTTTGGTCATCTTTCTAGCGTGCCAGTCCTTATTTTGCTGACTTGTGCCAAACATTCCATAGGCTTCCTCTTTATGAGTATTTTCCCTTTTACTTCAGCACATTCTACGAGAGATTTTATCATTCCAAGGGTTCAACCATCTCTTTTCATCAGACTTCCGTTCCTTATTTCATTAAGAATACAATTTTACCTGTAAATTCTACATCTTCTTTCATGCTGGAATTAGGTTGGAAGTGAATCTCAATTAGTTCTATGTGAGAAATATCCAGCAAAACCCCTTGAGAGCTTGAAATAATACCAGTGCAGAAACTGCTGTAAGTACTTGTTGCTAGGAGGGAAAAAGGACCTGTGGAAGTAGGTCCTTGTGGGAGTGAGGTCTGATCTCCGCATTATAGGACAGTATCTCAAACAAAGAATATGAATATCTGGCTCAAAGCCAAGAGAGCTGACTGGGAACAAGACCAGGGCAATCAGAGGTAGAGCCAGGACACTAAGAACTGAGCCCAAGATACCACCAAAAGAGTGAGGGAAATAGGAAGACTCAGCACCCTGAGTCTGACATGGATCTCTAGCCAAGCCCAAGCTGTGTAGGTATTATATCTGTTACACCTATTGTGAAATTGGTTCATAAATAAAACCCCTCTAGGTCTCTCCCGCAAACCCTTTCTTGCTGACTTTTTGTTCCTGTTGCTGCCTCTATTTCAGTTCTTTTCTTCCTTGCTGATTGCACCTTTCGGATGTTAGTATCACATCCTTGGTCACCGCTCACCCTATGCATTTCAAATCTTATCACTCTTTGGGCACCAGCCTCTCCAATGCTCTTATTTGTGCTGTGGTTCTTTAACCTCCACTGTGGTCTTTGAAAATCTCACTAGAAATGAAGTAGTATTTCCACACGTTTCACCTCAGTCTTGCAGAAAACGACTCTTACTTCTCTGTGTTGCTGCATCTTCGTATACACACACGCAAAATACATCAGCCTTTTCTATTACCATATTCCTTAGAAGCTTGAAAGTAGCTTGCTGGGTTTTATCCTTGTAGTCCTTATGAAGTTTCTGCTATCAATGAAACTTCCTCTAGAAGAAATCATCTTCCAAGCCAGTTTTCCTTTCTCTTGTGCTATTGTCACTCCTGGCATTTTTCCAAGGTGATTCTTGTTTTGTTATTTTTGGCCTATGTTACTAGTTACTGTAATCCCTCTGTCCTTTCTCTCTGGCATCCCTGTTTTTCTTGTCTCTTCTCAATTTAGTATCACCAGTGAATTTCATTAATACATTGTTTACTCCTCTTTCTAGCTCATTCCAACGCAGAATATTCGTTGATACTGTGATTACTGAAAGTATTAAAAAGGCAAGACCCAAGACTGATCCTTAAATATTTGCCTGTCCTATCTATAAACTGTTATTCTTCTCTTTGTCTATTAGCCTTGTTTTGGTCCTTCATTCTAGTCTTCAGACCAAATGAGATATTTTTTGGCATAAGCAGGTTCAGAGGAGCTTTTTAAGTCCTTTTTGTGAAACTTAGGGGGCAGCCTTCCATTTTCATGCTCTCCAGTTTTGTGTGAGTGTAGCTGCCTGTCTTTGAGGGAGAGGATGATCAGACCAATTGTTAAAAAAATATGGTTTAAATCCAAGAGTACTATATTTATTCTGTTCCATTCATTCATTACCATCAATTCAGTAATTCCATGAAAAAGTGTTAGCTTTGTCAGGCAAAATCTATTCTTTATAAATCCTGCCTCTTATTGCTCATCATTGCATTATTTTCTGCAAATGAAGTGACTATTTCTTAAGACCTTTTCTATTGTTTTAATTTTTTTCCCCCAGGGTTAGAAGCTAAATGTAAAGCATTGTAATTAGTAAGAGCTTTCTTCTTCCTTTTATGAATGCTAAGACAGTGCCACATTTGCTTTTCTGTCCAGCATTGGTAAAAGAAGGACAGATAAAGGTGTAGTTGTCTCCTCCTCTTTAGCAACTCCACACACCTGTGGTGTGTGATTCTAGCCACTTGATGGTGCAGGAGATGTGGTGCAGTGTGGCCATCGTTGCTGTTTCTAAATCTCATGACTTTGCAAAATAATTTATGATGATTATAATAGCAGCTTTCAGAGAATCCCTGAAGAATGACTTGTGTCATATGTTTGTTTTCTTAGTGGTTTTAGTTTCAGTTTGTCATGGCCAATTCATTTTTGTCAGGGAAGTATCAAAGGTCCCCAAAGGATGTGCCACCAGAGTATGAATATCTTATGCCTTTGTGCCTGTATCAGAAGATGCAAATAGAGATGATCAGGGTATACTTAGTATAACAGTACTAGAATTGCCCCATAATTTCTTCCTGACATATTCTGAAGTGGTTTCCAAGTTTGAAAGGTAAATTAATCAATGCTTCTGACAGTACTTTGAATCTTACTACCACAGGAGCAATACAACTGGTTTTTACATTCCTCTGCTACCCTGCGCATTTGGCCACTACCAGACATGAGCAAATACAACCTCCTTTTTGGTGTAAGATCTTAGCCCAGACATTTCGAAAGAAAAGTAAGGTTGCCTTGAGGTAGGGAGGTGAAGATGTCTAAGAGGCACAGTTTAGTTCCTTGACAGCTGTGGACTTCAATGCGTGTAGAAGAACACCTTTCTCCTCTCCTAAGAGCAATAAAGGCCTGTGAACAATTTCATCCAGAGCTAAATGTCCTAGAATCCTAATCTGAGATGTTAGGAACTCACCTGCACACTCATCTGAAGAAACAAGGTTTACTTTGGAAAAATAGTTTTCTAATTTACTGACTTCCAGCACAAGTAACTTAGATTATAATCTGTTTTTTGTTGGTTTTGCTCAGTGGTGCTGAGCAGAGCTTTGCACTGGTGTCCACATCTGTGCAAGCTACAGCTGAGAAAAGACAAGGGCTTAGGTTTTTCCTGAGGTTCTGTATCTGTGAATATGTCATGTTTTGGTTTGGATTCTAGACATGGCAGATGTTCTTTCAACCATGGCTTCTCATTTACCTCACTATCAAACCAAGAAAACCTTGTGGTATTACATTATTTTTCCCTTCGAGCGTTCCACAAAATAAGAACTGTAACAACAAAAAATGCAGTTAGCCACTACTCGGGTCACTGATAATTCCAGGCTAAGAAGACACATTAGCTAGGATGGAGAAAGGGATGGCTTTACTTCGCATTATGAAGTTTGATCACAGAATTACAGAATAATTTAGGTTGTAAAAGACCTCCAAGATCATTCACAAGTGAATTTGCATCTTGCTCAGTTGTACCTTGATGTTGGAAGGATGAGGTATACAACTAGGGAAAGAACCCAGGGCAACAATATTCTCTAAAAATACAACTGACCATGAAGCAAGGCAGACTAGAACCTTGGATTCCAAAAATATTAGAAAATACCCTTTTTGTGTGTGTGTGTCTCAGTCTTTCAAATTACGTATGTTTATTTCCATTTACACCTATGTATATCTATATATATATCTACATATATTTCTCTGAACTGAACTGAACTGCTTATTACTTAAAATCAATACAATGTATTGTCCACCTCCCCTTCGTTGTGTCTATTTCTTCATTCTGCAGTCAAACCCCAAATACAAGGGAATTTCTTTTTCCTGGTAAATATGCATGATCAAAGGAAGATCAAAGCAAAATCTGAGTTCAGGGTGTGTAATTTTTGGCTGATCAGACACAGATATTTTCCCCTGTGTTGAAATGAAGGTCGGAGTAAGTTAACTAACCGGCTTTAACATTTTCTTTGCACTATCAATTGGCAGTTCAAAGAACTCCTCCCAAATCAGAAATAAACTCTCTTTGCTACCCAGGCATATTAACCACAGGCATCCTTCCAAAATAATCTTACAGGCAGAAATAGAAAGGCATACACAGACCTCAGTCTGACAGTCAGCTTGGGAGTTTTTTCTGGTCCACTTTTGTCTACTTAGCGGAGAGCCAGCTGAGCGGATTGAACTGTGGAATAGGGGGGCAAAGGCAACAAGAGCAGAAGTTGCTTGCACTGCTTCTGTGTTTTTGCATGTATGGTTTTCTCTAAAGAGGTAGTTGGATCCTAACAAAAGCTGGGAAGAGGTGATTCAGGTATCAGTGTTATGAACTCTGCAGTGGGCAGATTATATGGCCCACACATGTGATATCATTCCACTCTCTGAAAGCTAGATTGTTTCACGACGTGACATTAAACATCCCCCCCGTCCCCCGCTAATGTTGTTAGCATTAACTGTTATAGCCCTGGATATACCTCTTATGCAAATAAAAATCTGATTCTTCCTTTGATCTTACTAAGTTGCTTAGAGCCAAACAGATGTCAGTAATCCTAACATTGTAAAACAATATGTATTTTATCATTAGGAAGAAACGCATTTTGGTCAGCAAATATATTGAAGTTTAAACTTCCAAAGAGGTTATAAACAACGGTGCGTAAAACAGGGCATGTTTTAAGGTGAGTTTATAACAGCTTATAAAATAAACATTTGGAAATAACTTCCAAATTATCTTCAGAAGTGGAAACAAAAGTGGTTAAAATATTTCAGGCTCCACAAATATGAACACAGATTCAACCAATTAAGGAAACATCTAGAGGATTGTGAGTAAATATAGAGTCTTCAGAAGTTGCTTTAAATGTAGATAACTGAGATCATATGTGTACATGTGTAAGGGGAGACCTCAAAAATTTTTTAGGGAAAATCAGGCAGCATGGTTTCCTGACATGATTTTATTTCCTAGTAAATCCCATCAAACCACTGAAATCTAACAGAGGCTGATGACTAGAACAAGGATAAAACATTTCAGGTAGAATTACCACCAGAACATAGACAAAAGCATTACCAGGGTAGTTAACATTACTCCCAGAAGAAGGAAGGTGAAAATCGTGTAGGCTGGTATATAGTAAATGAAACAGCTTAAACTTCCTTGAAATGCTGGTCTGAACAGAACCGGTGGTTGTTCAACCATTTGTTCCTCTGGTGTAGCTGGAGGTGGTGCTGGAGGCTCTGCTCTCAATGGACAGGTCTCAAACTGAGATGTCTGAAATAAAGTTTATCCCCAGCAAGGTCAGACTTGGAGAGGCCAAAAAAGGGTCCCCCTTGCCTCACTCTGCCATGGGGTATGATCTGACTTGCCTTTCCATCATGAAGAAGATCCTGTTTACAGTGTATTCTGTGGGCATCCAGAATGGGTTCATGTATGGTTCCCAAACAGTTTCCTTCAGATTTGCTGGGGGAGCAGATAGAGGAGGAGGGTTCCTGTGCTATCAGGAGCACTCCTAAAACTTACTGGCAGAAAAATAAGGCCTCACCTACAATTAGGAAAACTTCATAACCTAAGTAAATGTGTTTATTGACACATGGTGAGTGTGTTTAGTAATTCCATTATGAACAATCACCTGTGGAATTTCTGACATTTGCAGACAGAAAAGGCAATGAAGTCACCTGCCCTGTTCCTGTCACCTCTGCATGACAGTCAAGCATAGACTTTGACACTTCAAAGAGAGTGTTCATTGGAATCTTCCAATACCCAAAGGTAAAAGGTTTTACCAAGAAAGCTGTATGAGAAGAATATATTTAAACCAAAACAGAGAGAAGATTCATGCTGTCTGCTATGTGTGTTTCAAGAAGCTTCTGTTCTGCTTTGGTTTAAATCTATGAAGACCAAAGGATTAGAAACACGGCCAGAGCCAACCAAAACTCCAAGAGGGCGCTTTGGTACAGGCCCTTAAATTTTCCAATGGAAATAAAAGAGACAGAATATTTTGAGTATAAAATATAGGCTCTAAATGAAAGTGATTGGGTCCTACCACTTAATAAATTACCATGTATCTGCTGAGGCTTCATACGTGTGTGGGTGCATGCTCTTAGCTCTCCCTGGCTGTAAGATAAAAAATGTGTTAACTTAAACCACCTTCACAGAGCCAAAGTTGGTGTATGTTGGATTTCAGTTCAGCAATGAGCATGTGTATGCTCAGTAACAAGTGGCACCTGTTAAAGTGACATGAACTGTTCACAGATCTCAGATTATGCAGTGATAGGTATACTAGAAGCTAAAGAGACAGAAAACTTTTACTGGGCTAAAAACTGTGTAGCTCTATTGATCTGACGCCAACTGAAGATTGAGTCTACTGCACTTAGAGAACAGATACCTACTTTGGCTTTTAAAATAAAATAAAAAAATAGTTCAAAGAAGTAGTAACCACAAAACCTTTTTCTGGCTTTTGTTCTAAGACTCAGCAAAGTTGGTGAGGAGTAAATATTGACCACTTGGACAGAAACAGTTAGTAAGACATTCTCGGCACAGGCAGAAAAAAAGAGGTTCAATCTTTGCCATCTTGGCTCGTCTTGCTCAGGTGGAGAAAATGAGAACGGAACAGGGTGAATGTGTGGGTATCCTTCACAAGGACTTCTGGATAGCTTTCCATGCCCACTGAGAGAGTAATCTGTAAGGTTAACAAAAGAACACTGATGATGAAATGCTCAGTTGGTTTGCTAACAGAAACCAGAGATGGCAAATGGGACAGAGGGATGGAGAGAGACAGTGGGATAAGAGTGACAAGTGGCAATATGTTGAGCCTGTTATGTTTTGCTATATATAGGAGATAGCGGTTCTCTTACAGAAGGAAATGTAGAACAAGATGTGCGGATTTGGAGATGATGTGGAACTGACAACCTGAGAAATACCATCCGTAAAGGAAGTAAGTCGAGGATGCTGAGAAATCTGCCTTATGCATAGGATATGAGGAATGAGCAAGCAGTGCAAAGCAAAGATGGAGAAACCAGAATATGGTGGCACAAACTGTGTTCATTTGCTCATTTGAAATCTTGATATTGTTGCAGGGCAGTGACTGAGAAGCTAGAGGGAAGAAAGCCCAGGCCAGAGTAGATCACCAGGGCACATTGCAAAGAGCTAAAAACAAGAGAAATACCTTAATTTTCAGATAATAAAGGAAGTCTCTAGATTTGAAGAACAAGTGAGTGAACGTTCTTGGAGTCCTTAGTCACTTATGCAGAAATGTGCCAAATGGTTTTTCTGTGGTGGCAACTGTAATTAAAAGTGCAAGAGCAGTACTGCACTGGAGGCTCAGCAGCACCCCAGGCAGCTGCCATCAATACCTGACAAGAAGCTAAGAACATATTTCAGCTAGCCGCGACGAGAATCTGAAGCTGTGTAGCTGATGATTTCAATGCTTCTTCTTGAATTCTAGGACATTTTTCACCTACAACAGCCCATACATAAAACATCCTGTATGTATTATTCAGCTATAGAAACAGTTAGTATTCCTTTAGTACGTATATGCCATTTGTGAGAACTGTGTGCCCTGGCATAATTTATTCTGACTCCACTGTCTTGAAATCACAGACCTTATTCCTCTACAGCTCAACAAATCTGAAGTGTATCCAAGGGTTCAGGTACAAAATTTTCAGAGTGGGGAGAATACCACTGGACTGTGTATGTGATCTAGTGATGGACACATAACACACCCAGCCTACAAAGTTCTCCCATTCATATTATAGGGAGTTGGGCTCAGACACAGGGCCTGGAAACTCCCAGGCATACTCAGCAGTGGCACTGAAAAAGAGGAGGGAAGCAGTCAAGCCAGCTCCCTGCTGAAGATTCTGGGAAGAAGGTGAATGAGTCTTGCAGCAAGAAGAGTATTAATGACTGAGCTGTGATAAGGCAAAAGGAGAGCACTGGCCTAGATAGAAAGAAGAGGCAATGAATCTTCTTTAAGGCTTTTTTCATGAAATATTGACTATGCTCTTTTGGATGCTGTCCAGCTATCCTTACAAATGAACACTCTCCATTGACACTCCTATGACACTTATACTCTGTGCCTCCTACTCAGCTTTTCACAGGAAGGTCATGGCAAAATGAGGCTGAAAACAAGAAATCTACCATATCCTGAGCTGAGAGGAGCAGTACCAGGATCAATACAGCATGAAAAAACCACTGGACATTGCCTAACCACAGTCTCTATAGCCTTCACTGCAACCCTTCTCTGTGGTTTCGGATCATCTCTGGAAGCAAAGAAACAATTTCCTTGTTGTTATAAGCAATACTCATCAAAGCTATTTTAATGCAGAAAAACAAAAGCATCAAGGTTCCAAGGAGCAAATGATGTGAACTCTTATTGCAGGTACAAATAAGGGAATTGTTGCTCTTATCACTGTGCATTTGCGGTCCTCACATGTTCCCATAATCCTTAGTGTTTCATGGCCAAAATCCTACCAAACGGTGTGTTTAATACAACATCACAAATGGCTCTTTTCCATCCACAGAAGTTTTGTGTTTTATGTTTCATGTTTTACATAAGTTCTGTCATGGGTTTATCCCATTAGCTGTCCTCTGAAAGCTCTCCCAAGATCCTGCTCCCCAGTTATGTCGCTAACAAATCAGAGACACGCCATACTTTCTCGCTCAATTACGAACATAAAACCGACCCTCACACATGCAATGTCTAGCTTTTTGCTGAAACTGGTGCTGAGCATTTCATACAGATGTTCAGGAAAGACTACAAATGCAGCTGCAGAATAGAGTCTTCATGAAAGGCATTCCCTCCCAGTCTTTCTTATTCAGTGACACATAATCATTGCCCAATAGCATTTGGATTTATTCAGTTTTTTTTTAAAAAGAGGAAAGCTGCAGCAATCTATGTGTGATCTCTTCTACAGAAATGTGGGCTTTTTTTGGACTCTCTTTCACAAAATGAAATCTTTCAGCAGTGAGAAATCTTGAAACACTGAGTGACGCGCTTACTGCCCATCCTGTTCTTTCTTCCCTGTAACTCTTCTTGGGATGCTGTCACCAGCTAACTGTTCTCCATCTCTGAAATATTAAATAACAAAATGGAGATGTGAAAGGAGGAGGATGCCGCTCCAGAGACCTGGCTAAACGAAGAGCAGCAGGGCCATGAAAGCTAACATGGCAGGGCAGCTAGATTAGATGCAAAATGTTTACAGCTTTAAAACCTCCTTGAGGTTTGGGGTGGCCTACCAATTTATGCTGGAAGCATTGTCTTTATGCTCCATATGTACATCATAGATGCTGCAATCCAGGGACTGTTCTTCTTCTGCCACTGACCCTTTCTGTGCCCTTTAGCTAATTTGCTTTACCTCACTGGCTCTTTAATCAAATTGTATTCTTGTACAATATGATCCTTCCTTAATGTCGCAGTATCGTGATACTGACTCAGTGTGAACTTCTAATGTCATGACATAATTAATGATAATAAAACATAACTAGCTTAGAAGAATCAAGCCGTTTTCTTACAGCCTTTACATTTTTCATTTCATGACAGTCTGAGAGATTTCCCTGGTTTTGGGGAAAATAGAAATGAGTTTGTAATGTCATGGTTGGAATATGTTTCAGAAAAAATTAAACTTATGAAGAAAGCTTTTAATATCACTTCATGTTCCTGTAGTGTGCCAATCTTCTACAAATCTAGTTCTAATTTTTTCCTACAAAACAAACTATTAAAAGATGGTTTTACTGCTCCTCTGCACTATTCATTTGTTTACACACAAAGATTATTTATAGACTGTTCTTTTTTTTAGCCGATTTAATTTGTTAAAAAAAATCTAGTTGACTGTATAAGAAAAAGAGAACAATGTACCTTTGCAAATTCCTTTGATCTATTCTACAGAGTGATATCAGACCAGGGTCTACAAAGATCTGTAATCCATACATTTGCTTCTCATTATTATTCTAAATTTGGTTACTTATATTATCTTTCCAAAGCTACTGTTTTATTTGCCTTTTAGCAAGGGAGACTTTCCAAAGTATCTCATCCACATTTTTACTAGGTTTCTGTTCTAATGCAACCCATTATTTTCAAAGGCTTTCAACAAGCAGAAGAATATCACTGTGCTCAGAGTAGACATCTGAACTGGTCAGGAAAATGACCACTGGGGTTATATTTGTCCATTTTCAGAGACTTTGCAGGATGGATTTATAGTATAAGAAAATCTCCAAGCTCACCTATGCCTCAGGCATTCAGCATTCACCAAGGCACTGAAACTCTTCTCCTTGTTCATGTGCTCGTGTTCTCCTGTCTTTCATATAAATGCATTGTTACACATCTCTACAAAGAAGAGAATACAACAAGACAAGCTGTAGCCAGTAGTCACAGTGATGAGATTATTTCGAACTGCCTTTAAAAATTCTTCTGTTAATGACTGGCAAATAGTTAGGTCTTCTTAAAAGCCTGGTTACAGTACAATGTAATGGCAACTGCGAAACATAATGGTTTCCCAAATAAGCTCTTACAAGACAGGACTCGTGGTACTTAAGATATAAGGAGTTCACCTATCTTTCCTTCTAAAAGAATGTACAAATTGTGCAAGCTTGTAGTCCCTTGTTAATTATACTCTGTGTTTATACAGCAGCTCTATCTCAAAGCTCTCTCCAAACGTTAAGACTCCTAGCACTTCTTTTATGTAGGCATTATTATCCCTGTCATTATCATTATCACATTTTCCATTTTATAGGTGGTAAATTAGCAAAATCACACTGTGAGTCAGTAGCTGAACTGGGAATAGAATATTGTAGTCCTGACTTTGTCCCTTGCTTTAATTACTCACTATTATGATTGTTATTTGTGGATTGAAGTGATTTTGTTCAGTGTAAGACATTAGTAAATAAGCAGGATTCTTTTGATTTACAAGATTTTTGTTTGTATAGCTTTCATACCAATATTTTTCTGCTGTTGGTCCCGTTTTAAGTAGCTAATGAAAAATGCTGCCATGTTCCAATTAAATAGCATCAATACATTTTAATATGATACAATTTACATCATAGACTGGAACAGGTCAAATGAAGCTTAGTCTATCAAGCAATGAAGTATTCAGGAATTTAGGTTGTGTCCTAATTTAGTCATAGTAAAAACCATTATGGAAATCTATGGAGAAATGTACTTTTGTACAGTAGCTTGTTTTTAAATGACAGTTGTTATCAATTAGTCTTTTAATGTGAAAATACCATATGCAATTACTAAATTAAGTTAAAGCCACTTGAGCTTTTTTTTTTTTTTTTTTTTTTAATAAGAACAAATTTTGGTTGATTTGAAACACACAAATGTGTTCAGTTAAAACTTAATGACAACTTTGGGAACTAGAAAATCAATCTCATTTTCTCCTTTTCCAGGACCGTTTTAATCTGGAAAGGCAATCTAACCACTTCATTGTTTTAAACATAGGTAGCTTAGCTTCCAAACATCTCACTAACCAGCATCCCATTCCTCTCTTTCTCTGTCATAAGAAATAGGAGAAATTTGCTTCTCAAATGTCACAAGAAATAGTAGAATAAAAAATAAAAATTGTCATGAGTGGTTAGGCAGAAGACCACGAGGTGCAGTCCTGTGAGAAACTGAAGAGGCCCTGAGAAGCGAAACCAAGGTCCTCACAACTGTAAGACATTCAACAATACATTGTGACTACTAAAATAGTGGATTCCCTTCTTCTTTCCCTTTTACTTATCCTTCTCCTTTTCCTCCTCTTTTACATAACAAGTTTGAGGAAATCTTTGTCATTCCTTTAACTACTCTGTAAAAATCTTGTCCTCTGCCAGTGGTCTGCTAGCTTACAGGTGGATAAGTCAGTTCTTGGTGAATCTCTGTAGAAATCCATACTTCCTTAAAAGTCTATCTTTCGAAGGAAATAGATTCCTCAGATAAAAGTACAAAGCCCACTTTGCTCCCTTCTATTTGCCCCAATTATAAAACAAAAAATGCTTGTTGGTTTCAACAAACAAGATCACTTTCAAGGTGATTTGAATGCTATGTCTGTGGATGCAGCAGTCATTCATGTACACAGCCTTTATACATCTGACAACTGTGGAAAAGAAAACGTAGTTGTGCAATTTGTCTCATTAGTTTTCTGTACTAACAAGGATGCAATTCCCAACATGTGTTCTGTGACATGTTGGCCCTTTACAGTCTGATCTTTAACTCATTCTTCTTTAATGACCTATTCATTTGCTCATAAACCAGACCTCCAGATCTCCTAATCACTTCATTAGACGAGTTATAGTGTGTTCCCCTTCCCTCCCCTCCCCTTCCCTCCCCTCCCCTTCCCTTCCCTTTTTCTCTCTATTATTCTTTTCCTAAAAAAGACTTAATGTAATACAGCTTCTCGTTCTATCTCAGCTGTGCTTCTACATTTTCCCTCATTAGGAAGACATCCTGTTCTCCTAGTACCTATCCCTGAGAGTTTATGCCATACTTTAACACACACTTTGTGGTAAATGTACAACTGTTTCTCAGACTTCTGGAGTACATATCACAGGGTGGAAATGACATAGGATTGAAAGTGGCAGGTGCTATCAATCTATCTATCTATCTATCTATCTGAGAAATACTATAACATTTCACTGTTTTTTCATGGTATCACAATTTATAGAATTGTAAAATATGTATTCTTATAAGAATTATTACATATTTCTCTAACTAGAGCAGCTGAAACTGCATGTAGTATTACATTTGTGTCGGTCTGTGATTGAAATGACAAATAAGGTTTTTATGTCATATAATTTTCAGTTATGTAATTCCATTTTCCTGCAATCTCTCTTCTCACTGTTATGCATTGCTCCCCAAATAATAGGTATTTATGATTGTCACCTCTACACTATACCTCCTATGTCCTACCTGCCCTTATTGGTTCGATAAAATGCATTCTCATACTCACTGTGTCCACTTTTTTTCTTGTTCAGTAAACTCAGTCTTCCCTTTGCTTTCCAAGCTTTCCTTTCTCACACTGATGCTACTCTAGTGTGACCCTAAAGGTGATGAGAGGTGGGTTAGCTAAACTGTACTCCTGGGCCCCTCAAAGAAAGCAAAACTATTTGTATCATAGCAATGATTTAGAGACCTAATTTTAACTTTTGAGCTGTGAAGGTCAGAAGAAGGAGGAAACAGTGCTAACAGGAAAGAATGGCTATAGGTAGGATTACTCGGCATAGTCTTATCTAAGTATACAGAGAAAAGTTATGGTATCAATACTTTCTTTGAGTGCAAAACACCTAATCAGCCTCCTGCTATCATGCAAGGACATTGCTGCGTCCAAATACATTCTTGTAGGTAGGGCTTTAAAAAAATGCTGGTCAATTTTGTTGAGTGTTTATTGCATTCATATTTTCTCCTTACTTCCAGCTGCTGCAGTTGGTTTTATTTTATTTTGGAGAGAGCTTTATGTTCTCTCAGAGCATCTCTTGATAAAAATCAGATAATTCCATTGCTTTCCCAAAGTGTTTTCAGTCTAATTTCAGACATGACATGGTGAAGAGCATAATAAAACTTAGCAGAAAGAGACAGAGAGAAAACCAAAGAGTTCAGTAATAAAAGATTACATGGTTTTCCAGTAGAGTCTAATACACAGAGTGGTGAAGCAAGTTTAAAATGAAACCACAGTAAACAACTGCATTCTTGCTGATACCACTGGGAAAATAAGCACTTCTAAAACTATGTTATTTTTGTACAAATGGATTATTCACAAGCACATCCTACATGATATCAGGAAAATGCCAGGAATAATGACAGGAAAACCTGAAACTCATTTGTCTGTCAGAGCCTTTTCTTTTTTAAAAGCCGATCATACAGCTCATTAGATGGAACCTCTTGCCATGGAAGAAACAATCCTTATTGCAGCTGGGGCAGCTCCAGTTGCCACATGTGTTTTTGGGAAAGAGGGAAAGAAGTGCCTGTGGGGGGCAGTTGCTCCAAGGTGCTTGATTCAATCCAGCAGGCAATCAGCGACATGCTTAGTTTGACCTTTCCTGTGGGCAGCTGCTTGTGTCCTGGGTTGGATTTGACTACAGGGCATAGCACCTCATAGACTAAGACCTTCTCATTTCTGGTCCTAGTTTAGAAAACATGAGCATAAAGAAATTTTGTGCTTATGAAGTTTGGGGATGGTACTCTAATTAAAAATTAATATACTCCTCCCCCATCCCCCCCAAATTAGAGCCTCAGAAGAAAAAAGCTGACGTGCTATAAAGCTAGTAAAAATTGGTTTTATTATCAACTAAAATTTCTAGAATTAATTCAAATTTCTGTAAGAGAAGCAGTTAACATCCTGGCTAAAAACAGAGTGACAGACAAGTTAAAAGAACAGGGCTGTCCACAAAGACTTTCAGCTATGCAACAACAGAAGAAAAATGTATTTCCAGCAGCTGGTGTCAGGATTTCTTCTACAATTGCAATAAATAAAACCAGGGGTCTCTTGGGTATTTAGGGCCCAGGAGGTAAGAGCAGAGCAGAATAATAATGACTGCTGCTAACTTCTTTCATCACCCAGTAGTTGATATAAAAAGAAAAAGAAAGAATTATAAAAGGCCCTGGGCAAAATTTGAGCTATGTACTTCGCTGATGAACAGCGCAGTGAGCTGGAGTTGTCTGAGCATGGATTTTTTCTAGTAGAGCTAGACGTAAATGACTTTGTCATCTATTACACTTTCCCAGCTTTCTTAGATTTCCTCACTGGAAGGAAGCCAGGACGTTATGGGGAGCGGGAGGATTGTTATGTGCATGGAAAGAACAAGAAAATCTCCTGTCTCAGGATGAGCCACACACTGCCTGGAGCTGAAAGACACAAATTCAAGCCTGTTCTCTACCAGCCTCCTTGCCTGCAGACAGCACCCACCAGACTGTAATCCTATGTGTCCCTTTCATATTGTCACTGTTCTAATGTAAATATATTCTAGTGTGTAAATACACAGATGGATCGCATGAGTATCTGTGAGGACTGCTCTCTCCCTAACCTATGGGATAACCCCTGGAAGGTGTGGCTGTTTCCCTAATGTTTCACCAACCACTAGCCATGTTCTCTATTTAAAAATAGAAATAAAGTCTACTCCTCTGAATTCTATGAAAACTGTGTTAACTATTAAGAAGAGCAAAAAAATTAAACCTGAGATGTCATTACTCTGCTCCTGCCTTTCTAAAACATATTGGATAATGAAAAAAATAAATAGCATTTTTAATGTATAGTTACAGTCCTTCTTTTCTCCCTGTGCATTAATTTTACTCAGATCTGCTACACATTAGTAGATGTATGTCTGTTGCAGCTTTAGAAATCTGCTGTTATAATTAAACTGAAAATCTGAGTACTTGGTAAGGCATGCTTAATGTTGTCTATTTTATTTCTTCATAGTCTGGACCCATATTCTACTCCTGGTACCATTTAACACCCTATTAAATTTAGCAAAAGCCTAGTAACCTTCCTCAGTCAGCATCACATGCGTTTTGTTTTTTTTTTTTAATTCTCACCATCCCATGTGGGAGTTTTCTTCTTTATCAGAACAAAAAAAGAATATGTTTCCAAAGTAAGAATAGAAATTGAATATATAAAATTGTACTTAAGCTTCATAAGGAATCATCTCCTGAAACTGAAATAATTGTGAGTACACATCACCCAGACTACCTTCTTCTAGAAGGTGTGGGGGAAAAAAGGTAAAAGAATATCTGCTTCTAAGCTGGGTAGCCTGGGAGGCAGAATTGTCAGCCAGAGTAAAGGTATTCCAACCCAGAATCTCCAAGGGACACTTCTGGTATCTTTGTACAACAAACATCTACATGTGCAGGATCTTAGCTGACCTACCAGTGCACATGAAACAAACTTTTCAGAATTTTGCTTATGAAATCCTTCTGTCTGCAGTACAATGTTTTCAAAGCATGTTTAAATCACTGGGCTTCACCTGTAGCAGAGGGAGTATGTGAAGTCCTCAAAGATTTCTACACAATGGCTTTAATCCCATGGGGAGATAGTGGATTAATACATGGGTTATAGGCATTCATCAAGTGTTTGGTCTGTCTGACAAATGATGACATCAATCCTGGTGAAAGAGGGATCATGCGGTATTCTATATGCAATCAAGTGCTAAATTTAAACAGTGGTGGGACAATATATTTTTTTTTTTTTTTCAAGAAGGGCCATTAGTAGCCAAGGGCTGGAACCATGAAACCTTTACTTAAATGAACAGTCTTTGCCCATACAGGTTATCTCACTAGGCAACTGCCTTAGTGAAAAAGGGCCTTGAATACAGGGACTGAGGAATTAGTATCTGAAGGAACAATTTCTCTAATTATAGACTAAAAAGAAAATCCATGTACAACAGTCCATTTTGGGGATTCGCAAATACATCTGCCATCTGCTTCTTAATAAAGTGAATCCAGAGAAAACTGGGAATTATCAAGGCTATAATGAGTACAAACATTGTTGTAAAATTCAAAAACTATCCCCTTGAAACAATATCCTCTATCACACAGTGACCAATCCTACTTGAGCAAGAAACCTAATCCCCGTAAATGTCATACTGCTTATATAGTACGGTGAAATTCACTACAACTAATGACCAATTTATTCTTGAAAGAGGGCACCTTTGAAGATATCATGTTCTTTATTTTCATGCCAGAAAAAGGAAAGGTTTTCCTTGACCTCAGTATCTATTTAAGATGTTTGGGGGGGAGGAGGGAGTGTGCATTTTTATATTCAAATCTAATTATAACAGCTAATCAGAGCAAAGGAATAATGCACAATAACAACACAGATTTTTTTCCCTCCTGATTTCTGAAACTCCCTATATTCTGATCAGGGGTATTTGAATCTGTATAGTTTGGTTAGCTGGTGGCCAGTATGAACCAGAATGCCAAGGTATGTGTAATCACAGCAGAATTACTTCCCCTTTAGTCCACAGTGCTTCTCTTCTGACAATTAAAAATTGTAAAATTAGTTGACATAAAGAGCAACAACAAATTCTGTTTTACATTTATTTTAGCTAAAGCAGAAATATTGCAAAATTGTACATGAACACAGAGAGGAAAAGGGCTGAGACAGTGGGGAAAGAGTTAAACATTTGCTGAGGTCTCTACCCTTGTCCACTTCCTGGACCCATCTTTCACTCTACACGTTAGGAAAAACCTTATACTTGGAATAATTGTCATACTAATACACAAGACATATTTTCACTATTTGCTAATCCTAAAAGCAAGGAATAATGTGAGTAGCATTTTGAAAGTAATAAGTAAAATGTATATGAATCATTTTGGGCATTTCAGCCCAATGATCTGGATGAGCAGGAACAGTGGCAAGAGAGACAGGAAGAAGCAGCTTGGGACACAAGACAGGCAAATGGTCAGATGGCAAAGGACAGCAGGTAAAATTAATACACAAAGGCTTTTAAATTTATTTAGGGCAATTTAACTTTCAGTAGCTTTGTGTTGCCTCTCCCAACAAGTAAAACCTGAAAACACTGTCATATATTCTAGTGCAATAAATAAGTATCCTATCTATTAACTTTTGAAATCATGAATTAGTCATGAATCCACAATTTGGTTATTTCTGCCATAAATTGGGCTAACATCCTAAGATATCTTCATAATTATATTACGTCTGCTAATGCTGTTTTCTGTGCAAAAGGCCATTCTTATGCTGTTGTTTGAGTTTTTTTAAATAAATTATTTCTAATCATCTGGTAACTTCTGAATGATAGTCTCAGATCAGCTGCTGCAGCTTCACAAATTCACACATGCTTTGGGATTAAACAATATCCTTTTCCCAACTTCAGTTTAGGCACCAGGATCCGGTGGATCAGGGAGAGCAGTGCTACTGGTTTATACCTTGCTTGCTTCTGGGTTAGATCAGGGGTGTTCACTAGTGGCACAGGCCATGATGAGTGGCCCCCATGCCCCTCACCCTGTTTTTCAGCTTCCCATTCAGCTGCTGCTTTGCAGAGAATAGTGGGAGGAAAGAGGGAATGGCCTGATGATTGATTTGCTGTTTCAGCCTGTGATAGTTGTTTTCTCCACTAAGGCAGCAAGCAGCGAGCACAGCGTACCCATTAATGCAGACCTCAGATGTGCATGTTGGAGAAAGGTATGGAGGAAGAAAAGTGAGCAGGCAGAATGTCAGTGGGGATATGGAGATGTGGCTGGTATGCAAGAGAGGGTGTGCATGTGTACAAAGAATGGTGGGCTGAGAATCATAGAATCGTATAATAATTTGGGTTGGAAGGGAGCTTTAAAGGTTGTGCAATGCATGAGGGAGGTGTATTTTGGGCAATAACACTGGGTATGCACGTGAGGGAGCTGAATGAGAGGAGCAGTGGGCAAATGAGTAGGCAAAGGCTTGTCTCAGTTCTGGACTGAACTTCTTTCCTTGCTGTGCAGCACCCCTCCAAAGCAATAGACTGGATTGATGTGGGGAGGTGAAAGACTAATGGAACCCCTGTTCCACTAGCTTTAGAAGAAGTATTAAGTTGTAGTCTCTTTGCAAAATGATTGGGACTATCCCAGCTGGGTTTAATGTAGTCCATTCTCCATGGTGAAAATCTTTCACCAGAACAACCAGAGTGTCTGGCCGAATTGCACAAGCTGCAGTGCATTTATTAGAAACAAAAACAGTACAGAAGAAGTCTGCCTTGAAACAACGAAATGCTTAAATACACAGCTTACCAGCTCCTGCCCACCCCTGCAACAGGTTCTTGGCTATCAGGTTTAGCAGATCTAACAGATTTTTGTTCTTGACTGAAGATTTTTTCAACTCATGTCTGAGCTCATCTGGTTCAGATTTTTCTCCAGGCTTTTCAGGTGGCTTCAGGCCACCAGCAAGGATGGACAGTTTCTATTTTTCCTTAAAGTCCTGTTACTCACATCAGAGCTTTATAGGAACTCTGCTCCTAGCACCTGAGGTTAGTTCAGAGCACACAACATAGGACCGATGCAACCTCCTGGCCATCAGATCTTGTCCCATGTTGCAGACACCACCACATCAATTTGCTCCTTTTGGAAACGTGAAGAGCTCCATTCTAATGGTAATTATTGTTTTTGTCCTGTTACCGCTACTAAAAGTACTTTTCAAATAATACCTTTTCTTATGTTTAGAAATCATCTTTTTTAGCTTACATGTATTAATGGGCAGCTCATACCCATTTGCTTTTGAAGAAAATGCCCGTGATGCACTTAGCCGCGGTAAGGCAAGTTTTCACACATATTTCCAACAAGAGCCCCTGGCATTGCTTCACTCCCACGGATTCACACCACCCTTACCGGGAAAGGACGGGCGCTCTGGGTTTCGGTACGGATGGGAGCTCGGCATTCGGGGTGTGGTACCGCTCCGAACGTGGGTTGTGGGTGGGTGCACACGGCAGCGAGGAAGCGAAGGCACCGGGGGTAGCCGCGGGTGACTTGGGGTGGGCGCTCCGGCCATGGCGTGGATGGGGACATGGGACAAGGAGCTGGATGCGGTCGGTGGGCATGGCGGTACGTCTGGGTGTTTTGGGGAAGGGAATATGGGCCGCTCCCGGCGTCCGGTCATGCAAGGAGCGTGGGGGGCAGAGGTGGGCAGGGAGGGGGGGGGGGGTGCTGGACTGCCGCGGGGACCGGGGCGACGAGCGGGGCCGGATGCGCTTGCGGCAGCGCAGGGACACGGAGGGTGCGGGGGGCGGCCCCGGCCCCGGCGT
>VXAY01005118.1:1028691-1066951 GCA_013399855.1 Oxyruncus cristatus | reverse complement strand
CGCAGGGCGGAGGCTGCCGCAGCCCGGTTTGGGGCGGGGGGAGCTGTGCAGGGTGGGTGCCACGGGGCGCTGATGTGTCCGGCTCCCGTTGCAGGCTGCTCGGGTACTTCAGAGCGAGCGGGAGGCTGAGCCGGCAGCATCCCGGGCATTTCCAGCGAGCGCCCGCCAGCAGCCCGGCACGGCAGCGACTGAAATTTAGGCGTCTTCAGAGAGGGGAGGAAGATCCTCGTCTTCCGTAGCCTCCTCAATGAGTGCCAAGCTCTCCAAGGAGTTGAGGCTGTCCCTGCCACCCTGTCTTCTGAACAGGACATCTACCACCTTAAATACCAGCACCACCTGCATCACGCAAGTGGGTCAGCTCTTCCAGTCCTTCTCATCCACCCTGGTTTTAATTGTCCTAGTCACCCTCATCTTCTGCCTGATCCTCCTCTCCCTCACCACCTTCCACATCCACAAGAGGAGGATGAAAAAGCGGAAGATGCAAAAGGCTCAGGAGGAGTATGAACGGGACCACTGTGCCCGCAGCAGCAATAGCAGCAGCCAGCACCCTGGGACAGTGGTGCAGGGAGAGGCAGCCCAAGGAAGAGACAGCCGACTGGGAAGACCCCCCCAGGACTTGGAGATCCAGCGGTCCTCTCCCTCAGCAGCCCCCAGCTTTCAGCAAGCACAGGCTTGTTTGGACACAGCTGGTGCAGGGCTCCTGCAGACGGAGATTTTATCATGATGGTTTGGGGGAGACCTCACGAAGGCTCTGATTGGTGTTTGTAAATACCTGAGTGATTATTCTAGTCCCCGAAGAAGAGGAAAATGTTGCTAATTCAAATGAACGAACAAGCCCATGATCCAAGTGCATGACAGATCACATTGCGTTTCTCATTGACTGTGCGAGGAAAGGATGCATCTTTTAACGGGAGAAGGAACTGCACACAACTACTAAATACCAAGTCATCCACCTGCAGGAGAGGGCCAGGGGTAGGGTGTCCCTTTTCCCTGGACGTGATTACCCCAAAACCGGGATGTTCCTGCTCTTGGGATTCCCGCTGCACCCCGTGTCACCATTGCATGGTGTTGGTGGGGGTGTGGGTGAGTGGTGTGGGGGGAGAGGCAGGTCTAGTGGGTGCCTTAGGACCCTCCTGTCCCCTCAGAGCAGACTGGAAGTACACTGTGGTCTCTCCTTTTGTGCTGGGATCTATGCCCACGTCCTGCCTCTCTCCTTTGCAGGACGGGATGTTATTTTCTGTAGAAATGGCTACTCCTAGTTGGGCTTAAGTGCAAGGACCCTCTGTCCCCACATCCCTGTGCCCCCAGCTGCAGCACTGATTGACCCACTATCTAGGGGGTGGGATGGAGTCAGCTGTCTGCATAGAGTGATGCTTGAGCTTTCTGCTCCCCTCAGCTCCATTCATCTTCAAATGCCTCCCCTTCCCCATCCCTATCTGCATCCCATGAAACCTGAATGTCATGGAAGCTGAAAGCCAAACCCAGTGCCATTCTATGTGGAAGGGAGAGGTAATGTGCAGTAACTAATGTGCCTGTCCTCTCCCAGGGGAGGTTGTCTTTGTACCTCCTGTTGGTCCTGAAACAGTCGAGTTCTGCAGCAGGCACCCTGCACTGAATGCCTGCGTTTACGGCTTTGCCTCCCAGTAAGGAAACCTGCAGCAGTACCCATCTTGCTTCTACTTTTTTAGGCTGATGTGTATTTTTAACCCTAATCTTGTTGACAATTAGTGACAGACAACACTTAATTTTCTCCTGTTTTCCCTCTTAGGGAACAAACCATGCAGTTGTATAAAAATGCCCATTCCTAAACCCTGGTAAATATTTATTTTAAAGTGGCTGATGTAGTTTATCCCTAGCAGGCACTGAGAGTTTTTTTTGTCTGTGGATGGTGGGTGTGAGTGGCTGCTGGTGCTGTGTGTGTTGGAGGAAGCAGTCTTGGTTACAGAAAATGCAGCTTTGCTTAGTGATTAAGTCAATGACCATTACTTGAAGGTGCCTTAACAGAGTGCCGTATCCAAACTTTGAAACATTGAGTGTGGTATCGTAGCAGAGGCAGCCCTCTACTGTGCATACTAACATCTAAAAATTACAGCAAAGAAAAAGTGATCCTGAGGGATTTATTTTATCTTTTTTTCTTTCTTTCTGTCCCAGCATTAAAAGTGATTTGAGGAGATAGTAATAGTCCCCAGAATATTCTGTATCCTATGTATTTCTTCTGTGCTGTGCTCTGCCTTCCAGGGTGGCTGACTAGAAAAAAACCCAGGCTCGTGGACTGGGAGGTCTGGGGCCCTAATCTGGGAGTGAATGCCATTAACTAATTTAAAACAGGGAAAGTGAGTGGCAGAAGTGCTTCATAATCCTCTAATAGCCCCAAAATGCAGAGTTTTCGGGGCAGTGTTTCTGTTACCCAGTTTTATCCCTTTCAAGTCTTTCCTGGTCTGATGGGAAATTGCTGTTGAGTTTGGATCCATGGCTCCAGTGCTTTAGGCCAGTACTGTGTCATCCAGCTCAAGGTGCTGCTCTACCCTCTGAGGTTAGCGTGGTGAGCATACTGTATCTGCGACCAAGTGGTGTTTGCCATTGCTGTTTGACAGGAGTCATGGCTGACTCTTGCCACCAGTTGGTGGGATCAGATGCTAATGGCTACTTCGTTGTTGCTGGGCAAGGAAATTGGCTTTGTTTTGTTTCCCCTAATAAAGGATGCATGAACTTCTGTGTTTAACCTCCTTATGCAACTGCAGCACAATATTGCACCGCAGGGAATAGATTTAGGACAATTTAGAGTGTTCAGTGAACGGTAATGGAGCTCCTTGACCGTTGATCTTCACTAAATAGAGAGATATTACTTTCCCCTTTATTTTGTGCCTTTAAAAAAAATCCCCACAAACCAACAGTTTATAATTTTGAATTTTATAAAAGCAATAAGATGTTCCAAATCACTCCAGTGCATTTCTGGTTGATGATTCCACTTCTTTAGTGTCTGAAGTCAGATACTCTTCCCTCTGCCTTATGCACTCAAGGCATGCAATAATTTCCCAGAAGTGTACTGCTTGTCACATCTCATTGCATTTATAAAATTGCCCTATTTTTGAAGAAAAAAAAGAAGGATGAAGAGATAGATATATATCTTTATATATATTATGGTTATACAGGTATATGTATTATTTATATAATCTCATGACACTAAAAGTAGTTGCGAAAGTGTGACTGAAGTTAAAATGTTACCGTGTAAAACTCTTATCCTGTTAATTAGCTTTGATTTAATATTTTAATATCTCTGTATTTATGTAAATCTGTGTAAATTATATGGTCTATTAGTAAAATTTCATACTGACTTTAATTTTTGCAGAACTGTGAGCTTCTTGTGGTGTCATTTAAGGTTTTTTATTTCTGAAGTTAAATTAGGCAAGATACGACAAGTTATAAATTCCTATTATCACACAGAATTACTGCAATAAGGTTCATGCTTACTCCCAAAACACAGCCCTATCTTGAGGTATTGCAGGTTTATGAGGTTTAATTGAATGGTCTCAGGAGATCTAGCTGATAGAAGCAGGACACGTAGGTTTTCATTTTCATGAAACAATAAGCAATCTAGGGAATAGATGTGGATTTTTAAAACAGAGTTTATGCTTGGAGGTTCTGTCAAATCAATTGCTTCAAAATCCTACAGCTACAGCTAAACTCCTGCACTTAGCATTCAGTATTAATAAGGCTGATGCTTCTTTCCCCTCCCCCTCCTACTTAAACTAGAAAAGAGTAGAAAATTGTTCATATTTCTAAAGCATACATTTTCAGCTAACTGTGAAACTGCCCAAAGGGTTTTGAAAATACATATTTTATGCAAGTGTAATATCTATGTATCTGTATCCATATATTTGAATATTTTTGTGTAACCTTTTCTACGATATTTGATAGAGATGCTGGGTAAATGCTCGTACCATTCTCGAACATGAGGAAGGATTTTTACCCTCTCAATACGGACATTCTTTTTCCTGTGAATTTGCACTCGTTTCGACAAGTAACAATGATGACTGGGCAGCTGACTGCTGGAAGCACAGACAGTCTTTCCTCCGTTAAGGAGCACATCCTCCAGCTGGATTTTCCTGGTTCTGAATTGGAACTGCTTGCCCACTAGCATCCTGCATGTGTGAGAATAAGAAGTGCTGTGGCGCTCAACAGTTCCTATCTGGTCCAGCTGTCATTTTGTGGAAGAAGCACGACAGCATTGACTTGTTTTGTGGAGCCTAGTGAGAGCAGAGCTGGTGGGCAGTGTGGTGGCCATGCTGGGTCTGGATCAGAGAATCTGCAATGCCTTGTCCTGCATTCCTGTCCTCAGAGCCTGCTGCTGCCCTGGGGATTTGTACAGCTCCTGCTGGCATCAGCAGGAGTGGCTTGCACTGACTGCCAAGGAACTGGGATCCCATCTGTAGTCCACATGGAGGGTGACAGCTCTCCACACCACCGCCACTGACCCTGCTCTACATCTGTCCTAGCAGCCTCCACGGGGATGGAAACCACTGCATCCCATGAGGGCTAGGGTGCTTCAGCCTGGTGGCACTGGGGAACCCGCACTGCTACTGTTAGCTCTGCTTCTACGGACTGAGGAATTTAGGTTTCTACATGGATCCTATGCGGATCATGGACAGGGAATGTCATTTCATTAAAATGTATCATTCTGGCATTTTTTTCTGTGGGGGTTTGTCTACTGCAAATGTAGTTTCATATGAAATTTGCGAGCTCTCCATCCAGACATGTTTTAACTTTTGATACATCTCTCTCAGATGTGTATCTGTGAATTTATAGACATACATCTCAAAAGAAGTGCTGAACAAAAAGCAGAGAACAGAGACTCCACATTATAGACAAAACTGTCCTATGACAAATTTTTTTGTTTGATTTAAAATTAATTTTAGAGGCTATATCTTTGGTGTAAATAGCAAGTTACTCCGTGATTAATGTTTTCCATAGCATTTCTGAGTAATTGCTATCTTGTTTCTGGAAAGCTGTGTCCGGTGTTATGAAGCAACTGTGCTTTTCTTCTTCTGTTGTTATGAATATGAGTGCAATTTTTGTGTAGGGAGGAAAAAGAACATGATTTGACTCTTTAGATAGGACTGAATTATTTTAAATCCAGTTATAGGACTTGGTTGCTTTTTTTCTTTCTAGTGGTTATTCTCTCTGCACGTTCGTATTTTTTCTATGCGTACTTGAAACCGTACATTTTAATAAGTATGCAAGATATGAAGGGAAACATAAAAATTATGTGGGAAACATTCTTTTTCCTCTTTTGTGTAAATAGCAAAATTTATAATGACTTAGGTGCCATTTCCTTGTATTTCTCATCTATATAGAAATTGGCATGATTCATATACAAACCTTTAATATCACTTTCATTTATGTTAAAAGTTAGAATTACTTTTATCCAGGACTGACTTTCTCATCTCTTTCTGGTACTGAACATTTTTTCCCCGAAACCAAGTTTTCCGTCTGATCGCTAAATAAATTTCTAGTAGAACAGAGCCTCCTCCTGTTTTTAGTCTTTTACGTGTAGGTCTCTGGTCTGTATCCAGCCAAACTCAATAGTGTAGAAAATGTGTTATGACCTTGCAAGGACTGGATGGTGTATGAGCTTGAGGAGGGAAGTGACTGACAAGCAAACAGGTGAAATGCCTGGCGATGGTAATAGTTAGCTTTCTTGTTTGGGGTTGTGGAAGTGAAGCCTCCCCATCCACTGAATGGACCTGGGTGAAGGGTGACCCATTCCAGCTGCAGCAGAGACAGCTGTCAATGTCCTTGCTGATACTGTTGCTCTAAACCATCATTTTCTATATGACATTAGATCTTATTTCTGTAAATGATATGTAATGTATTTCTTATTCAAATCAAATAGGTTTTCATTGCTTCATCAGTACTATATGTTCTCTGTGGATAACTAGAAGGATTAATTTTCCAACCGTTTTAACCCAATATCTCTACAAACATCAATTTTGTATGAGTTAGGAAATAAATAAACATTTGGATCAGAACACTGTCAGTAAAAATTGCCTTTCTTTATATAATCTGGTGTTCCAGTTGTTTTTTCCTTGTTGTTTTCTTCCTTGAAATGGAGCAATATAAACTGTCCATTATTTGACTTTTCTAAAGAGGACAAAGGCTTTAAAACAGTCACTGCAAAAAACACATATACAAACAGGAAAAGATTTCACAATTTACAGCAGAATAAAATCATGTAGGTTTTATTTTTTTTTTTTCTTCACATTCTTTGTCCTCTGTTTTTCAGACCCCCTCAATCAATCAAAATTTTTACCTAAAATCTTCCAAAAGAACTCCTCTAAACCAGATGGATTCCTTTGCTTTATGGTTTTAGCTTTTCTTACTGCACAGTCAATGACAAAGTAGAGGTTAAAATGTTTCAAACAGTATCCTAGGGGATTATGAGTACTGTAAATAAGGGGCAAGTATAGAAGGTTATAAGGAAAAAATATTATCTCTATAATATAGTAAAAACAGCAAGATCTGGAGGATGAATTTATGATTCTGAAGGAGTGCCTTCACATTTTATTCCTGGCTCTGTCACTCACACGTGAGGCTCTCAGCTTCCAAGCTATTTATGTAATAAGTGACATGTAACTTATCTAATAAACGAAGACCTAGAATCTGCAAATATACAGTCCTGAAATGAATAAACTAAGCATCATATACATAAAAAAATACTGATAGCATAATACAAATTAAAAGCATCTTTATGCTATAATCACCTACCTTGGATTGTTCAAGTGCTTACACTTGGCAGCAAGATCCAAGTGGCACAGTGCACAGCTGGGAGACGGATGGCTGGGCAAGATGCTTGAACAGTCGCACCGAAAGGCTCAATTTAATTTTTAATTTGAAGTGGAATACATGTTATGGAGGAGAGCCAAGACGACTAATGTTTATTTTACCATTTCATCACACATAACACTGTTTTTTCCTTTGTGCAGAAAAAAGCCTGGGATGGTTTTAAGCGGAGTGCTGCCTAAGGTAATAAGAATGGAGGAAAAGGCAATTCTTGGGAGCAAACCCATCTCTAATGAAATTCATGACACAACCTCCCTGAATTCAGTGGGGCCTGGACTGTGCCCAACAGGATACCAGATCTTGCTCTCTGCTGTCTGTCCATCCCTTACCAGTGTCATCAGACTCTTGATTTCTGCAATTAGCATTTCTAGGTCACATGGATTTCTCTTGTCTTTTGTCTCACAGTCCATACCCAGCTCCTGTGGCGGACAGTGAAGGATCACCTGGGGGTTATCTACATGTGATATGATTTGCCCACTTTTCTTTAGCTTTTGTTGTGTCCTGCTATCGTCTCTTAATCTGACTTTCCACTAGACAACCTGTCTGGTTAGTCTTTCCATGTGATGTGCTATGTTGGCCAGGCTTGTCTCTTCCTTACAACCTGTCTCTGACATTAGGAAATTCCTCATTTTAAGTGATCAGTTGGTTTGATTTCTGCAAAGGTTCTGTAGGACTTTGCTGTCATCTTGGTCTAGCATTGTCACACATCCCTAGTCCAACCACTCTGCAGCAAGACAGAGGCTTTTGAGAAAGTGCTGGACTTCAAATAGCCTGAGAAACACCAGTACACTTCCCAGCATGGTCCACTGGCTCTGGAACGGCGTTCTGATTAAGCTGCCAGCCCAAGACCACAGGCTGAAACTGCTGAGAAATCCTCATTCTTTCGTATCAAGAACAGCACTGTAAGGAAAAAAATATCAGTTACAAAAGAAGGGGGAATAAATGTATGAGAGGATATGGTGATAATATGGGTATTAATATACAGATGTATGTAAAACCTGTGAGACAGACAAGGTCAACTGAATGTCTAGTAATGGCCAGCCACCTGGTCCACATTTTCTTCCTTTGAATCAGATTATCACGATACATTCTTTTACTTGTGGTCTTGAATGCTATTAGACATATCCTTTTCAGGATATGCTCAGCTAGAAAAATCAGTCTGAGCCTGTGCTTGTTTATGATCTCCAGCTAAACTGTTAAAAGTCTATTTGTTTTCATTATAGAAATACTGTTTCTATTAAATCATCCTTTTGACAAGCCTCAGCAATAGCATAGGGGAGCACTTCACTTCCAGCACATATGTTAGAGCTTGTTCAATCTGGCAAATGAGATGTGTAAAGGAGGAAAACTGTCCGGATGATCATATGGGGTCACTGCAAAAATCTGCAAACAATGATTGCATTTGAACAGAAAGCAAGAAACATATTAAATCGTGACACGACCGTGACTTTTTACTTGTCTACAGTGAAGTAAGCTCAGAATATCTCTGCTCACCACTTGTGTTATTTTGGACTTACGTACTGCTAGAACTGAGCTGACTATGAGCCGTTACCCATCTGACAGAGCTCCTCGGAAGCCAGTTCCTCCTGAGATAAAGGGATGAGGATGAACCTAGTAGATGAGTGGAAAAGGTAGCTGAAATGTGACGGATGGGTAGGTATTAGCAGGACTGTTTGCATAGCACTGTAGCCATGCTGCAGCTATAAGGGCAGATTCCTTAGGCTTGTATACTTGCAAGTGAGAGAACATAACAGCACCACACAACTCTTGGTATCAGATCTGGAGGTAATATCTCTTGTAAATGAAAACTTTTTACAGCTTACAGTGAAGCTCTTGAGATTGCTATGCTAAATTAGACCTTTCAGAAAATTTCTTCTAATGTTCTGGAAAACAGAAACTCAAAATATGTCAAAATAAAGTGAGCAACAGGATGCTGTAATCCGTGTGAGAAAGTTCTGCTTCTGAAAGGCACCAGCCTGACAAATCTTTATGTGTTCATGGCCTGGGGACTTCACCACCAGAGAGCCATATTTCTTCTCTGCTGATGCACACCAGCTGTTGCAGTGGGGGGCCAGGAGGGGGAATTCAGATTCCTTCAGACTGAGGGAGTCAGGTGAGCTTGCAATGGCATGAGCTGTCAATAGGAAAATGAAAACACTTGTCTTCCATCGTGTAAGGCATGGGAAAAAAACAACTTTTGGAAACACAAAGATTTTGCTGGGTTAGAATGGATGATTTGGTAAGGAATATCTCTGGGATTTACTTCAAGTACCTTGGCCTGAGTAAGTTCTCAGCTTGAGGAGGTTCCCATTTGCCTCCCTGTCTCCTGCCCTCTGCCACCACTCTTCGAGATCACTTTACCTTCACTAACTTACTTTACTCTGAAGAAAGTTATGGTACACCTGCACAGACACATTAGCGAATGAGTTAGTGAATCACAAGGGAGCAACAACCACTGGGAATGCCATGGAGTAGGCATCCAGCAGCATGGGAAGGGGTGCAGGGGCACTAAACTGCAGTAAAGTTTTTTGAGGAAAGGCTTATGGATCCTATTTAGTGTATCTGGTGTTTAGATCCCAGTCATGGACATCTGGGATTAAAATATAGATAGCTTTCTGTGTTTGTGGAGCTTCACCTGGCTCTTGGCCTCTGTCACACCCCACTACCACAGTGCCCACAACTTTCTTCACACCCTGTTGTGTAAAGCTGCATTATCTTGCCTTCTTCCTCTATCCTTTGAATGTGATCCTCCATATTTCCTCAAATATCCCCTTGCTCCTCTGTATGACCATCTCCACACAATGTCTGCAGCTCCCACTACTAACCTGATTGGCTTTTACATGGTAAGTCTGGAGCTGCACAGGCTAGGGTGAATTGACCAGTGCAAACAAAGCCCCAGTTTTCCCTGCCTTCCTCTCCTTGACCCCCCAGCTCAGTCCCATACCGATTTTGTAAGGAGTCAACAACATTTAGCTCTCTACTCTTCTGTCTAACATAGTTGAAATTAGCCAAAGGATGCAGAAACTGTTGGGGGAAGACAACTGACAGACAGCTGAGCAGGTAATATGCCTGAACAGTAATGCAGGCACTAACGAAAAAAGTTATTTTTCACATCTCATCAATTGTAAGTAAATTTCAAGACTTTTTTGGTGCCTGACTCATAGTTTTGAAATGTTTGGATTTGACAATGCTGCTCAACAATATCTTTGAAGCCCATCTGTGCAGTTTACATGCTCTTTCTTCAACTCCCAGGCATTGTCTCTTTCCTTCGGTTTTCCAGACTGTAATATTTTGAAGCAATAAATTAAGGGTTTGTTTGATAATTGTGATGTTTGTCTGAAAGTTGTTCAGAAGGTGAATCATAGATTTCAAAGACTAAAACGGGATCTGGAGGTATATAGCTATAAAATTATCTATAGTCTGCCACAAACAGGATTTTAATCTAGTAATTCATGTTTCCTGCCTGGCAGGTCCAATGGTACAAAAGAAGGAGTCATAGCTGATTTCCAGCTTGCAAGTGCTGGTGAATCCAGTTCATGCTTTCATAAGTTGTTTCAGTGATTACAAAAGTAGCCTAAAAATAAAAGATTTGTCCCTTCAAGGCAATAATTTTTAATATACAGAATGAAGTTAGCATATGCAGTTGTTATTAGGACACTGTTAAAAACAGACATCTGGCAAGGAAGGTAAGCCATCTGTGAAAATACAGTTCCTATTACATATAATAACCCAAACGATGCCTCAGTAATAAATTCACAGCACTGGGAGTGTAAACAAAACTGTATCCTGGGGGAAAAATGTGAGAAAGTGTTGCATATGCAACCATGTACCTACTCATAAGGTGTCAGCTGAAATAAACGAGATGTTTGTGGTCACTATGGAATTTTGCCTTGCAGAAACACCCTCTATTTTTATGGTTTTGCCCTTCCCTCCTTCACTGTTTCCCCCTTATTCCAATGCCTCTTTAGCAAAAAAATCTTCTGTTGAGCCTCCAAATACTCCTCTGCTCAGATGGCTGCATTTGCAAGTTCCTTGGTGAACTGCATACAAAGGCAGAGGCCTTTGTGTGGTCCACAGTTTTTTCTGTTTAAATGAATATATCCATACATACACACAAATATATGTATGTGTGTGTGTATGTATCTGTATCATCCATACATAAATTCTCTCACAAGATGGTCTGATGACTCCTCTCGAAGCCCAACATTCATCCTTCAAGGTAATGAGCTTTTTAGAGACATTTGGGCTTATTTGTTCTTTGCAAACTGCTTTCATTTGTGTCCTCAAAAAAAGAATCAGCAGTCATTGAAACTTCTGGATATTTATTAGAGTACAAGCAAGTAGCATCAAAACGATTCTCTTTCAGCCTAATCTCAGAAGTGATCTTCATTTTGGTTTGTCCTAAGAGAAAGATAACCATTCATGCTTATCAATTAGTATTTCCTAGGGTATCCAGATGGAAGCAAGGCAATGTACTGAAGCAAGTTGGCATTTTTCTTAGTTGATAAATAATTTAAAAACCAGGCACAGGATAGTGCAGAAAACATGCCTTCTAGTGAGAGTCTAAAAAACTCAATCTGTTCTGCTTACCTAAGAAAAAGCTGAAAGGTGATTTGTGCACAATCCTTCATGGGAAAGATATTTTTCATGGGGAGTAATTGGTCAGGATGGAATAAAATATCCTGACGTGACAGTGCAGAAGCTGATGTTGTATAATATGGATAGTAGAGATAATTAACTGAGCTGTAGTAGATTCTCATCATTCAAACTGTTTAAATCCACATGTTATTCTAAAATGGCATGGCTTTTAAAGAAGTTATAAAGGTTGATGAGAAGATTTTTGATTAATGACGTTTCTCAGATGAATTTCTACAAGAGATTAAACAAGATGATTTTATCAGTTTCCTTTAGCTTTCAGTATACTGATCTGCAAAATACATTTTTCACCATGAAATACGTTTTTGTGTTAAGGACAACACTTATTTTGCAGAGAATTGCACGGAAACTGACAATTAAAAGAAAACAATTTTGAAATTTTTATTACAAAGCTAGCATTTTCCAGAGGTGAGAGTTTCTCTTTGCTTTCTCACAGCACACCTTCACTACTTCATGACACATTCAACTGATGGAGGACTTTCAATAGAATTTACAAAAGCTGCCAGTGGCATGATGGTACAGGCTGTCTCAAATAGTACTTCAGTCTCCTCACCTATATACTTCACTTCAAGAGATGAACTAAAAGATTGAAAAATTTGTAAAGAAGGCAATTTGGGGAAAGAGAATATCACTGAATAAACTCATTTTGACTATAATTAAGGTTGGTGATATGCTGAAAATATTGTGGGATGTGCAAACAACTTTTCTACAGATTGAAGACCAAACTTTACAGATTACTGGGTAGGAACAGGATAGTTGTGTTCTAAAAAGTCCCCTAGTGTCACTCTCTTTGTGCTCTTGCAAATCTCCCAGAGCAGCAGGGTATATCTACGTATATAGCTTGAAGTTTTAATGCAAAATTGTTACCACAATCGTCTGAGCCCAAGGAGTCTTCCTTCTTCCTTGGCATGTTTGTAAGAGAAAGAGGTATTACCCAACATCATACTGGAAGAAAATGGCCACCTGTCCTGTAAAAGTAGACTTGTTAGTATATATAGATTTATGGGAATGAAATTCAGCAGTCTGAAAAAAGGCATTAAGTACTCCTGGGGTGTTTGCTCCATCAGCTAACCTCATTGATGGATGCAGAAATTGCTTCCTAACTCCTGAGCAATGCAGATTAGATTCAAACAGCTAAAGCACTTGCATGTTGGCTGTGGGAAGAAAGAAGGATCAGTGTTGGGCCCAGTCCTGTTTAACATCTTTATCAATGATTTAGATGAGGGCATTGAGTCCATCATTAGCAAATTTGCAGATGACACCAAGCTGGAGGGGAGTGTCGATCTGCTGGAAGGCAGGAGGGCTCTGCAGAGGGACCTGGATAGGCTGGAGAGTTGGGCTGATTCCAACGGGATGAGGTTCAACAAGGCCAAGTGCCGGGTCCTGCACTTTGGCCACAACAACCCCCTGCAGCGCTACAGGCTGGGCAGAGTGGCTGGAGAGCAGCCAGGCAGAAAGGGATCTGGGGGTGCTGATTGCCAGGAAGCTGAACATGAGCCAGCAGTGTGCCCAGGTGGGCAAGAAGGCCAATGGCATCTTGGCCTGGATAAGGAACAGTGTGGCCAGGAGGAGCAGGGAGGTGATTCTGCCCCTGGACTCAGCGCTGGTGAGGCCACACCTTGAGGTGCTGGAGCAGGTGCAGAGAAGAGCAATGAGGCTGGTGAAGGGACTGGAGCACAAGTCCTATGAGGAGAATCTGAGGGAGCTGGGGTTGTTTAGTCTGGAGAAAAGGAGCCTCAGGGGAGATCTCATCACTCTCTAGAATTACCTGAGAGGAGGTTGTAGCCAGGGGGGGGGTTGGTCTCTTCTCCCAGGTAATCAGCAGCAGGAGAAGAGGGCACGGGCTTAAGCTGTGCCAGGGGAGGTTTTGGTTGGATATTAGAAAGAAATTCTTTACAGAGAGAGTGATCAGGCATTGGAATGGGCTGCCCAGAGATGTGGTGGATTCACTGTCCCTGGAGGTTTTTAAGATGAGGCTGGATGTGGCACTGAGTGCCATGGTCTCGTAATCACAGTGGGGTTGGATCAAGGGTTGGACTTGATGATCTCGGAGGTCTCTTCCAATCTAATTAATTCTATGATTCTTTGATTCTAAGGAGCAGCAACCTAACACATTGGCTTGATCCTCAATGTGTGTCCAGGGTTAAGCAGCAACTAAGTGTGGGAATTTGGGTATGCCTTTGTGACCATCGACTGTTTTAGCCACATAAATCCTTTGCTGGATGTAGCCCGACTAAGGCACTAGGGGAAAAAGCCCAAAAGTTCTAGTGCCCAGGTCTTTTATTGGATCTAGCTTTATGTATCTCCATAGCATTTGATCTGGTGAAAACCCTCTCCACCTCCACCCAGTTCTGTGTTGTAGTGGATACACTTACTGAAAGAGCAGCTTATATCCTTGCATAACCTCATATCCTGTTTCAGATTCCCTTGCAAAACAGATGTTGTTACTCCCCATGGTTTTGTCTTGCTCTGCCTCCTTTTTAGATTAATATCTGTAACAAGTTTATAATGATGTGGGTTGCTATCTGTGCAATGTAAACTACAAGCTCCTTGAGGTAGTGACTTTGTTTACATGTACCAGGCACACAAAGGGTGCTGTATAAACACAGAGGATATGCCACCAATTAATAAAAGCTTATTTCAGTTCTAAGGGGACTTAAACAAGTGGGGTGTTTTCATAGAATCAAAGAATGGCTTCGTTGGAAGGGACCTCTTACTTTGGTTTAAAGCTCTCCTCACCAGCTTGGCAAGCCTATGACCAAAGATGCTCCTCCCCTTCTCTAACAGAGGGACCACAGCAGCCCCCAGGACCAGGTTTCTCAAAGTGAGTCCCGTGGTCTAAGTAGCTGAACCTGTGGTTGTTTTAGTACTAACCATTTACTCTGAGGACTGTCTTCTCTGTAATGCAAAGTGAGAAGATCATTCTAAGTGTATGAAATTGTTCGTGACGTTAATTTGGTCCCAGTTGTGTTGAATTGTTCTAATATGCTAGGCCGAGAAGCTAAAGCCACTGAAAATGAATATGGTGTGTGTAAATGTGCTTGATTATAAGAGAATTAGAACACTTGTTGAAATATTGTCAGCCGAGTTTAATTTTCAGTGGATTTATTGAGCATGAAACTCATGTATGATGATGTATTGTTGTTAACCTCATGGATGAGGTTGTATTGTCCTAGATTTTTCTTTTCCAGCAGCACTGTATTTGCACTACAATATTACCTGTACATGTGATATTTTTTGCTCACTAGAAACAGCAAAACATATAAATGTCATCGTCCAGGGGACAGTGACGTGCTCTTTCAAAGGTTCCTTTCTATAATGAGAGTGACCTCAACTTCTGTCACTACTCATAAATGACAGAGCTCATAAGCTGTATGTCTGCTGCGGAGCTGCCAGCAGTGGCAAAACTGTCTGTATTCGGATATAGAAACACGTGGTCTGTTGCTCTCCAAGGACAGAGTAATGGTGACATTGGTCTGTAAATCATCAATAAATGTATAAAAACCTGCACATTTTAGTGTGGACTGAAGGCAAATGATACATGCAGAGCTCAGGAGACTGAAGTTTGTGGTCAGTTCACTTGGCTGCTGCACCTTGTACCTGCTCTATGGTAACCAACTGCCAGCACATCTGGTATCGTGCAAGGAGACTCCTTTCTGTGGGTGAAGAAAAAGTTCAGATATTCTCCTTAAGACGAGTTTGTGCTCACAGATTTCTCATTTATCTCTGAGACTCCCCTACCAACAAGTCGTCTGCTGCCACTGTTGACCTGGTCTTGAATCAGGTGTGAAAGTCAGGCACCATCGAGTCCTTGAGCTCCGGTACTGTTGTATTCAGCCTGTTGTGTTAGCACTGCTCATCTGGCAGAATGGTGAGATGCATGAGAACGGGTGCTGTAAAAGCTGTTGGGCTGGATGTGATTTCCCAGGCTATCTAGTGTAGTTAATAAGAAGAATTTAAAGCTAGGTATAATCAAGTATTTAACCCAAGCAGGAATCCTGAGGAATTTGATGACTGGGCACTGCTTGTGCCTGGGACTCACAAGTGTGGGCTTCTCCTCAGATGTTGGAAGAGATCCATCAGCCTTGGGTGGTGGAAGAGAATCCTCAGATGTTGGTCAGCTGAATTCAAATCCTCCCCTCAACCTATTGTAATTTTAACCCCCCAGCCAGAAAAATAACTATTGTGCTTAACATTATGCTGGTATGGGTTTTTCTCAGCTTTTTTTGACTAATCATTCTTTATTTTGCATGTATTAATTTAATATTTTCTGACTTGGAATGGAAATTCAAGCAGAATATTTAATTGTTTGCATGAGTCCTGCTCTCTTTTCAGTGCTACTACTTCTGAGAGTTAATGGATGATGTTAGATTGATAGAATGTAGAGGACTTTATCTACCTGTGCAGAAATGAAGCACTGGTAAAACGTCCCTTACAAAATGCCTGTTGGTAACTTTACATGGAGAAGACAGTTATTAGTATAGCTCCAGTAAGGCAGAGATGAAATGAAAAACGAGGGACACTATCAGGTTTGTGAGAGGTTGCTGGAGATATTCTTCTGATATAGTGGTTCTTGAGACATTTGAGAGGTCTGAAACTGGACTGATGGGCTCCATGTTTATGATCCATTACTGCTGTACTAATCCATGTTAGAACTTCTAATGCTTATCTGCACTCTAGAAGAACCACCAGGTTTCTCCTTTGATGACTATTTGGCATTTTTTAAGATCTTTTTGTGTCTCTCTAATGCATTTGACATTGATCATAGATATAAACAGGATTTAAGTCCAAGGGGAGCTGATCTCCTGCAACTTTAGGCATACCGTGTCCTGCACTCATGAATAAACTGATTAGCAGATTGGGGTCAGACAGGATGAGCAAATGGACAGCAAGCTTGTTCTAACAAACAAATTGTAATTAGGACCAGAAGCTGATGTAATAATATATTGCTAAATACTACTGTTCTACTCTAATTTTGATGACAATTTTTCTGTTTCACTGAACACTGTTCAGAAAGCTTCTTACAAACAAGCTTTTAAGTGCTTCATATAGAATTCAAGCATGCCAAAATGATCGGTTTATTTCAAAGGATCCAACATACCAAGGCTTTTTCTTCTTAACTGCCCATGCAGTGCTTCAGATTACTTATTACAGAAGGTAGGCGTACAGAATATTAATAAGAAATAGCATGATTTTCTATTAAATTAAACTGACTTTAAAATTCAAATACTTTGTATTAGCTTCTTTTTGAATTTTGGGCAGTTAATGGAGGAAACACATATTCAAGGAGATTTCTAGATAATTTTTACAGGAAAAGTAATCTAAAGGACAAGAATGTGAATTGCTGCATTTCAGTACAATGTTGATGCAGATACTGTTCTGGATGGTCATAAAATGAACTTTTTTATGAAGCGGTAAAATTGTGACACTGTAACTGCCAAATTTAAAATCTGAGTGATAAACAAATTCACTTGTTTCAGGCATTTAAAAATTGTTTTAAAAGGACAACTATAATGAGTGCTTATAGAGTTTTTTTGTATGCATGGGTTTTCCATGTATGATAGAGTATTATAACCATGAAACAACAGAAAACAGACCTGGAAGAAACATCATCAACTCATCAAGCCTGTGTCCGTGTCTTGTGCTGTACCAGAATGAGAGACTTGTCTTTCATTGGTGAGCAGTTCATTAATCACTGATACATCATCACACTTGGCTGGTCTCATATAGTGTATAAATTATTCAATAATTAACATGAGTAAACCTCAGTGCTTCATAAAAGTTGGAGATGTATTTTCATGTGCCTTTTCCAAGGACAATGCAACAGTCCCTATTTGCAAGTGGCACACAGCTTTGACAGAAATGTCCCTGGGGAACTGAAACCAATTTGAGAGCTAAAGTGTTACAGGCTCTTGTCAGAGCGGGTCAACACAGCTGTAAGACTTTCCTATTGTAGTCTGGGGTTGGTGTGGCTCCTGATAGCCTGGAGGGGTTTAAAAATTATTTCTCATTTCAGTTGCTGAATATATGAAGTGTGGACCATCTGAAAAGTGGTGTAGATTTTGCAGAGCTTTGGAGAGGAAGGAAAACTGGTTTATCATCCATCCTTGCAGATAATAAGGGATGGAGACTGACATTTAGGAGGAAGACTGAGGTCTCCACAGCCATTGACACTAAGACTTTGCATATTTCAGGGGACTGAAAATTAGATTTGTGTTCCTTTAATGGGTAGTGCTAAAGGTGTAAAGATTCTTAATGTAAATGGAATTTCTCTGATCAGGTGTGATGCCTCAGTCTGTACACAACACACACAGAATGCATGTGTTGTTTCTTAATATGTCAAATGGTAGATTCTAAAAGCATTAACTGAGTCTGGAGACTTAGTACAACTGCTCTTCACAAGTCCTCACTTCTTGACTTTTTCTCTGCAGATCAGTGGTTTTTTATCACTTCCTGATCATGCTGCATATGTTCCATTGGGACTATATGAGATGCTCTGCAATACATGCCCCTAATCCTGTACAGTCCCTTTGCCTTGTTTCCAAGTCACCTTCAGGCCACAGAGTTTTCAGTCTTGAGTTCCCTCTAACTCTTGCTCTATTACTACCAAGAACATTCCCAACCAACCCTCTCTGTCTACATCCTCCAGGGGAAGAACCTTGAGAAAGGGCAATGCTTCTGAAAAACCCCAGTTCTCATAGCCTGGATTTGTCCTGTCACATTGATTATTGTATAGCACCACAATCTTTGTTGCAGCAAGCTTATAATCTAAGCTGACAGAAGAGCTAAGAGGTGAACAGAGGCACAGGACACGGAATTGGGAAGTCATCTGTCCAAGGTCACAAAAATGTTTAGTTCTACAAGTGAGAATAAAAGAATAAGATCCTGTGC
Source organism: Oxyruncus cristatus (assembly GCA_013399855.1). Classification (NCBI taxonomy): domain Eukaryota; kingdom Metazoa; phylum Chordata; class Aves; order Passeriformes; family Cotingidae; genus Oxyruncus; species Oxyruncus cristatus. The sequence continues at coordinate 1,048,564 of VXAY01005118.1, read as the reverse complement.
TCTCTGTCCCAGCGTGTAGGTGATGCGAACTGCTTGCCAAGGTTTTTGCAGAAGATTAAACATCAAGTACATTTTTAAATGGATTTGTCCACTGGAAAATAGTTTCCCAGACCCCTCAGGTTCTTATACTTTCTGCAACCCAGACTTTTCCTTTTTGTCATCAAATTGCAAGATCTAGTCTACCTATCACAAGCACAGAAAAACAAACCCACAGTGCCTAAAGAGAGTACTCACATACACTGGTGCCTCCTCCCTAAGGAAGTGCTGCAGTGAGATGTCTGTTTGGATTGCTTTTGACCTAAGTTTTGTTTGTAGTTAATGGAAGGAGATAACTGTGAGAAGGATGATTCAGGCTCAGACCGGAGACAACTCAGCTAAGTGTCACAATTTAGGAGAGGTGAATTTGGGCTCTGTCGTAAGAAGAGTGCTTTGGATCTCTGCACAGTGAAAAGAGAGGTGACCACTTCCAAAAAGTAATAGATGCTTATCACAATAGAGTGTAAAAGACTGGTAGATATGAAATATATTCATTGGCATTCTATAAAAATAAAAGAAAAAAAAATTAAAGACTGAAGACGTCTTTTTTTCTTTTCCTCTTCAGTTGCTGTCCTTCTGTAGTAGTATGAGACAAAATGAAACTACCAACCAGTTCACATCCACTTGGGCATAAAAAACTTTGTGAACTGGTTGGAGCACTCATCTACTCAAAGGATCCTACATGGTTTCCCTTTGTTCAGCATTGTCATTGGATTTAAATGTGGATAAAACTGTTCCTTAAGCCTTCAGCATATTGGCTGCAAACCAGACCAAGTGATGCCTTTTTGTTTCATAAAATGGCTGTCTTTCAATGATAAACATAGCCAAAGGGTAACATTTTGGTAAAAGTATTAAAAAACTCCCACAGTGTATTGTTTCCAATTAGTTGAAATCTGCTTTAATGGGACAAAGTGATTTTTTCACACAAGTTTTCTTCAAGTTGTCATCTTTCTTTGCGATTTATGGGATGGTCTGAAGGTCCCCCTCCATTTTTGGCTGACCATTTAGAGTTTGAGTCAAAATGTTGGCAAGCATTTTGAGCACATTCAGGTCAACAGAGATAGAAGGATTTGGAGAGTGCTCTGGATTTGCCCTGTCTGAGTTTGGCTGTTGACCAATACGTCCTCGAGCTAGAGAATGCTGAGTATCTCCAGGCACGGGAGCTTGTGGGGCCTGGGTAAGAAGGGGTGAAGAGGACCTTTAGGTCTTTGGGAACATTTGTGGCAAAGGAGAAAACCTGTTATACCTGTAGAAGAGAAAGGAAGGTGGTGAGCAATGGGAAGCCCAGGGTTATTTGAGCAGGGATAGAGTGTGGCACCACAGTGCTGAGGACTGAAACAGAAGCAGAAATGAGAGAATGGCACTATCCCACCTACAGGGCAGGAGGGAGAGCAGAGCACGTGAAAGGAGGTCTTTAACATTCCATCCAAGACAGAGGGCTACTAACCCCCAAGGCTCTCTCCCTCTTCAACATGCCACCAGTGCCTCCCTCACCGGTGCAGTCAGTCAAGCTAGAGCCTGTGCTCCTGTTGACTGTGCACAAAGGCACACCCAGTGCAGACTGTGAGTGAGCTCCAGAACACTCTGGCAAGAGGAGAGCCCAAGTCCTCCATGAACAGCAAGGCTTTTGCTCAAACAACCTGTGTTGAACAGGCACAGCAGAGCTAAGACTCCTTTCATTTATTTTTCCTCTGGCTACCTCAAGTGCAGCTCTTCCGAAGTAGAATGCAGAACCTGAAGATTCAATTCTATAGTCCATTTGATGTGACTGAAACATCTGCCCAGTTGGTTTTTTTCTATGTTTGCAGCTAGGTAAGTTTCCTGATCTGATCCCCTGTGCACCCACACAATAGCCTGTGCTGGCACAAGTGAGAATGTGGCTGGGGCCAGAGAGGAGAAGGTAGAATCATCCCTTTAAATAACAGCCCAGATTTTAGGTCAGCTCAAATCAGTTATGATGCCAGGGCTGGATGCTGAAGAACTTACTGTCAGTTCCATGGATGTTGACTTCCAAGTGTTAAAATACTGTCCCCAACCACTACAGATTCCAGTTTTGTCACACGCATTGTGGGGTTACTAACACATCCCTGTATAGGAAAAATGTCAGGCTTAATTGATCAATGTTTGTAAAACGCCAGATGCTTCAGAAATCTGGAGTAAGAGGCATCATCTCAGCTTAGCTTTGAATAAGATGCCTAGCAAAGCATCCAATTCCTGTATATTGTATCACTTCAGCTTTTCAAGCAACCCACGCATGGTGTGTCAGGTTATACTTTACAATGACACTAATGCCAGACATATTCAAAAGAACCTCTGGGAGGTAGGTGCAGGCTCTCAAACTCCTTTGCAATGACTTGATCCCCCGAGTTTACAACCTGATTTTTTGAGTTCCTGGTGTGCTGAACACAATGGCTTTACAATTGAACAGCATAGCTTATGTGTAGAAGTTAGTGCAGTAACAGTCAAAAATAATAGTCAAAATAAACTCCTGATGTTCCTGGTGGCCTGCAGACAATGATACATCACAGAGTGGTAATATACAGTATGTGAAGTAGGGAAATTAGAGCCCTTCCTTGTTCCTATCTTCCATTTTCCTCAAGAGGGGAAAATTATATGGATTGTCACATCTTAAATCTGAAATACTGGCGTCACATTTTTTGTGGCAATGGTTTAATGCAGTTCCTCTTAGAGATGAGATCACACTGATGGATATAGAAACCTCATCAGGTGAGGAGCTGCAGTTTTTGACAATGCTGTGAGAGAGATACTGTGATGATGATTATATCCTAAAAGTACAAGAGTGATTAGATTACATGAAATACCATTTTTTAATAATGAAATACTAAAATGGAAGGAAACCTGCATTTGTTCCTATTTAATTTTTTTTCTGCATGTTGATCTTGGACTCTGGACAACTTGGAGTGTGAAGAGAGAATGATTATTGACATGTAAAAGGCAGCATGTCAAACTGCTGCTACCATAGAACAATAATAGAGTAAATTATATCTTGATCCTCAAGATTTCTGCTATTGCAGGCAAACATGCCATTTTTTCTCTTTTATAAGCATGTCAAGCTCAGTCTTTTGTTGGTGAAAGCAAAAGGGAGAAATAGAAAAAACTGTAGCATAGCTGACTGTTCCATTGTTCGTTAAACCATCACTCATATTTTAATGGTAATTATTAGAATGGTTGATCACAGGAGTTTGGGAAACATGTCAAAACAAAAATGACAGGTAAAAGAAAATCTAAACAAAAAGCAAAATCACAGGCTTATATTTTTTACAATACCTCAGAATGGCTGTGAGGTTTTTTGATCAACTCCTTTTTTGCAGGTAGAATTTCTTAGCTCTAAGCTAAGAAAAATGGAAAGAGCAATTTTATATTATATTTACAAGGAGCAGATTTATTGAATACTTAGATGTGCTAAAGAAAATCACTTAGCTAATCTAATCAATGTACTGTATGATCCTTTATCGTTGGCTAAGACCTCTGGTGGAAGAATAGTTGAAATATAAATCCAGCAGCTCAGATGCAGGAAAGAAAATCAAGGAGTTGTTCATGGCCTTCTGTTAGTCCCAACTGTTGCCTGGTAACTGTCTAAAAATTAACTGTGCATCACCTGGCTTCTAAGGACCGTGGCATCACTAGGAAACCTGGCTTCTGCTATGTCTTACACTGGAAAGTAGAACTTCGTGACTTGGTTATTACAATTGTTTTGTCATAATCAGGGAAGTTACTCAGTTACACAGCTGAGATGCTTATGGTAAAGTCATCTAAAACATTGTATAAATTACAAAACAAACTTGTTTTAAAGTATGGAAATTTCACACAATCATTTTTGGATATTACTGTGTGGCATTCCATTCTTTCTTTAGGTGGGGTAGGTAATGTCTTTAATTTCTTTCCTAAAGTCTGCACCTACTGAGCTTCACCTAACCTTTGCATGAAACTAGAACCTGAGAACAAAGTGCTTTGACAGAAGGTGTGGCATGGATAGTCGTGAAATGGAAGGTATACCGAGATCTCCAGGTGCACCATGATCAGTTCTGTAAAAGAAAATTTCCAGGTTGTTTGATGCTCTGCTTTGAACAGATTTTAGGGTCAGTTTGTAGCTGCCTCCCAATGGCAGTGCTGAGAAGACTGTGAAGATTTAGATAGTTATGGGTTAGAGAGTTATGGGTGAGAATACATAACTTAATGCATAAACTGGGTGAAACTTGTGGTCTGCAAATCATAAAATCCTTTAGAATGGAAAATAACCTTAGGATTACTAAGTCCAACTGTAAACTATTTTATTTAATTGAGCAATTAACCTGGGACTGCAAGCTGCTCCTTCTTTTATGCTTTTGGCCACTGAAGGCCTGCTGCAAAACTTATTTTCAGTCCATTGGAAAATCTGAAGTGACTTTTTTTTTTTTTTAAATTGTTCACTTACAGATGCCGTGTCAGGTTATTATGCAATATTCATCCTAAAAATAATTTTCTTTGCTTACAGTGCTCTCCTTTGCAGAATCTCAGTGTCCTGAACAGACCAGTTAAATTAAGTTTCACAATACCAATATGGGTGCATTGTTTTATTGTCTTAATTTCACAAAAGGGAGAAGAGAAACACAGAGAAATGAAGTGACCTAGACGAGGTCACTTTGCTAATTAAGATTAAGACTTTATTTCAGAAAAGAAGATAAGCACATACAAGGTAAGTGAAGCAAAGTGAAAGTAAGCTTACCTTTGCTTAGGTTTATTTGCTAGCACAGACCTACTTGAAGCTTCTGAAGGGGGAGCAGAATCAGAGAGTGCTGACTTCCCTCAGTACAAATTTTATTCAGTTCTCCTGATACTGGAAAGATCTTTACTGCTCTTCCTGTACTGCACATGATCTGATTGGAGTCAGTGGCCTCAGGAAAACCAGTTAAATCCATAGGTGTGCTCTATGTCACAGTGTCCTTGGGCACGATGGCAGGAGAGGGAGCCTCAGTAATCCACTGAGAGACATCAGTCCCCTGGGCTGTCACAGGAACTCTCAGCCCCAGGGACTGAGGAACATCCAAGGGGAGAGGTTCTCCAGAGCACTTTTCAGACTGATGGGCTCACTGCCTATGGGGTGGGTATGAGACATTGTGGGATGCTGGGGAAGTACATCTGGGGGTGGTACCAGACCTCCTATTCAGGGAGGAAACCAGATGGGGAATGGAAAGGATCAAGGTAATCTGGGAAGAAATGAAAGTACGAAAGTAAAGGGAAAGGGGACAAAAGGAGCCTCTTGTGTGTGAACAGTGGCTGCTCAGTGCACTTGCCGGGCTATGCCTCATACCTGGTCAGCACAGACTAACCCGACTTCTCATTAAATTCCATTTCTTAACTATTTTCTTGATAGAGGGACTGTGTATTCTGTACACACATGTGTTCATGGGGGTCTCACTTGCCAGTCATCAGTTGGACCGTGAGGCAGACTGTCTGTGTTTATCTGTGATGCCATCACTGGGAGTGAGGGATATATGGTTCTATGGAATTGCTACTGAATATCTAGCTGGACTAGCTGGTGAGGAGGTGACGTGATTTGAGAGCCCGGGTGTGTGTGTGTCCCATAGTGAGACAACATGAGGAGTTTCATACTGGAGGGACCAAGGAGTGCAGGACAATCACCAAAGATGTTATGAAGTCTGAGCAGATTGAGAGACTCTTTTGTATGTGTGTGTCTCTGTGCAGGAGGCAATGGAGAGCACAGTAATCTGGGGCCAGCTACAGGATGTGTGTGTCTAAGCCCAGCTACAGAAATGATCCACACTATGTGTGTATGTGCAAGGAGGGCTGTAACATCTGCTGGAACTGGGCTGCAGAGTCAGAGACTCATTTGTCCAGGTGCCAGGAACTGAGGAGACTGGAATCCAGGGGCTGCTATTGGGCAGACTGAATGACTAAGTACAGATGCTGGAGGCATCTGCATCATACATACTTATATATTTTTTCCAACTAACAGACATTCACCTTGAGCAGACAGAGAGGGGAACTGCATAAGGCTGTTTCTGATGCATGTGTCTCTATGTGCCTGGTGATATATATGTACCTATGTGTTATATAGTGTGTGTGTGCCTGTGGGAATACACACTCAGCCACCCTACTGTCTAGACTTGGGGACACAGGGCTGCAGCAGCCTCACCTCCACTGAGCTCCTTGGTTCAGTAACCTCTGACAATAAATATGTGTATGTTTATAGATATCTATATATGCATATGCATGTATATGTGCATATGTGGTAGCCACAGTTTTTCTTGTTCCTGTCACTCAGCTACATTTTGCAGGTGGGAAGAAAGGAGAAAAATGCAAATTAGGGGCATCTGGGAAAGCCAGTCTCTATTGACATCAAGGACCTCCATACACAGCTGAACTGTCTTTTATCCAAAAAGGTGGCATCAAAGGACATAGGTAATAATTTGTTTCAAGAAGGTCAAGCACATGTGGTCCTTCAGAAACCTAAAAAGCCTCATTCTGCAGCAATAGGAGCCAATCTTTCATATGGCTTATAAAGGTTTCCAGGCACTGTTTTCTAGCATCCTAAGTGACACTCGTCTAAAATACTTGGAGAGGAAAAACTTTCATCAGCAAGCTTTTTCTAACATTCAAACTTTTAAGAGCAAGCATACTGAATATATTTACATTTTCAAGCTTACTCTTCATTTGCAAGGCAGGGATTATGTTGGAAATAAAATGAAGATGACTTTTTTTTCTCAAGAGAGAAATGAAAATCCAAATTGAGGTCAAAACCCAATAATCATTACTGTCTTGAAGTTGGGAAAGCTGTGTGTATCAGTACAAGCCTTTTTTTTAGGGATTCTTTGCACAAATCCACTGATGACCATCTATGTGATAGATAAATTACATTCCACTCAATTTGATTACAGCTTTCCATTCCTCTTTTGGAATGACTGCCCCACTACTTTCACATGAGTGAACTAAAGGACTAGAAAAGACAAACAGCTAAGGGGAAAATAACAAAGCAACAGAAATGATGACAGTAAATCGTTGCAGGGAGTGAAGAAGGGTCGTTACCCATCACTGTATCAGCTGCTGTGGAGACTGACATGAAAGAGTTCCAGAAAAAAAGAGGACTTGGCCATTTCATTCCAGTTCTGTACTATGGGTAAAGTTCTTGTGTATTAAGTAAAGCCCTAAACTTAAATCACCTTTAGAGTATCTGTGTGTTGCTACAGTCCATATAGTATGTAGAGTAATGCTTCTATAACACAAGAGCTTCTGAAAATAAGAATGAGACTTGTTATGAAACCGATGCAGCTGAACTGGCTTCTGCTAGAAAAAGATAACCTCAGGGAAGAGTATCCCAAGGTCACACACCAAATCCTGGCACTCAGCTGTTAGAAAACACTTGATTTGTAATAAACTGCGTAGAGCAGATGTACAGTATAGGTCTGTGGAGCCACACAGTGGTGTCCCACAGCACCCCATGATGACCATGCTGCAAGAGCTGCACGGTGGCTGCACAGCCATATCATGCCAGGACATTTTCTCTGCTTGTGAGCTGTAACTAGGCTGGGTTGCCTTTCTGGCTTTACTCAGGTCCTTCAGAGTATGCCCACTGCACAGCACAGGCATCGGTAGGAATATCCAGCATAGCCATAACCTGCCACCAGATTGTCTCCTGGTCATCAGCTGGCGGAATTGTAATAAGCCAGGGGGACCGGGAAAATCAATGGTTGCATTAGCTTTATGGCAATGCGACATCTTTGAAATTTAGTCTTATTATTAAAACTCTGATGGTTCCCTCCTGCTCTGTCAACACATGAGTAAAGTACTGGTTAATTTTATGAGTCTCAGTTTTCATTTTCAGTGCTAGTATTACCCATCACTAACTCTTGGCAAGTTATTGTAGAACTCTGATGAAATTTGTCTGGTATTTAATGGATGGCAAAGTGATGAACCTGCACTAACTTTTTTAATTCTAGCTGGCATTTATGGCCACCTGGCATGGAGAAGCAGACTCTGCCCAAGCGCAGCTGAGTTTGACTGTGAATGGCAAATTTGAAAACATCTGATATAAACCTTTCTGACCTGTTTGTTTGTTCGAAGCAGGAAAGATGCCATTTTTATACACAAGCTTTTCAAAACACCTGTAAAAAATTTGGGCCTACTCAAGGCAAAGTTGTGATGCCATGATTGCATGGGATAATTTTCTGAGACAGTCATTTACCTACAAGCCTCACAGCTCAGGAGACATGAGGCAGTTGTATGTTGGAAGAAGCACTGTTTCATCTGCCAAATTTCTTTTAATTGTATATAGCATAAATAAGCTCAAAGTCCAGCAGGATTGCCCCAGTCAGTGTGGCAAAGGAGATGACTCTTTGATTTCTCATAGAAGCAATGGATAGAAAATAACCCAGCAGACTAAGCGATTTTATCTGATCTTGGCCACAAAAACATTGATGATTTCTGTTTAATACCCTGAACGCTTTAACACTGTCAACAGTGTTACAGTTGACATTTTGGTCTCTTACAGAGATCATTTTGGTTACCTTGAACTTGTCCCCGAGTTCCCCTGCCAGAAATTACTCAAATTGGTGCAGGTTTGCTTTCCAAAGCTTATTCCTAGTATTTCAGTGATACTCAGCCAAAACTGGATTGATTTATGGACAGCAGACACCTCGGTGATACGTGGATTTAGGCAGCATCTTATGCTCATGGCAGCACCTGAGAGAACAAAAACAGGAGTGTGAGGTGATTTTGATAATGATGTGAAGAGAAAATCATCTCCTTATTTGACATTTCTTAGTAAATCCTGTTTACTATATGTCATCTAGGTCATACCCTTTCTGTCACAGAGACTGTCTTTATTTTGGGTATAATACTGAGTCAAACATATTGCTGATGGTATAATTTCAACCGTGTATGTTTAAACATTCTGTGAGTGTGCCACTCATGTGGAGGAATGTCAAGGCTCGTTGTTGATTTGATATGTGCAACTGATTTAATTGCTGTTTGAAAAAATGAACATATCAGCAATGATCTATTCTTTGTCACAGCTCTTCCCTGTAGACCTTATGTCCATTTATGAAATAGAAGGCCTTGTGTTCAAGCCAGTCTATTAATGTGAGAGTTGATATATCTAAGATCAACAAAGAAATGACAAGAACAGTGCCAAAAACTGGGTGCAAGTGCAATCTGTTGTTTGCGATTGCGTGCAGTGTTAACCTCTTAAAAGAAAACAGTATGGCCATGGAGATTCTCAAAACTGAGATATTTATTTCATGAACCTTTCCCCAGTGGTCTTGCCCTTGGGCTAAATAAATCATAACGGCTACAGTGAGGGCTGAGCTACAGCCAATAGCACTCAAATTGTATCTACCAGTGGCTTACTGCCAAGATGAGAGCAGTATCTTTGGAGTCTGGTCTTGGGTTCTAGGTCTATGTGAAATGGTACTAGGAAGATGAAGTGGAGAATGTGCATATTAAATTCTTAGATGACAAAGATATGTGAAAGGATATGGAAATTGGAAAATGGAATTTGGAATTATATCGGTAAAATGGAGAAAAGTTCTTAAAACAGATGGAGGTTCTGTACTCAGAAAGCACTACTCCACTGCATAAAAACTGAATGGGGAAAACACAGTTAAGTACTATTTCCACAGACAGGGACTTAGGTTTTGCCATGGTTTATAAGATAACCACGAGTCAATGTTTTTAGACTATGACTATACAAAAAGCAAGCATTGTATTGGGACATAAACAGGGATGCCTGTTTATGCCTTGGGACATAAACAGGGATGCCTGTTAAAATAACCTTTCCATTCAGAATGGATATAGTGTTTAGTTTGGGGTGCTGCATTTTGAGAAAGATGTGGAAAAATTGCAAAAGTCTTCTGAATGGTGTGGCCTAAGAGTGACAGATGAACATATTGTGATTGTTTATTCCAGAAAAAAAAAGCAAGGAGAGGATATGACAGCAGTCTTCAAGTATGGACAATACACTTGTAGAGAAGGCAAAGTGTTGTCTTCTATATTCTCTCAGTGGCAGTGGGCTTTAATTTCAGAGAGCAAATCAAATAAAGAAGGACTCCCTAAGGCCTTTTCTATAGTGAGAATTAATCCCACTTTCAGCCATGGGTGTCCTGCTGATAATGTCTGGAACAAACCCAGAGTAGAGTCATGGAAAATCCTTATTTCCACCAGTGGTACTCACTCCTGTTAATAACTCTTGGTGTCAGGGCTACATCCCAGTATAGACAACTAATTTTGGCAATCTTGGACTTTTTTTCTTTTCAATTTTAAGCAATTTCAATTTGGGAAAATGACCTATGAAGCACTTGGCTAGGCTGACAATGACCATGGTAGGTTGATGTGATCTAAATGACCATGAATACTGAAGCAAGGTTTTCTCAGAGGACAGCCAACTCACCCTTAATTGCAGTGGAGGTAATGGTGTTGTTCTCATGCCAGGAGAACATATCCTACATTCTCCACTGAAATGATGGATCCAAGGCAATGAATAGCTTGTCATGCCTGGTAGATATGGCAGCCTTAGGCTACACTTGATGTGGAGGGATGATGTAATCCAAAATACTGTGTTGTATGTGCAGCTGACAGTACACTTAGCTGTAACAAATAAGCCATCTTAAACGTCAAGTCTCCATGGAAATTGGTTTTTTTTTTGTGAAATCACGTTGATCTAATTTTTATCTGCTAAGCTAGGGCAAATCCTGACTTCATTGTTTAACTTTAGCTGATCTGTTCCTTTTAATGTAGAAGTTAACTCAGAAAATATAAATAAATACCAGTTGTTAGTCTCACAGGGGAGTCTGTAACAACACAAGGAACAGTGGTTAACTTGGGAATTTGCAGTCAGCAGCTCTAGAATGGCTGGATATCAGCAGTCTGCGCAAGTCAGCCCTTCCTCTAAGTCTGGTCTGAAATATTTTGCAATTCCTTTTAGATTTTTTTGCTTTCCCTGCTAGCAACTGTCATGTGATACTGCTCGGAAAATATGTCAGCATAATTCATCCTTGAGGCAACAGCATTTTGGGTACACCCTGAACAGTGAGAAACAGCAAAAAGATCCCAAATCCTTTATTTTATTTATTTATATGACCAGGAGAATAATATTATTACATTCATTTTCTCCTCTTTACCTCCCTTCTCCACTAATTTTAGGACTGTTTCAAAGTCTGAACTTCATTTCAAGCTCGACTTTAATGGATTCAATTTATAAAGATGAATAATGTGCATGATTAATGCTAAGCATTTGCTCAGGTACTACTCTGAATGCTTGCCTGAAATTCCAAGATTTTGACTCACCAAAAATTTCAGCTACGCATTGCTGTTAAAGGGCCTGTTAGATGCAGGACCACTATGCTCAGTGTATCACAGTTGCCTGTATATAGTGACTTCCAGAAACTTCACTGGGATTAGCCACACAGTTGAATCAGAGCTGAAATATGACACTGGATTCAGAGCATTGTGGATTTTTTCTTCTCTATTTCCTCAAATCATCTTTGGTATCCTTACCTCTTAAAAACACCGAGTACCCATACTGAGACATGGTAGGGATTGATGCAGAGTCTTCCCAGAGAGACAGGAAGACAGGGAGGGAGAAAGCCCCCCATATTGTGCTTCTTATCTGCCAACTTGACTAGACACATTTTTGCAAAGGTGAATTTTGTTTGCCTCAAAACACTGTCTGCAAATCGAGCTCAAGAAATTACAGTAATTCAACAGAAATTAAAATCTCTCTGCTATCACTGAGGTCACTTTTTACATCTTGCAGTAGCAAAGCTTATGGATTGGTGAAGTTGATTCAGTAAAAATCAGGCCCAAGTATCCAAAAAGCATTCACTCTCTGTGCTCATCCTCGCCTTGCTTTTAAAGTCTAATTTTATTCCTCTTAATATAAGTCATCAGGATGCAGGCTTCAATATGTTTACACTGCCTTCCAGAAGTGTGGCTGCAGATCATGGTTGCCTGTGAGAGATACCTTTACTCTATTAAACTGGATAACTCCAGTCTCATACTTACAATAAAAACATCCTCAGCCTCTAAATACGTATCAAGGGTCCTGGCTGCCCCTTCACACCTTTTTTGATGTCTATGGAAAATACTACTGATGTGAAAAGATGAGGTAATTGGTAATAAACTTGGAAATAGTAGGGAATAAATATGGCAATACTGTAGCTCTCAATAAATTGTTACAGGCATGAAATGTCCCATACAATACCACTGACACTACAAAACTACGAATTTCTATTTTAAAACTTCAGCAGTTCTCTGTCATTCCTTCATTACTACATGAGACTGTGAAATACTGTCTTTGGATCAGCCTGCTTCTTTTACAGATCTGAAAAGGGTGCCCTGGAGTAGCCATTAGTATAGGCATCAAACGGGTGCTACGTCTTTTGGAGAAGCTTTCTGGCACTCAGTGGCTCCATCTAGAAGTGCACTGTGCCTCTTAAGGAAAAGATATAGAGTAGGAAGAGAATAAATGTGGTAGAAAACATAACCAAGCTTCAATGAAGGAAAGATGCACAGGACCTCTTGGGTCAGAAAGCCTTGTCCCTCCCCAGACAGCATTTAATGACCTTTTCAAATGCTGAGCTCCCTACCAGACCTAGCAGCACCAGTGACTTCACATGTGACTACATGCAAATTGCTTAGTTGGTATTCAGACACTCAAGTTCCTTATTTAACCTCTTTAGAAATTAAAGGATATTCTGGCCCTGTGAACAGCTGCTGTCTTCAGCATATCTCCTTAAAGTGAATAAATGTCTCAATTGCTCCTTTCTTATTTCAGTGTCTATACTTCACTGGTTAATTCTAGATTATAATTGCAAATTTATCTGAGGTTTTATCAGTTTCTTGAACTTTACTGATCTCTGAATAACCACAGCTCGTTGAATTTAAATAGTCCAATTAATTTTGCATAGTACCTGAGTGCAAATGAAGGTTGTTCTTGGATCATTATTTTAGCCTGCAGTAGGGCCAGGTATGAGAGGGAAGTGGTGTAGTGGCTTGAAGAAAACCCATTTCCTCTTTCTGGACAGGGAGTTTGTTGCGAATTTCCTGGGATGCAGGATAGTAGTGCCTGGCCCAGAAGGAGCTCAGCTTATTTCAGTCTCTGGCTGTTGTGTCAGTTTGTGCACAGAAGATGTTCACATTACATATAGTGCTCTGCATACAAGATGTGGTTAGCTATGCACTTTTTCTGGTTTACAGAAGACTTCAATGAAGGCATGAATCAAACAAAATATGAAATCCCCGGAAGGAAAACCTAAATGGTGGGTGTTGCATGTGCTTTTACACAAACACCTACAACATGCTTTAGTTATTTCTTTATAGTGGGCATCCCTTCCTATGTCCTTACAGCTACTTATTGGGGATGAAATGGTTGATGGTTTGGCTACAAACCATATGGCCTCAGCAGCAGCTGCTTTACAACCATGTCCAGCTGCCAATCAGCGACAGCAACTTGCTTCTATGAGTGGACAACTTGTGTGGAATGTCTCTAAATTTCTGGTTGGCCAAACCATGAGTCAGGTCATTGAATTGGACTGTAGTCTTTAGAACAAGGTATGTTTCCCCCTGGACAATCTAAAAGTGCTTGATTCATGTCAGGATGACACAAAAACTTGGCTTTGATTGGACTACTCTCCTTCACAGCTACTATTTCTCCTTTTTTTGAGTCAAATTCTTGAAAATCCATGCCTGTTGTAGTCTATAGTTAACATGCATTTGCTTGGAACGGGAGACAGATCTGCATTACCTCCTGCAGTCCCTTCCAACTGAGTCATCTCCAAACTATGCCATGAGACTGCCAACACTGCCTGCATAAGACACCTGGGTTTCTGCCTGTAACCAATACAAAGTCCAGTTCTGCTCCTATCCTGGAATCAGCAGTTGCTTTACCATAAATAGTCTATACTTTGACTGTTAATAAGTGCTGTGAACATATCTTTCAAAACATCATTAATCTACATGTGAAATTTATATTTTTGATGGCTGCTTCAAAACTTGAAACTACACGGGAAAAAATCTGTTGTCTTGCACTTCATTGATTTTTGTTGCATGGACTTTTTGTAGAGTGAAATAACTTTTTGTTTTCCTAAGTTTTTTTTCAAATATAAGCAAATACTTCCTTTAATAAACAACAGGTTTCACAACACATAGCTAATCTGCATGCACTGTTTATTTTGTGTGTGCAGGTATAACTGTCTATTCATTATTTAAAGGACGTGTTAAGAGAGTCAAATGAGATGAAAACATGTTTGGGTTTTTTTAATGGAAATACACATACAAAAATCCCATTTTAAAATGGAATCAGTGTTCCTACAGTCTATAAATCAACATTTAAGAAAATTTGCTCTGTAAATATTCCTCCTTCTGCTCACAGAATAACAAGTATTTTTTGACTTCCAGGTTGTTGTAGAAATTTTAATTAAGGGCTAAATAATACTGTTTAACTATTTATATGACACTGCAGGCACAAGTCTGATCCCAATGGTGTCCATGGAATAAAAACCACTGACTCTAGTAGTTAATGATTTCAATTTTATGCAAGTACAACTAAAAAAGGGGTGATCTTGTAATCTGCTGTCTACCTTAAAATTTTATTTTAAAAAGTCCCATAACAATTTATTTGTAATAACGCTTCACAGAGTTTGGCTCTGATTTAGTATCTAGAGATAGCTATTCTGAAATTGCTAGTATTTGTCACAATTGTTTTTAAATTTGAAACGATGTTAATACTCAATGTTTTAGGCAGCCATGTAAACACCATCTGGGCAAAATATTTGTAATTATTTACAAACAAAAAAAAGTATCAGGGAAGCTCTTTCACAGCACCAAGCTGGTGCACTAATCTAGCAGAATGTGTCCCCTGGTCCTATCCATATGCTGGTTGTTCTTAGGTCAGTGACATCCACTGCAGTTCCCGGCTGTTTTGTTTGTGCTTTTAATTATTTTGGTTTCATGAACAAATGAAGAGGGCTGAAAGACTGTGCCAACATGTATGAAGGGAAATGCTTGGTCACTCCTAAATCAGTGTTCTTCCTTGGTCCATGGACATGTTTTTACTGTCTAGGTAGCACACAGTTTAATTATATGTTTACCTTTGGAGTGGCAAAGGGTCTCCTTCACCTGAACTGCTATCTGATTGCTATCTGGATGGAGTGGGTTCAGAACTAAGCCAAATGATGTATTTGCAAAGTCCCTAGAAGGCCATGGGGCCATGGGTCACCAAAAGAAAAGCATTTTTCTGCATCACATATACTGCCTAGAATTTGTTCTCAAAAGTCAAAATCAGGAGAATATCCCTACAGGCACCTTTAAGAACATGTCACTGGGTGGCCATGACAGCATACTTATAAAATTTCACCTGTGATAGTCTGGCCATTCCATTTAGAAGGAAGACTTAGGATTTGCAATGCTTTGTAGGTGCTTAAAGAAAACAATCTTCTCCTAGAGTTGTTAATAATAACAGGGAAAAGCATCTACATGCCAAGGCCCAAGTTCCAACCACCTGTGGTACAGGTGAATCATCCAGCTGTGTCTGTCCAGGAATTAATCATGCTGAGCATTTCCAGGAGTAGAAGGTCCAGTATCCCAGCTGCTGGCCTGGCTGCTTCTGCCAAACTGGCCCAGGATCCAGTGGGACATACCAAATGCCAGGAGGACCACAAGCACCAGGAGGGCTGAGGAAGGCCTGCAGCAGTCTGTCCTGTTGATCCAGTGTGTAGCCTTTCACATTCTGAGTTGGTTTTTTTTCCACTCTTGGTGTTGCCAGAGGTAAGGAGATGCTTGAAGTCCCACCATCCTGTGCTGGTCTTCTCGTTCCAAGCTGCCACTCAAGGAAGGGCAGCTGGAGCCTTTGGCTGCAAAATCATTACTGAATGATACAACTGCCTGCGATAATTTCCTGGTGCTGTGGGCCCGATCCAAAGCCAGCAGCAGTTGGTGATCAGAGCCCTGGAGTGAATCATGCACCATCTGTTCTCGTGGGCCGACTGTTTGTGTATGGAAACTGTTGGGTAAATGTGTAGCCACAGCACAGGAAGGCAAATCCCCCTCACTTGCATGGACAGGGGCAACTGTCTGTGCCTTCTTCATGGGTCTGAACAGGTAGGGCAGGGTATGATGGGGTGTGTGTTGCTACCCTGAAGGCTCACAGGTGGCACAGGCTGCTCACTGTGCTGGGTGTGAAGGGATGCATTTGTGGTGCTGGCAGTGGGCATTGGTGTTTCTCACTGAACCCTCATAACAAACAGGAGGGAGATCAGACAGAGACAAAACCACTTCTGGGCCTATTCTCAGAGTGAGTTGCATGAAGTAGCTAGGTAAGGAGGAAAGTCTTGTGTCCTACAGTGCAGAAAAGGAGCAGGAGTAAAGGAAGGAGTGTTTGGTCTCTGACCCCGACCTGCTATCTGCTTAACCCACTTTCCAAGCATGCAATGGCTGTGAGGGGGTCCCTTGATGTTGGATCTTTGTTTTGACACAGGAGGCAGTATGATGAGGAAGAGTTCAGGGTGAAAATTGAGGATGAAGGGGCCTGCAGCCATCTTTATGCTGAGGAGGCTGTGGCAGTCAAGCATGAGCCAGAACAGTGTCAAAAGGTGTTGTGTACTGCCAGGGCCTGTACTGGAGAGATGAACAGGTATAGGGGATGGGTCGCATGGCCCCACCGTGCTTCTGCACAAATATGACCAAAGAAATTACTTCTGTGGTCCAAAGTGGAACCTGAAGCCTCTCCAGCTGGGAGGTGAGCAAGTACACCTGCAAATCTGGGTGGGTCTGCCAGCGAATACGATCAGAGCTGCTCTAAGTACTTTGCTGCTTTTAGCACTATGTACGTAATGGGCTCATCTCCACTTACAATAATAAAGATTTCCTTTTATTCCCACTAACCACAGGTAGGTCACCAAAGGTAAATGAAAATATCTGAACAATTTTGAGTCCTACTTCACAATAAGCATTGAATCATAGAATCATTAAGGTTAAAAAAACCTCTAAAAATCATCTAGTCCAACCGTTAACTCAGCACTGCCCAGTCCATCACTAAACCATGTCCCTGAGTGCCATATCTACGGGTCTTTAGAATACATCTAGTAATCCTGACTCCATCAGTTCCCTGGGCAGCATCTTCCAGTGCTTGACAACAAGTATTTCAGTCAAGAATTATTTCCTAATATTCCATCTAAACCTCCCTTGGCACAACTTGAAGCCATTTCCTCCTGTTTTGTCGCCTATTACCTCAGAGAAGAGACTTACTCCCACCTCGCTACAACTTCTTTTCAGGTAGTTGTAAAGAGCAATAAGGTCTCCCTGAGCCTCCCTGTGCTCCAAACCTTTTCCCAGATCTGTTTCCCATGTCTGGACATGCTCTAGTGCCTCAGTATCTTTCTTATAAGTGAGGAGCTCAAAACTGAACATGGGATTTGAGGTGCAGCCTCACCAGTACTGAGTGCTGAGTACAGAGGGGCAATCACTGCCCTGGTCCTGCTGGCCACACTGTTGCTGATACAAGCCAGGATGCTGTTGGCCTTGTTGACTACCTGGGAATACTACTGGCTCATGATCAGGTGCTTGCTAGTCCAAATGTAGTTGGGGATTAGGGAAGAGGATGGCAGGGACTGGAGCTGAGGTCTGCTGCGTCCCACCATGAACAGAAGGACAGGCTGCCTGGGAACAGTCTGTTTAAACTGAGGTGAAGCATGTACCCGTTGTCCTCTTGGGAGTTCCTCAGCTTCTAATTGAGTGCACAATTCTTAGCTTGTGAAAGATGGAGAACTTCAGCCGCTGGGCTTCTGTCACTAAACTATTAAAAATAAATATACTGTAGAGGAGACAAACCATTAGGGAAAGAGCTAATTGTTTATTCTTGTACTGGCTTCTTTCTTTTTGCAAGGTTGATTTCTGTCTGGCTGTAGACAGTAATTGTAGAACAATTGGAAACAGTAGTACAGAATAATCAAAATACAGTGTAAAAGACCAATTATGTCCTTATCTGAAACTGACTACTTTATTCAACTTCATTTTGAATCATTGCAGAAAGAGAGGTTACAGATTTTCCTCTTGGAAATTATTCTTCAGTTGGGAAAATGTCATCATTAGGAATCTTTTCCTGATTTTCTTTCTAAAGTCTTGCTTGTTTAATATCTACCTATTTTTTCAGATGTCTTCTCTGATCATTTCCTCATCCTTCTTTTTGTTCAAAACCTTTAGAAACTTGCAATGATACTTGCAATAATGGTACGGGCAAATTTGACAACTCACAGCCCTTAAGCACTGCTCAGCTGGGAGCATTTACATTTAGCTTTGTGTATTTTTTCCTCATTTATCAAAACTCTGATAAGCCATCAACTTCCGCAATGATAGATAATGCCACTGCTTTGTCTTTAAATAACAAATTGCATATTTAAAATGGAAATCTCCTGTGTTGAATGTCATGGGAGAAAGTGGTAGCTATGCTTCAGAATATATGCATTGCTCAGCCATTCCTAACAGCAGGTTTTGCATTAGAAAATTTAATTACTAAATTTAATCAAGCCATAAACTCCCAGAGCTGTTCATAAATACAGTACTATTTCAGAAATGTATCATCAATAGATTTTCATAATTTCATGAGTCAGTCTATACCTGCTATCAATAACAGAAGTTTAAAGGTTACTGCTTTCTCATGGATCCAGCTCTCACCCGTCTTCTTTTCCAGAACTAAGTGAAAACAATTACAGGAATTGGGGCTGTAGAAATTTGGCTTAATGTGGAAATTGTAAAAAGAAAAAAAGGTTAGGCAGAGACTCCCTGTACCATTACAAGGACTGGGTTTGTAAACCAGCATTTGCACTTTTGATAAAATTCTACTTCTTTCTTAATTTTAATCCATAAACTGAAACTTATATTCCTAATTTTTTTCCAGCACTACAACTTTCTGCAACCTTTCAACTCCCCAGTCTAAGTGAGAAGGTCATTATTCAATGGGAAGAAACTACTGGCAACAGAAAGAGGGTTCTGCCCTTCAATCCTTGTATAATTTTCGTCTTAGTGGCTCTCCCTAGAAGCCTTAATGCATAATGCAAGATCTAGCAAGCAGATAATAATATTGCACAGGCAACACACAAGCACAGAAAAGATGAACCAAACAAAATGGAATGTTTTTCACATGGTACCTAATTCAGCTGTGAGATTCACAACTGCAATGAATTTCAAAAGGCATGGAGCAAATTCAGAGGGAAAGTCCATTCAGGATATAAAATGCAACCGAGTGGTAGAGTTCCTCTGCTGAAGGCACAGTGCCAAGCGACTCGTAGAGAAAAGGAGACGTCTACTTTTTGTTAGTATTATTTGTTTCTGAATTAAGCTGCTTGGATTGTTCAAGCTGATTGCATGCCAGTGAATCAAAATGAAGTGTGGACTGAACTGGGTGCAGAATGAAGCACTGGGCAGTGACACGCCACCTCCAAAGCAAACAGCTTTAGGGCAGTAACGTTACGGAGGCTGGCCCAGGTAGATTTATACAGCTGGTTCACTTCAGATGGGAGGCCTAAGGTCAAAGACACAAAGTCAAAGGCCTTGCCCTTCCCCCTCTCTATTTCTACTTCCTTGCCTTCAGGTTCCTTTATCTCATCATTAATTCTTTGAATTAGATCCTTGTAAAGAACAATATTGTTTGTGCTTCCCTCAAATCACACAAACACTGGCTGCAATGTGTACAGCCAGCTGAGAGCACTGTACAATTTACCGTGCAAAAGCAGATTTCCTTGTCGTGGCTGTGGTACTGAGACTATCTTGCAGTAGGGGCAGGAATCTGTCCTGGTCTTCTTTTTTTTTTTTTTTTTTTTTTTTCTAT
>VXAY01005118.1:872326-1028680 GCA_013399855.1 Oxyruncus cristatus | reverse complement strand
TTTTTTTTTTTTTTTCATTATGTAGACCATATCTCAAATTTACTGGAATTGAGTCCCAAAGTGCTGAATATTGACCTTTGATCATATAAGCTGGCACAAGTTAAGTTTCTTGTCAACTTGTTGCTTTCTTTCTTGGCTAAAGCAAAGGCTTGGGAGATTCTTAATGAAACCTCCACCTTCTTCTTAAAATTCCCTATTATATGGCTGTAAAGTAAACCAGTAATTTTAACCTTTTTGATTTGTGGACAAATGAACAATTTTCTGGGAAATGTGAGGACCCTGTTCAAGGACTCTGTATGAGCTGATGATAGGCTGCCTTTTCTTAGCTCTTTCCCCTAGAAATAGTTCCTGGATCTCCAAAGAAGCTATAGAACAAAGACTATAAAAACAACTTGTAGGTTTTTAGGTGAATGTTTTCTTGGTTTTACAACAAAAAACTTAGTAAAAAGGAGCCCAGATATCTGATTGCAAGTGAGTGGTCATTGTTGCACAGTCTGTAAATAATCACTGCTAAAGCAAGTAGGAGAAAGGCACTGAAAAGAGGAAAAAAGCAGAGAGGGAACAAACTATTCTAACAAAAAGCAAAAGGCAAAATGCTGTTTTTTACATAGGGAGTCTCTGAGTTTGTTATGCTCCTAGTTCCATTAACAGAGACAGCTGCCAGCTCCATCGGCAACAGAAGAAATAAACTCTGATGAGTATCATGGTAAAGGAGGAACCCCTCTTGTCTCTTCCTGGTGTTTTGATTGCCGTGGGGAATATTCAGTATCAGATTCAAGGAGCTTCTCTCAGGAAGGTGGTGCTGGTTCCCAGCGCTCTTCCCAGATTTGCTGGTGGGCTGCTTTTCTGCCATTTGACACTAAGGTTCACCCACAGAAGTTTCCAGTGAGCTGTTTGGCTAATCACCCAGGCTGTGTGCTCCCCTGAGGCATCCACAGGGAAGTATCCAGGGACCTGATTACTTTCTGGTGCTGATTGCAATTCTGATCAGCTCCCAAAACCAGAAGAAAAGTGCATCTCTAATTTGAATTCAAGCTGTGTGAGCAGCTAAATCTCAGAGTGCTGAAAGAAATCTGCTCTTTAAAAGTATCATATCCAAAGCTGCTGGTTAATAATGACACAGAACAATAATTAAAAGGGGGAAAAAATGTTTACAGAGCTTAATTAGATGACAACAAAAAGCATGGCTAACCTGTTCTCCCTTTCCCCCTCAGGTATTCATCAAGTGGAAAGAAATCAGTCATCTAAAAATGTACATGTTTAATACCTGAATTCAATTTTTTTTCTAAATAATAAAAGTAAAACTTCCTTTGAAATAAATAACTGAAATTTCATTCTATGCTATTAGGAAGTCTCGGCTCAGGAGGGTCAGACTAAAGTCACGTCACTCTGTGGCATCCTTATTTCTTATATCCTTTTTTGTCGCTGGTCACTGTCAAAGACAGGATAATAGGCTGTGTGGACCTTTCAGTCTGACACAGAAGGGCTTTTATGTTATCACAAATGATAGAATGCTAGAATCATAGAATGGTTTGGTTTGGAAGGGACCTTAAAGATCATCTAGTTCCAAACCCCCTGCCATGGGCAGGGACACCTTTCACTAGACCCAGTTGCTTGGAGTCCTATCCAACCTGGCCTTGAACACTTCCAGGGATGGAGCATCCACAGTTTCTCTGGGCAACCCATTCCAGTGCCTCACCACCCTCCCAGTAAAGAAATTCTTCCTAATATCTAATCTAAGCCTAGTCCCTTTGAGTTTAAATTATTATGTTCTTGAGATCCATTTCTTCCTCATTTGGCATGATGAAAATAATTGTTTGCTTCAAATGACTTAGTTATTGATCCCAGGAAAGAGAGGGACAATGTGTTTTGAATTCTGGAAACACCTACACCCTTCATATAGGCAAGCAATCCCCGCTGAAGCTAAACCCACCTGTATTCCGTAACTGGGCCTTCCATATGAAGTACAAGCAGTTTCCCAGAAAGGCAAAACGCTGCCTTGCCAGACTGCACCATGTGCACACTCACGATAACCTGACCAACAGGACACTAAGCGGGATTAAATGTTTTCCTCTTCAACCGAATACTTCCAAACTGAATAGACAGCTCTTAGTAATTACAGGCTAGAGCATATTAGCCCCTGTGGTGAGGACTGCAGTCAGGCAGTGCTTCACAGTGGATTATTTGCTCAGAAACTTAACTATTTGCTGAAAGCATTCTACTATAGCACTTTACACCAGCCTAAATCTGTCCCTTAATCTCTTAACTCAATGCAAGAACTTAGTCCATAAATGGTATAAATTTATTAAATACACTGACTCTGATTTACTGTTCATTGAGCATCTATCTGGGTCTGTAGCTGCTCTGCAAACAGATCATCATGATTATTTGCACTCTGGGTTCCAGTTCCAGCGGCTCTGATTAGAAACACTTGTCTCCTGGGTTTTGAACACTGCTCTTTTCATAGCACTGTTCAATCACTGAAATCAAAAGAGTAACACAAATGTGAAACTCCTATAAATGAGAGGAGAATCCCATGAGCTGGAAAAGACTTCCTTTTCTCTCCCTACTTTGACTGGTTGGCCTGTTCCCTCAACGTCTAGTTTTTTTTCAAAGTGAAACAGACTTATTTCTAAAAATAATAATAAAAATACCCTAAAGCACACACAAAACCTTGAACACTTAAATCCTGAAAATATATAAACTTAGCGTCAAACTAAATCACCTTGTCCAAGAAAATGAATGTATCTAAATACTCAGCTGACATTTTTTCTTTAATGTTGTGATAGTTCCTGGTGTTGTGGAGATAGTAATGTCTGGGTATCTAATTCTGTGGGCATTAGTTTGGTATGGACAGTCCCATTTCTGTTCTCTCAAATGAAGCTACCAAAGGGATGAAGAAAACAACCCACTTCACTGCTCATCCATCTGCAGGCTTGTTGAAGCACAGCACCCAGGCTAAGCTCCAGTTCTCAACTCGTTACGTTCCCTTGTAAATATTATGTGAAACAAAGGTTACGTGAACATTTATCTGTGGACCTATCTGTCTTTGGAATGGGCAATAATTAACTGGCCAGGTTGGATCAAAGAGAGTTGGACAGATCCTGACCCCAGTTACACCACAGAGGGGTTGATACTGCCCTCCCTTCCCTAAAGACCAGCTGCAGTACCATTGGAAAGATGCAGCCACAGTGAAGCACATGTGGAAGTCTGTTAACGAGAGTTCTGCTCCCTGTAGCTTTACTTTCTGATTTGCCCCATATGCCTAGTGTTGAAGATGGTTTCAGAGGTATGTGGAGAAAACAGTCAAATATTCTTTTTTATTCTTTATTCTCTAGGTACAGAACATGAATACATGGCACAGTTGTAGTTTGAAAAAATTATTCTCTGTGATTATGAAAGCAATAAAAAGACCCTGTTGCATGGGCTTAACAGTTTCACTGTGGTCAAAATAGGGAGACTTGCCGCGCTTACGTGTTTTGCATTGGGAACTACTCCAGCTTGCAAGTGATGCTTAAAGTAGTTTTTACATTTATCATTACTTGTATATGCTGGGCCAAATCACTTCAGCCTCTTTGTGTCTTTAGTGTGTCATCAGCATTATCTACCCCAAGAGCTCTCAAACACTCCTGTTACATACAATTCATCTGCCAGCTAGGCCTAAGTTTTCATGGATGCGACTTTGTCTCCCTGTTCTTCAGTTTGCTGTAAAAATAATAGTGCAGTATTTGTAGATTAAACAGAGAGAGGAGATAAATTCCAGTGCCTTAAACTGTGTTCTGCCCTTTGGACTGACGATTTCCTGAGATTGGACAGTTTCTGCATGTCACAGCTCTCAGAGACAGAGCAGAGGTCCTAAATACCTTTACTACTCTGGCTATGGTGGAGGGCATTGCTTTGGTAGTAGCATGCAAGGCTGGAGGCATACTGCTAGAATGGGTAACTTATTTAGTATTTTTATGTTCAATACTTTGTCTTTCTAATGATCTAAATGCAGTTGTTCCTTCTGGAAAATAATATCCATCAGAAGCAGTGAATTTGGATCTTTACCTTAAAGAAAACCAATAGCAGATTTCAGTACGAAATCTTTCTACTTGTATTGAATGCTTTATGCATTTGAGTCAGACAATTACATATTTTTCTCTGGCTATTTATTCTTCTTTTCAGTGGTGCATATTTTTTAATATGCTGAGCAACAGCACACTGAAAGCTGAGTCAGCTTTATTTGAAGGCCAGATGAAATTGTCCAGACTGAAACTTCACTGTGTTTTTTTACAACCAACAATACTAATAACCATATTGGAAGTATTATAGTACAAAATAAATTGTGTTGTGAGAAATGAGGCCAGATGGAACACCAGCTGTCTTGTTAAAAAAAGAAAACATTAGAATCCAATTAAAATATCCTTTGGGTTATGTTTCATGAAGTTTTGCAATATTTAATTTCAGACCTATACAACTACTAACGCTTTTAATTTACGGCTTAACTCTTCAGGTTATCTTTGTGTTTGGTTTTAAGCAGCAGAAAAAAGAACATCTTTCTGTATCTGGGCTGCTGCTAATTGCTTTCAATCACAGCAGCAGGGTGAAAATCATTGCTGGATCATGAGTTTAGAGTGTGTCCACTCAGTGGCACAGTGGAAGATACAGTAGTCTTCACATGCTTTTGGGCATGAATGTTTCAGTTTCCTGCTTGGTGTTGGATCTCATGTAGTCATGGTCAAACAGTTTTTGAGGGACATTTTACACTGAAGATTCTGATTCAATGATGTGAAAATTCTCTGCAGAAACAGATTGTTTTCAAACTAATTTCCTGATTTCCAAATGGCTTAAAATATTGTTATTGTATTCTATTTCGTGCACATACTACAATCAAAACTGAAATGGTTAATTTTTAATCTGATAAAAATAAATGTTTTGCTTCATCCAAAGCTACATTTTTAGAAAACATTTGGTTTGAAATTTTAAATCTTCATACATCCTTCCAACTGAAACCTAAGATGGGCTTAGGAAATCTAGAAAAATCTTGACTTCCCTCCCAGCATTTTGAAGGCAGATTGGTCATCTGAAGATATATCTCATATTTGTCCCATGGCAAATTGCTCTCAGGGTTTTAAGTTGCCCTTTTTCTTGTAACAGTGAGACACAGGTTCACTGTCCAGTGTAGTTATCTGAGGATTATGCACTTGGGTTAAAATGTTCAAGCCTGGTTGTTTATAGAAAGGGACACGTAAAACCACACTTAACACTTAAGTAGGTGGCCTCATTTTCTGAAGTACCAACTATTTATCCAGAGGCCATGTTTATTTAATGTTAGGCTCTCAAGTGCAGTGTTCCAGCCTTAGTTCTTTGAATTTCATTACATCAGAAGAAACAGCCTACTACAGCTTTTATGCTAAATATACATGGAAATCACCCCCAGAGCTATAGTCTACACAAAAGAAAGGAAAAGACAGAAACAAGCCCACCACATAGTTTTTATGAGTTCATGATGCTTGAACTGTCTCCTTGTTCAGACAGTGAAACACAGAATGTGATGCTCTGTCTTTGTCTAATCATTGCTTGTGATCGCTGAAAGGAATGTAGAAGTTGATAGCAACTTCATACAGGCAATACGAAAAATTAATGGAAAGAAAGACAGAATGGCTGATGGAAGGCTATGCATATCAAGCACAAGGTTGTTCAAAATACTGAAAACCTGAGGATTTTGGCAGAAAAATCAAGAAAAGCCTCTTCAGTCAAGGCTGCTGTCTTGAAATTACATATCCTGTGGGAAATTCCATTTTTAGATAAGTCAGTTTTGATTTATTGTGTTTATGATATTGATGATATCTGGTTTATTATTTACCATAAAAATTATGATGCTATCACCTTTATAAAACACCAGCAGTGCAAGAAGCAAGCATTCTTAAAAAAAAAAATCCTTTCTTGTAGCTATGTTGTAAGGTTTAATTACTCAGTGCCTCTGACACTTGACTGAAAGATGCCACACAGCTGATTATTATGAGCAGTTCTTATACACAACAGTCACAGTTTGCTTTCTTTCCCTATGGTTCTAATGAAATGGAATGCATTTTCTTCCCACAAAAAAAAAAAAAAAGAGTTTTCTTCAGTTTCAACATTGCTTAGTAGTTAATATGCAGCTAAAAATAGCAATGCTTACAGTAGTAAAAAATACTACTGTAGTGTGAAGCCATGGAAAACTTAGACGATGCAACGCACATTTAGGTGACTGTCTTTTGTAGCTGCCATTAACAGTTTTCTTGCAAGGGAAGAAGACGGAGAAAAGGCAAAAGGCGTTGGTGAAAAGGGAATGTGTCAGCAGGGGCTGACACTGGGCTTAATTTCACAGAGCTGTCTAACCACCATTGTGGGTAAGCATTCTAACTCTACCACACAGATAGATCTTTAGAAGCAACCACATACTACCACACCATCATCTTTCAGCTCATTATTGCTTTATCTTTCAGCTGTAGTGCAACTCCTTCATTTTCCTTTAGGTTCCTGGGCAGACAAAGGAACTAGCAGAATACTGATTCTGGCAACTGATAAAGCTGTAAAGTTCAGAAGTTCATTCAGAAAGGTATAAGAATATCATGTATGCCTTGGTATTTGTCTGGGCTATTCCTGTTACTGTTACTTGCAAAAGTCTCATACTGAAAAAAGACAAAAAGATGAAAAAAATAAAGCAAAAAAGAGTCTTTTGAAGTTGATGTCACAGACGAGCAAAATATAATACATGAAAAGGCCAAATTTGCTAGGAGGTGCCAAGAACAAGGGCAAACAGCTGAAGCTTTTATTACTGCAGATCACAGTTTTGCTGAACATTGCATATACAGAATGTTAAAAGAAGAATTAATAAGACACAGAACAATTTTTGGCAAAAGAGACACACAGTTCATCAGCAGAACTTACGCTTAGGCCCAGATCACTTGCTAACAGCGGCTTGAGCAAAAGTGATGCTGACCTACATACTGGCAGCACAGAAGAGATTGCAGCAGACCAGTGAAGAATAGGAATACAAACATGAAAAGAGCAGCTGCAAGCACTTTTAATACCAGAAGCAGTGCTCAGTGAGTAAGGAAAATAGCTAAGAAAAAAGCTAAGCAGGAGACAAGATAGAAAAGTTGTGGGAGTAATGGCAAAGAACCATGCCCCACAGGCCATGAAATCCCTCAGAAGAATATAAGAGGTTTCACAAGGGACATGTTCTCATAGCAGTTCAGGTAGCAGGCAAATGATCATTACCCCTTGTTTCTATTCCGCAACCTGAAAGGACAACACTCACTTAGAAATGCACATTGAATTATCAAAATCTTGCATTTGAAATGGGAATATTTGACAGCAATCCCTACAGTTCCACTAAAAGGTAAGACCAATAAGGTTTGAGGTGGATACATGGGAAGACCACAAGGGATGTGAAGTATGGCTTAGAACACTTACAGAATAGATTTTTCATTTCTCTGGGAGCCTCAGAAAAGGATGCAAAGCCCTTTTCCATGCTGTTTTGTGGTGCTGATTCTTGTGCCTGTAAGAAATTCTCACTTGGCATCCATCTGGCATATTTTTACTCCCTGGGAATCTTGAAATGAAGCTATGTTAAAATTTGACAACAAATCATCATTCAAAGACCCTTGACCTTTCCTTCTACACTGCAAGTGCATAAACATGTTCATCAGAAGACTTAAATCTTTTCCCCAGGTTTGCATATTGATAAGGAAAGATAACATATGGCTGGATATGTGACAGTCATCTGACCCTCTCAAGACATGTCCTGTTTCCCTCTATTAAACACAGTGGTTTTTAAGGAGGTGAGTAGGTTTCCAAATCAGTATGTGCCAGATTGCTGGGAAGGAATTTGTTTGTCCAGATTCAGTAGACTGATTCTTTTTGCAACATATTTCACCACATTTAGCAATCAAATTTTTCTCAGGGCTGAAGAACCTCTTCGTGAGCTGAAATGGAAACAAACCGGACAGGTCAGAATATGAGCAAAGATCAGAAACAGTTCTAACTGTAATGTAAACACCTAATTGAAAAATTCAATGTAAAAAAATTGCTGTGGGTTTCTAGTCTGTATATATATCTATAGTCCATGAATTTATCACCTACTTCTCTGATCCATGGCTTTGGTTAGTGTTAGGTATAAGATTACAGTCTGGGAAAAGAAGAAATTAGTAGCTTCATTTATTACTTTGACTGTCATTAATTACCAGCGACAATGATACTGGGTTCATTCATGCCACTTTGCAGATTCCATTTTCTAGTATTCCCGTGGCCAGAAGGATTGACCAGAAGCTTGGACCTGCAGCCTGGACTGTGGGTGTGCAAGTGAAAGAGCACTCCAGAGGCTGTGCAGAGGCTCTGCCAGGCACAGCAGGCTAGAATTTTCCTTCCCTGTACTGAGAACATATTGGTATCTGGTCTGTTCCTCAAACTCCACCAAAGGACGGTCAGGCAAGTCAAAGTACTTTCCATGGCAGTCCAGCAGGAGGTCACCCCTAGGCATACATGCATGTGCTCCTTGCTGATCCAGGATGGTTTCATGACCATACCTAAATGTTGTGAAAGCAGCTAAAGCCACTCAGACCCCTTGGATGTTGTGCCCCTGTTTTGGGAAGAATGGTGCAAGCTATCTCCTGTCAGTAGAACCAATAGCTGTGCCAAATGCAGTTTACCCAGGCATGTTAACTGTGTGTTACAAGGGCTTGCATGTTGAAAGAGTAGAAACCATTACAATTGTGGTAGCACAGGAGCATTTAATTTGTCTTGTAAAGAATTTATTATATGCTGTAACTGGAGGGAATCAATTCTGATTATGATCATTAAACAAACTCTCTGTAAATGTGATCTAGAAACCATTCTGGAGCACCAAGCTCATGCCTCCATGGCACATAACAACCACTGGGAGCTCCCATTTTTGTTTTCTGCAAAAAAAT
Organism: Oxyruncus cristatus; assembly: GCA_013399855.1. NCBI lineage: Eukaryota > Metazoa > Chordata > Aves > Passeriformes > Cotingidae > Oxyruncus > Oxyruncus cristatus. The sequence continues at coordinate 1,019,741 of VXAY01005118.1, read as the reverse complement.
TGGAATCAAAAAAATGAGAAAAATAATAGATTTTTTAAATTAAAAACCAGCCCAACTGAATCTGCTTTCCAAATGCTCGAATGTTGATAAAAATACTGCTTTTTGGTTTAGTTTCCTGAGGAAATGGGTCTATTTAGTCACACTCTGTGCACTGTGCTACACTGAGGGTGTGCGTGGAAAGTTTTTTTCCAAAGATTTTGAGTCTGCTGGCCACATTCGATTACTCTGACAAAGGGTTAGAAATCTCAAAGTATTCAGTATTGGTGAATTAATACAAAACATATTTTAAGGTCATACCTAGCCATTAAGTATGTTTTTCCAGGTTTTTATGTCACTATTTGCAAATATTTTAATGTTGTCATCAGTGCATGGTGATCCACAAACCATTAGCCCAAAAAAGTCATAGGCCTAGCACAAAATTAAAGTTAAAATATACAGAATATCATAAACAAGAAAATGATGGCAAGAAAGTCACAAAAAGAAAACAGCTGCATGTACATAGTTTGAAATAAAAATTAGTTTTAAGGAAAAAAAATGTACCTTAGAAGTCAAGGGATTTTATATTTATTGTTGTGGTTGGCAATGCTTTTTCAGGGTACGGTCCTGTAACTTTAGAAGATTCTCAAACATTAACTCTGAATGTGATGTATTATTTCTAAGCTTAGATAATGGTAACACTAAAAAAGAAAAGTAAAATTGGAATTTAAAAGGATTTTGTTTGTAAGTGAGTGAATTTCCTAGGAGGATAATGCTGCCACATTATTTATTCATAATGTTTTCTAACTGGATAACATTATATTTAGAATACGCTCTCTCTTTTTTTTCTTCCAGAGGAGTTTGTAATTTAATAAACCTCTTTTATCCTGTTTGTTTTCCAATTCTGACCTTTACTAATCAACATAACAAGACTTTGATGGCTTGCATGGGGGTAAACCTAACTGCTAAGCTGTAATGCAAGTTTTTCATGCTGTGGAAGCTCTTCCAGGCAACAGACAATTTGTTGAAGTTAGAGGACACTGTAATGTGAATCTCACTAGTGTGATCGTTCAATTTTAAACAGAGTTTGGGCTCAGTACATTGTTTTGACAGATTTTTCCATTTCTAATTGTGCTCCTTGCAACAAACTACATAGAAAATTGTTTAAAATTAAAGTAAATTTTTTGAGTGTTGAAGAATGCTTCAGTGCAACTAAGAAATTTCACAATGTTAATAGCATTTGTTATTTGTAGTATAGCATTGTCTACAGGTTCTGACACAGTTTGTAGTACCACCGCGTGAAGACTTCTTCAAGGCCAAACTAAAAATTTTGTTCTCTCAAAAATCTTAAAGTATAAAACATGTATAAAAAAGAGAGAAAATAAATACTTTATCTTTTTACTTATGGGAATCTGAGGCAAGCAAAGAAACAAGATAAATTCAAAAATACTGGACGTGCAGTGACCGGTGTGTATTTATTTCATGTGTTTAAGGTCAAACATAAGGAGCAATTGCAAGTTACACAGGCTAGAAGATGTGACCTTTCTTAGCCTACCCTCTGTTGCCCTTGATTGCCTTCCCCAGCCTCCCAACAGAGGCCTGCTCTCCCTTCAGATCAGTGGGTGTTTTCTTGTTTCACTGCTCCTGAAGTGGTTTCTGCCAAAATAATCTGATTTACCTTAAACACCATTGTGCATGTTTATAAAACACGTCTTTCTGAGGTACTTCCTCGATGAGCAGAGGAAGTAAAACTACATGCAGTTAAGCTGCTCTAAGGTAATTGTAACCTCCACAGAGAGAGCTGATGATCAGCTCGACACTGGGTGAGAGCAGTACTTTTTCCAGATACCCACAGCCAAACCAGCATGTCTTGCCTGTGCCAAACATGCATGAACCCGGGCTGTCTCTGAAAGCAGGTGGGAGCTAGAGGAGGTATTCAGAAAATGGGAAGCCAGGTTGATGGGTCAGGAGTCCTAGTATACAATACAAGTCTGAATGGACTTAAAGAGCATTCATATATTGCCAAGTCAAGTAGTGAGATGAAGAGCAAATAATAATGAAGACTAAGGCTGCAAAAGCAGAGAACAGTTTGAGAAGGGCTGTTAGCAACAAAATCCCTGCTGGAAGCACCAGAGACTGAGTGGAATATGCATGAGCTGCGGATCTGATATGCAGAGTGTGTCCTAGAGTTCAAGTCCTGATTTGAAATTCCTTGCACCTCCTCAGATACAGAATGATAAGGATGCTTTTTCCATTCAAGATGGATGTAAGCATTGCTCTGGAAGCCAAAATTCTGTCTCCAAAATAGGCAACTGTCTGTATTTACTTCTTCCAGGCCTAACTGTACTTTTCAGTGACTTTTAAGTTTGCATCTCTTTTTTAGCCTAGTGAATCTGGTTTTGTAATCCACTTTGTACTTTCCCACCTTTCAGTGTGTCACTGCTCCTCTAGTGTAAAGAGAAACACATTGAGCCTTTGGTTTAATTTTGTGAAATTATTTTTATTAGAAATATCTTGTCCCTCTTCTCCATTCCCTCCTTCCCTGTGAGTTTACCCACTGATCCTCTGCGTTTGTTTTTCCAGGTGTTTCAACCTGCAGATCAGGAATTCTTGAAAGCAGACTTATTGAGTGATCAGTTATCACAGCTTGAAAACATCTGCAGAGGTATTTGACACCCAGATACCACTTCCACAGTGGCGAGCTACTTCACTGCAGTGCTTTTAGAATGTGTGACAATGAAGCAGATTCTCAGAGCTGGAGAGCTCTGAAGATCTTGCTGCTCTAAGTCTCTCAAATTGAATGCTCCGAAGTCAGAGATGTGTGCAGTCAGGAGTCATTTCCATAAAGCTTGTCAACATCAGTCTCCTCCACTGGCTTCCTGGACCAAATGCTCCCATTCAACTAGTCCGAAGAAAGGAATTGTTCAGAAATAACGTAAAAGAAAAAAAAAAAAGAAATAGGATAAGAAGCATGAAGATTTTCCATTAGTCTTCCTCCCAAAACCCATGCACACAAGACGAATAGCAAAGGTATCTGGAGAAGAACCACAAACTCCTTCCTTTTGTGGCTCTTCTAAAGGAGAAATAAGGAAGCTCTTTGTCATCCCTTTCACCTAGCTCTTTAACATTCTGGTCCTGGTAGCACTTAGAAATTTATTCATAGCCTAGAATATCTTGTGCAAAATTCAAACTCATAGTGAATGATTTAGCCGAAAACCTCTATTTAACAAATTTTTCAAAAACAAAACAATTCTTAAGACTTTAATTAAATAGAATTGAGATTAAATTAAAAAAGGAATCTCATTTCCTTTTCATGAGACATGGCAGCACTTGGAAAGTGTAACCCAGCACTGCTTCATGTGAGCATTGTTCAGGGTACATGCAGAGCATTGGTGTGAGGATATTAAATACAATCAGGAGGCCTCATCATATTTTAAGGATAAAGAATTAAATTTAAACATAAAAGTTGTAATTAAACTGGGATTTCAGCTGATTATTATGCAGTATAACAATCTGATAATTGCAAAAGTATTTAAGGAAATGAGTATACTTTTAGCCTAAGAAAAACCTCTTTCTGATTCACTGAAAAGTTCTCTGTTATTCCCCCCTTTTATTCTCCATTCCTTCCAGTATTTTTTTTAGAAATAGAAAAATCCCACTAACAGGGTTGCTAGAATGAAATACAGACAAGTCTTATGGGACATCGAGGGTTATACTAAGGGTGCCTATTATAGATGAGTCATTTAATCACTAAAATTAATTCTTCCCATGGCCTGTATCAAGACGTGGTGCTCCCAGGTATAATTGGCTTAAAAGGTTGATTGACCTGTAAAAGCAGGGTGCGTATCTGGTCTCTAGTCTAGGCCCAGTTCATGGCCTGAGCATCACTGTCTGGCCAGACAGGTACTGCAGAGCTGGTCTTCCCTAATGTGTTTTTCCATACAGTGCGTTATTCAAACTATCTGTTTGTCAGTGTTTTGGGTCAAATCAAAGTGATTCTTTTTTCTTCCTTTCTTTCCTCACGAAATTAAAAACTAACCTAGGTGAATAACATCTTGAGTTTAACCAAATTGTCTTCCCCTCAGTGAAATATTTAATTCTGCTTTAGATTTTCTATATCAACTTTTTTCTTTTTTTCATGTTTTGTTTTCTTTTTTTTTTTTTTTTTTACTATTCTACCTGGGTAACTTTCAAGCTTAATCATGGCACTATTACATTTGGAATACCTGAGGAAAAAACATTTCACAAATTCATTTGTTTGATTTTCTTAGTCACAGCCACTAAGACTTCATTTGTCCAGATCTAGTCTCAAGCACATTGTCTAGTCTCAAGCACATTGTCTATTCTAGCTTTTAATGACTCAAGAGTCAAGATTTCCAGTGAAGCCATTGGTATCTGTCATATCAAAAAACAGAGGCACAAAAAATTAGAGTGGTCGCAGAAATGAACTGAAGAGGAATCCTCTAACTGAGCCTTGCTGATTTCAGGGACATCCAGGGTGTCCAACACATTTTTCAAGAGCCACACACCATGGTCTTCGGGCAGTCACATATCTATATCTATATCTATGTGTACCAGACACAGAATGTGCACAGACACTGTGGGACCTCCCATTCTTGGCAGAAGAGTTGCGCTGCCAATGCATAGTTCCTTGCATGGTCTCTAGATACCCTTGTAAACTCCTGTACCCTCTCACAACTCTCATTTTTCCCATTAGCCTCTGTCCTTTTCTCATCACATGCACAAGTGTGCTGTGAGCCAAGGTAATTGTGAGCTCTTTACACAGATCTGCAGGTACCAAACTCCATATGGTCTACAGAAAAAAGAGGGGGACTGCAGCTGAGCATCCCAAGCCCATATCAAGGGGATTGAGCAGAAGTGTTCCTTCAGATCAGTTGGGAGATACTACACTGCAAGTTATTGAATAACTGGGGAGAAAGACTGGTCCTAAAAGAGAAGGGGGAGTCCTACAAGAGATGGGGACTGGAGCTAGAGTCCAGGTGCTGTCCCTCCCTACAGGAACAAAGCTCTTTTCCTACACCTCTAACACGCCATTTGCAGCTTCCTTACTCTTTCCAATGTAAAATGCAGACACAACCACATTTAACATAATAAATTTCACATGTTCTGGATATAAAGCCAGTTTCAAAAGTTTCAACTTATTAATACCCCTAAAACCTCCTAAGATCTTTAGTCATAAGTTATCCTCTATCCTATTATTAATTTTTGATGCTTGAATTAAATATCTGCCTTAAAGAGTGGGAAAATATAGCAAACTTATTTTTTCACTGAACCCTTATAAACCTGTTTATTTGTGAAGGTCAGGCTAAAAATACCCAGCCTTTTCAGACAGTATGCATCCAGGGGAAAGCCCTTCATTCAGTGTATTTTCAGAGACAAGTCCTTGTATTTAACTTTTTTCTTCTCCGAAATCATCCCTGGTCCCTTAATTTTCTTTTTCCAGACTTTCATGGTTGCCTGTTAAGTACAGCTCCGATGAAGATTTTTTTTACAGTTGCTAGCCCCTGACATTCATATGGGGAAAGAGAACTCATTAAGCACACACAGTGGTATGCAGAAGTCATGCTTAGGGATTAATTGTAGCTCCTGGGTGTGAGAGGAGAAACTGCTAGACCCAGCCAAAACCAGGTGACAGCAGTGTCAGTGCCAAGATGGACATCCGGACTACACAGGTGGCAAAGACTGGATATGTGAGAAACACCTAAATTCTGCAGGGCATTGGTACTGGGGGCTTTTGTGGGGTAGAGCTGGGTGGGACCAACAGCAGTGCCAAAAGGTGAACATGTCAGCAATGCCATGTGAGGCCAAGAAAACCCAGGTAAATGAGTCAAAAATAGTAAGTTTGGTCACTGATGTGGCAGAAATGTCACCAATGGGGGAAGGGGCTTCAGAAGCAGGTTGTGTAACTGGGTGAAGGCTGGAGTCTGAGAAAAGAGATACAAGCAGCAAAAAGAGGACCAAGAACCAGGAAAGGTCGGATTGGATGGGAATAGAAGCAAAGTGTCCCTGCCCACAGGAGATAGTCTGGAGCTAGATGATCTTTAAGGTCTCTCACAACCCAAAGCATTCTATGATTCTATGATCATTAAAGGTTTTTTGGAACCCAAATGATTTTATGATTCCAGAATTCTATGAAAGGGATGACAAGATGTGCAAATCCCATCATAGGTGCTGTCTGGGGGTCGTGCAGGGCAGCCCCATATTTGCTGATGGTGGTTGGAGCAACACAGACACCCAAACCTGCTGTCCTGACCATGCTGTGAGGGTTGGGCTGCAACTAGGGTAGGAGTAGGTGGGTACTTTCCCTGGCTGGAGAGTGGACAGACAAACACGGACGAACAGATCAATCACCCTGGTATTGCTGCATTGGTGCTTGTTTCAGGCCTGACAGCATCCACAACTTCTTGTCTTTTCATAGCACCTTCCCTTCCTAATTTGTCCTCACACACATAAAGACAGATCTTCTTTCATCCCCTAATGTACAGCACTTAAACTTCCTGGATGCCTTTTTTCTTTTATCAAAAAGTTGAAAATTCCTTCTCCCTTTTCTTTTCCCCCTTTGCCTGGTAGCAGATGTTTTTGAATGTGTAAGAAACTACCTGCAGGTATCAGGTTAGTTTTTTATTTAATGGAATAAAGAGGCAAAGTACAAATGCAGTCCTGTCACTGCAATGACTTAAACAGTGAAACAAAGCTTGTTTGAGTACAGGAAGCTTTGAACACTTCCGAAGTACTCTAAATCTTTTAAAATGGATGCAGAAAAGAATTAAAAGAGGTTAGTTCCTTCAATGTTTTATGGAACCATTTTACAAAAAATGGTCCTTTTTTACCTTCAGCTCAAGGAAGTTTTGTAAGAAAAAATGTTCTTTGACAGTCTTCTTTCACAGCACTAAGAATTTAGTGCTAGAAATTACTAGAGATTCTGGAGAAAAGTCCAAAGGCTAATTGAAATATGCTGATTTTGCTATAATATCCTGCTTCCTTCAAGACAAAGGTGGCAAACATACACAAAAGAGCAGAGAAGATAGTCATAACATGAGAGTTATGACAGCTTTTTTCCCTCATGCTGTTTCTTTAAAATTTTGCTGTTGGAGAAATACAGGTTTTGCACTCTCTTTAAATTGTACCTCATACTAAGGTCAAGTACTGAACTGCTTAGCCACTTCTGTCAGCTTCCTCTGGTCCAGGGCTCACAACAGTTTTGCAAAAGGTGCGATGTTAGCTGACTAAGGCATCATTCTTCCTTTTTTTCCAACAGCGAGCAGTTGGAGAGATGAGACAAGAAGAAGAAACAGAAAGGGAAAAAAAGGGAAAAAAGAAGGGAAAAAAGGGATCACAGCAATATACCAGTTGGAGAGACTTCAGATGGTCAGCTAATCTATCCTACTATCCTGATGTCACTCAAATAGTCTTAGGTCATCAGACACTTTCACGAAATATTGAGCCACCCCACAGTAATTGCTATGCTTTTATTTAGCTCAGATTCTCTGTGTTTAGCTTTTATTTTTGCCAGACTGAATCTCACCTTAATTCCTATTTGTATTCTTAACGTCCTGAAATCCTGATAAAATACTTAGTTATGTTGCTCTTACAACGTAAGACAATATTAACAATATTAAAAATATTTATTAACCTCCCAGTTCAGACTCCTTCATACATGTGATTAAGGTATTTCATACCTACACTGCCAGGTAGTCAAAGATGTTAAAATAAACTAAATAGGACACCCGCTGTTGTTGGGGCACTCCAAGCTCCTCAGCTGGGTCCCTTACAGTTAACTCTTCTGCTTTGTTTTGGATTTTTTGTTGGTTTTCATGTACTGTGGCGGAGAAACCTCATTCTCAGTGTCCAGATTTAAGTGTTGCCACTTCAAGATAGTTGGGGAGAAATTTGAGAGGGTCCATAAAGGGGCTACCAAGATAGTAAAGGGCCTAGAGTGTACCAACCCCAAGGAGAGGTTGTGGTATTTAGTCTGTACTACTGAACATGCTACAGTATAGTCAGATGCCCAGTTAGATGCTCAGGCCTCCTATACTCCATGTAGCCAGAGTCACAGAGTAATTGAGGTTGCAAGGTGGCTCAGGTCTCTGGTTCAAACTCTTGCTCGCAGCAGGGTCAGTTTGAGCTCAGACTAAGCTGCTCAGGACTTCATCCAGTTGGGTCTTGAAAAGTTTCAAGGACAGAGAGCTCTGGAGCATTGTCAGGGTTCAGATCTGTTTTTGTGAGCCTCCTCCAAGCCTTTGCTGCCTATGGATTTAGCGAGTGGTGATTTTGAAAGCTCCAGTGATATGCAAAAGGAGACTTTCAGCACATAAAAAGATCTTTGAGGGTGTGAGCTATGAACTCCTGTCTGTGTCCCATTCAAAACAGTGTTCCTTCAGCTCTTGTCTTGCATATGTACATCCCAAACCATGCTTGGTTCATCACCAAGGGTTTTTGAGGTTCCTTGACTCCTGTAAAGGTAGATTGGGATATCTGGGTTCTTAATGCTGTGCTACAGATTAGATGAGATCCATCTACCCCCACATTGAGAAGCATTGCCCTACCTAAATACACCTTCTGTTATTATGTGTTTTAGAGACCGCAGGAAACATCCTTATTTCGGTCCTTTACATTCAGTAACTAGAGCACACAATTATGACTAGTATCTTCTTAAAACAAAAATTACTTAAAGGAATGTGCATCAACTCTAAGAACAGTGTTTCAAACCTTCAGTTTTTATATACTGCAACAAAAAATTTTGTTTACTTGCTTTGATAACATATGACACACAAATGTCTGTATTTTTTTGTTTATAGACATGTTTTTCCTCCACTGTCAGTTGTTTCTGTGATGATGAGGGATGCAAAATGTCATCCATTTTGATTATATTTATGTCTTTCTTTAGGCACCATACAAGGATATGTAGGCTCAAAAATGTCATGCCTGTCATTTGTCATTATCAGTACCAGAGCAGGCACTAGAATCTGGGAATGTCCTGCTTCTTCACAATCATCTCTAAGTGGGGAGCCTGGAACAGGACAAAGGTATAGTCTCACCAGTGCTAAATAAATACTTCTGGAAGTGATACTCCTTTCAAACTCAATTGTTACTGGAACAACCTGCTTCCATCTGAAGAAAAAAGTACCTTTCAGAGCATTTCTGAGTATTGCTGGAGCATGTCCAAAAAGGGGCAAAAAACCCGGTGAAGGGACTAGGGAACAAGCCTAACAATGAGCAGCTGAGGGATTTGAGGTTGTTTATCCTGGAGAAAAGGAAGCTCAGGAGAAACCTTATCATTGTTTACAACTACTGAAAGGAGGTTGTAATGAGAAGGGGGTCATCTCTTCTCCCATCTAACAAACAAGATGAGAGGAAATGGCCTCAAGTTGTGTCAGGGGAGGTTTATATTAGATATTAGGAAAATCTCTCACCTGAAAAGATTGTCAAGCATTGGAACAGGCTGCCTAGGGAACTAGTAGAGTCACCATCCCTGAAGGTATTTAGAAGATGTATACGTTACACTTAGGGACATGGTTTAGTGGTGAGCACAGCAGTGTTGGGTTAATATTTGGACTTGATGATCTTAGAGGTCCTTTCCAACATAAATTATTCTATTATTCAATGATTCTATTTCCCACTGACATTTAGTTTAACAGGTGAGATGTAGATATAGGTGGGAAAATAAAAGGAAGGAACCCCTCCTGCTGTTTGAAATGCAGTCTGGCCATGAGATGCCCCAGAGAAGAGGATTCATCACCATCACTGGTAATTCATGTGCAGAGTGATAGAATGGAACAAGAAAGCACCTTTACCTCATGACCAGCTGAATTATTTTGAAATGTTTTTAGTTGTAATGCTGCAGACATCCCTGTTCAGTCCTAACATATTTACTGACAAAGAGAACAGTTTAGGCTTTTACAATATTTTGAGACAGAAGCTAGTTTGGTAATGTACCTTTTTCATGCTGAGTTGTTTGAGTTCTAGTCCCTATTTCCACATTTTTGCCTTTAACAAAGTTTTCCAAAGGACATAGGCAGTTGAGCCGTTAGTGCCAAAACTTCTCCTTGACAGATTTTAACACAGAGCAAAACCCAAGCAAATCAGCCAGGCTAACTGATGCAAAACCTGCCCTGTGAGTGGTTTTCCCATGTGCAAACAGATTTGTAGAGCCCCACAGTGCTCTCCTCTGCTCCTGCACCCTCACAGGCAGACTGGGAGGCTGGAAAAAGGCAGTGCATTTCTTTGTTGGTCTTCGATGAGGGTAAGGTCTGAATCTGTAAAACAAAGATCATCCACTAGCAGCATTTCCTTCTCTTGGAATGACTGAATGGAAATGAAATAATTTATGCACTCATCAGCATTCCTCATGTCTACACTTGTGGCAAATGCTGTCAGCTGCATTTAAACATATTTACTTACTTGTTCATTTAGGAGTCCTCAGGCAGTAGAATAAGGTAAATAATTTTCTCCTGTCATTTAAGGTACTCCTTTAATTTTTGCCTAATTGACTTAATTAAGATTATTACCATAAAATAATTATCACATTATTTTGGGAAGCAAAATCAGAGTAGAGTAGGATTGTATGGAAGCATGTATGTCAGGGCCCTGAGTGTGCTAGTAGGTCTTGGTGGCCCTGATCCCCTGCCCAGGGTTTCCCCCAACCCTTGCCAAGGGCCCAGGACCTCATATCAGCTCCCCAGGACCTGTCCCAATGATTGTTGCATCAGGACTGGTCTCCAGTTCCCACAGTCCTGCCCTCCCTGGCCATGGGCTCCACCGAGTCTTGCCCACCCACATGCCCATGTCCTGGTCTGGCCTTAGCCCGTCCCTGTCCCCCAGGAGGTGTCTGGTGATCCCTGGACCTGATGGTGCCCCGCAGACTGATTTCCCAGCTTGATCTTGGATGTCTCTCATCACCACAAACTGGAAACCTAACTTAGAGCAGTTTTTTGGTTTCAGGTCAGATCAGAATAGTGAGCAGAACACTTCTGGGTTCCAGCATTTGCTCTGCTACCAATAATGGCAAATGACAGGTATGAAAATTCTGAGGGTGCATATGCTTGTGTGGTCTGTAGACTAAAGCATAAGTATAACCACAGTGGATGGCATTTTGTATGCAGTTTGGAAGTGAGGAAAACAGGGTTTTCAGAGGACAAGCAGACTGGATGCCAGGGTGACAGCAGACGTGCAGCTGAGCAGAGTGACCAGCTCAGGTGTTCTCACAGAATCACAGAATATGGGGAGTTGGAAGGGACCCACAAGGATCATAAAGTCCAACTTCCAGCCCTGCACCGGACCATACCCAAGAGTCACATCATGTGCCTGAGAGTATCATCCAACTGCTTCTTAACTCTATCAGGCTTGGTGCTGTGACCACTTCCCTGGGAAACCTGTTCCAGTGCCCAACCACCCTGAAGGTGAAGAACCTTTTTCTAATATTTCTAAACCTCACCTGACACAACCTCAAGCCATTCTCCTGGGTCCTTAGGCCTCAGAGAGCATTTGGAGATGGATGCCAATGCAAAATCCTATAGATCCTATGGAGAAATCACTAAACTTGTGAAATCTAAAGAGTCAAGAAACCTTTCAAGTATTTGGGGAACTGCAACAGTAAGAATGACAGTATCTTCTGATTGCACCTTGAAACATTAAAATCTGGGTGAATTTTGCAGTTGTACAACCCTTCCAATTTTGAAAGAGATGCACAAATAATAATCAGTACACACGTTTGTACCAGAGCAGAGGCAGCCTACTATCAACTTCTGGCACCATCTAGAGAATTCATTATCTTGTGACCAAGGCCAATCCACTCCAAGAAAAGACTTAATAACATTGTAAACAGCAGCTCACACCGGAAGCCTGCTGCTTGCACAAAGCTGTAGCCAGTGACGTCAGAATAAAGCCTGTCCTGCAAAATTAGCGTCTCCTCTGGATCCTTCTACCGACACTAACCTTTGAATGCAGCTCATGGTTCACATATGATGTCTCCTTTAGATGAGACAGCTATAATATGCTTTTCTGGATGCTGTTGTATTTTAAATCTGTCTAGACTCATTGGCTTGCCCATTTTTTTTTCCTCATGCTAAACCCTTGTTAGCTGGTTTGTTTTGTTGCTGTTCTTTTGGGGTTTTTTGTTTATTTGGGGATTTTTTCACCTTACATTTTAGGGTAAGCAAATATTCTTGAAGAATTTTCTGCAATGATGCCTAAGGCCCAGGCACTTTCAGATTATTGGGATCATGTACATGTGTTGAATAATTTGAATTGCAGTGTTTAATATATATGTGTGTACATATATGAATATATGTATATATATATGCATGTGTATATATCAAGGACAATAAGGTGTTTAAGGGTAGACAGCATGGATTTACAAAAGGAAAATCAGGCTTGACTGACTTGATAGCCTTCTACAGGGACATGACTTTTGTGATGTATGAGGACAGAGCAGTAGATTGACAAGCTGTACAATTCTTGTGAACACTATAGTAAATATCTGCCATTGAGGTTTGTGGCCTAGGATAAATACTGCACGAAGAAGGGGAATGCTGGGCACAATTCAGTTAACAACTGCTAACTTCAGGCAGAGCAGCGACTGAAAACTTTCTTTCAAGGTAGCATTTCCAGAACGCTGAGTTATAATGTCACACTGAGATTGGTAAGGAGTGAATTAATTGCAAGGTCTGATGAGGTTAGGTGGTTAGATGTGGCTCATCCCTGCTCATGAACTTCACTGAAAATAGCTGGACAACTTTAGAATAGACATAGAGCTCCCATTGGTATATCCTGGCACACTTGCTTCTCCAAGAGAGGACAAAATGTTCCCTCCTCCTCAGGTCTTCAGCAGCTACAGCTGGGCATGGAGACAAGTTATACAATGAAAGAAAGGCACCTTCAACTCTTCCCATTCTTAGACTGGAGCAGTCAGAAAGAGGACTCTGCTGCCTGAACTATGAGAAATCACTATTCCTCACAGATCTGAAGACTCTGCCCCTGTCACACAAGTATCTGTGCTGGGCAGGAGCCAGCACGAATGGTAGAGCAGACAGCAGACTCCTTGGTGCTGCACAAACACAGCAGGGATTTTAGGAAAATATGGAAAAAGCAGGAGGTTGCAAAGCATGGAAACTCCCAAAATTAAAGTGTGCAGCTTTATTTCACTCCTGTTCTGTACAGGCATTGTGATACTGCATCTGATCACACATTTTTTTGCTGCAGGGATCTGTAGAGACAAACTATGTATGTTATTTATCATGTAGTGTTTTCTGAAGCTCCTCAAATATTAAAATCACACTGTGCCACACTGTCTTGGCCTCAATAGGTACCTTCATCTTGTCACTCCAAAAAGTTTAGTATTGAAATGCATTGAAGATTTCCAAAGTTTTTAAAGCCTATCCAATCTGGGCCTGCTTTCATGGGGCTGGGAGAAGATGCAGTTCTGGCGCAGTCGCAGGTGACACCCCAGCATCCATGGCTTGGAAGTCAAACTCCAGAAACAATCTTGTCTCAGCCAGATTGAGAACCAGGAATGCTTTGTCACACAGATAAATCTGGTGGGACCACACCCAGTCAATCACTATGACACCTGCAATGTAACCATCCTAATCCTCTTCTTCAGATCCTTTCCGGGTCTGTTTTGTGGCTCATCCCTAAAAACATTAATATTTGCTCATTTGGCACTGACTGCTAAGCCATGTTCATACCCTACAAACTGGGCCAAACTGCTTTCCATTACACATCACTGAAGTTTAGAGTGATAGTAGGGAATCTGACATTCTATGTTAAGTAACAAAACTCTAGAAACAGAGAAAAAGAGAGCAAGGAGGAGTGATAATGGCTTGGGTGTGATGAAACTTGGATTGAGGATGTTTGAAACTTTGTTAGCAGATTCCATTGTCTTCCTTATGTCAGGATGTCAACTCTTGTTTGCTAAAACAAATACATAGTATTGCTCTTCCATATGGAAGTTCCAGGCTTTGACTCAACCACACACAGCAGGTAAAGGTTTACATCCCACAGACTGGGGATGTAAACCTCTGTTTACAACCCTGGCTGCCACCTCCACACCCAACCCAAGGACCAACAATCTGCATCCAAGGCCCCAGAGCCCAGCTCATGGTGAAGTAGCCCCAGCTCAGGATGCTGTGGGCATTGCACAATCATCAGGAGGAGCCATGGGACATCTCTAAAACAGAGACAAGAAAGGACACAAAGGCAGAGGTACAAACAGAGTCTGCCCTACAAACAGAGGTAGAGCAGTTAGGATGGGATCACTAACAGCTCAAGCGTCATGAGAAAAAAGAACATTGTGGGAAGGTATGTAATCTTCAAGAAGAAAAAAGGAAGGGGAAAGAGGGAGTTCAACACATTTGAGGATGCAGCCTGGGGCTAAAGAGACCAGCTCTTTTCCCTTGATGTGGTGCCTGTGCAGCAGCAAAGGTGCTGGGTTCTGTATGGGAGTTGAGAGCTGTACTAGGGAGCTTGTTTAGCCCCAGTCATCCTGTGCTTTGGTCTTTTAGCTGTTCGTATGCTCCTTGCAGAATCTCTTTCACGCAGTTAAAGATGCGCAACAAAGAGGGATGGAAAGAGAATGAGAGGTGATTTTGTTGCTACTTATCACTTTATTTTTCAGATAAATGTACTTACAAGTATTTTAAAAATCAGGAAACCGACTTATCCTAATATTTAATCTCCTGTAAGAGGGACCAAATGTTTAACGCAACTTCAACTCAGCCAACAAAAAGTGTTTGACAATGCATGCCCACTCCTGTCTTTTTGTCCAGTTCAGGAGCAGAACAGCAAAGCCCAGGTTGTCTCTCAGTTAATGTGCTGATGTGCCCTCATTGATGTCACTGCCCTGCCATGAGGTCACTTTGTAGAGAGTACTTCCAGTGGGATGTCACAGAATTGTGGCAGTGACACTGCTAACAGTATCTTTGTCTCTTGGAGGAGGAACTCAAGCAGAGAGGAAAGAGAAAAAAGAAAAGGGTATGTTTGGACACTTTTCAGTGTTTCTTGTTTGGCTTGATGCCTTGAAATGGACAGGAAAAAAAAAAAAAAAAGAATTCAGAACATTTTAATTTATGGGCCAAACAAAAGGTTCCTTTAATTAAAATTTAGGAGCCAATTTCAACAAGAGATGTTTGGAAAGTAGCCCGGGAGAAAGAAGACATTATGCTATGACAAAATAAACCTCAGAAAGTAAAAATCCATTGGTAAAATGAATCTAAAATAATGTAAGGAGCAAACCAGGGAGCAACAGAGAAGACACTAAGAAACTATGCTGAATACAAAAGATTTAATCCCAAGAGAACTGTATGAAATCACACAAAAAGAACTAGTCAGATTTTCAGCTGCTCTGGGACAGCTTTGAGAGACAGAGGCAAGGAGAGGGACCCAGAAGAGGGGTGTTTCAGGCAGAATTCCTCCTTCTTGTAAAACTTACAGGGTAGGATACAGGTGAGGGGTCAGACTGTGCCTGTGACACAACGCTGTTCAAGATATTTTGTGTGCTGTTATGTGCTCCCAGCATCGTTACAAGCAGAAAGAACAGAAACACCAGGATTTAGGAACAGATCAATGGAAAATAATCAATTATTGGGTGCAGTAAAATTTTGTTAGTTGCTTGAAGGTTTCCAGGTAACTGAAACCCCTTTGGGCAACTCCCATCTTCTTTTCTCCATCATCTACCTTCTTTTTCTGTGCTCAGCTAAATACTGTCTTGCCCTGCCAGCACCCAGTCACCATGGAGTTAAAAAAGAGGCAATATTTCTATCATTGACTACATCATTCTCTTTTTAATATCCTTGACAGTCACCTTTCTGGTACTACAGCAACCCAGCCTACTTACCTTTTTTTCTGACTTCGTTAATGGACTACCTTCATACTTGTATTGAAAGGTCATTTCTGCATGCCATCTCAGTTACCACCAGACACTCACCTGATGTAAGCATCCTTTTGTCACTGATACCTTTAAGTATATTTTTTCATACATTTATCCCTGCTATCCTTTGCTTTGCAGGCAGTCATGGTGCATTAAAGCAGACTCCAGCATCCCTCTCTTATGCCTTCATAATCTCTTCTTTCCCATTAGACCCACAATAACTTCACACTGACTACTGGTGTGCTACAACCACCCGGCCACAGACACAATTCTTTCTATTTACCAATACTTTTCTGCATCCTCCATTGACTCTTATTGCTGATTCTGAGTGCCTTGGATATATCTTTACATTCTATATTTGTATACTGTCTGGCAATATGAGCTCTTGATTCATTGCTAGGCTCTTTGGGAATATAACAAGATTAACTGGAATAATCATGAGAAGGAGGACTGGGTTATGTGGAAACCAGTTTGGCATACCGGCATCATTTCATAGACTGACTTATGAATACAATGCATTTTGCACCACTAATAACTTTCTCAGGAAAGATAAAACATGAACACTTGGGAAAATGTATGAACAGCTTCTCAGTGAGGGAGTTTTCTTTCAGCTGAGGTTGATATATGAGCTGATGTGAGGTGACATTTCACTCAGTAGCTGAGTAAAATGTTGCCTCTGGGCAGATGGTATTGGATTCCAGTGCTCCCAGTAATGAAACAGGGACTAAGAAAGAAGGAAATAGTTTTTGCATTTGCTGCAATATATTTACTAACAGACCTGGCACCAAAAAAAAAAAAAAAAAAAGAAAGAAGAAAGAAAAAAAGAAGAAGAAGAAAAAAGCAACCAGTTTCTGTTCTAGAGGGAAGCAGGCAATTTACGGCTTTTCTTCGGGTTTAATCAAGACCCAGTGTCTTGTCCCACACAAATCTGATAGTCTTGTGTTGTACTATGATGAATTTTGCCATAACTCTGATGCATGTCTCACACAGGACTGAAGGTCAGAGAGAACCTTCTGCTCACAGCCATCTGTGTATTTTAACCTGCTACTTACCCATGAGCAGCTCATAGACTTTGGAGACTGTTAAGGTCAGATGGAACCATTATGATTATCTAGTCTGACCTCCTGCATGACACATTGAAACAACAGTGGATCCCTGCATCTCTTAGGAAGCTGTTCAAGTGTTTAGTGACATCTCTGCTGAACACAAGTCCCAGCTGGTAGGTCAGCAGCTTCTTACTGTGTTTACTCAGAAGTGGTCAGCTGATTACTAACAATTTGGTCCATCCTTACTGAACCTATCAAATGTTGTTCCTGGTTTACTCCAGCCTGGGAAGACTTATGTGTGCACAAAGGCAGCATGAAGCCAGAGGAACAAATGAAGCCTACACAGTGGATGATGCTCCACTTTTGTGACAGTATTTAACCTTAAGACCTCAAAAGAGCAAGAGAAAGTTAAATGTCTGAGTTATTCTCACAGATTAGTTATACTGTACACCATATATTTCAGTTCACCCTAGACATCTGAGTGTGGGATTCATGTACTTAAACCATAGTGGCTAATGCCACCACTGATGCCCTAGGGGATCCAAGATGTCAGCATAGGGCTGGCAGGTAAGAGGCTTTACCTTTCAGGAGTAGCAGCTGGATGTCAGATGGGTGCTCCCCAGTACTTGAGAAAATGCTCAATACCTATGTGAGGACAACCTCATGCCTCTTCTTTCTGAATCATTCTCTGGGCTCTTCTATTGTCTAAGACATCTGCTGTCTGTTAGGGTGCACATGCAGTTATCTAAATTTGACTGTTTCTCTATTGAACTGCATCCTTGCATTAATTCAGTTCAGGATTAGGAGTACTCAATGTCTAGCACTAACAGAACTGAGAAATTCCCAGGCAAGGCAGACTTTCAGGGGGTTAGAGAAATTCAGTGATACTAAATAATGCACTTGCAGATCTAACAGGAGTGATCTATCTCATTCTGTCTCACCTGAAGACACACTTCAGGTGTCTCCATCTGAACTATCTACCTGATGTCCACTTTATAGTCAATGGAGGAATATCAAATAGGACTGTCTGGAGCAACTCATGCTTATATTTCTCCATGAAGAATTGCTCCTTCAAAGACTACAGGAAGAGTTCTGCGTGACTGCCTGAAGTAGAGATTTCTACACTATCCTACAGCTATCTATGTATGACCAGATTAATCTCATCCTTTTTGCCTCCAGAATGAAACACCAACTAAGTGGGCTTTAATTATTTTTTAATTTATTTTACATGGAGAAATGCAGTTAGACTCTCCCTGGATGTTCATATACGCTTAGAGACTTAAACCAATGTTGCTTATTTTGGCTTGAAACACCTTAAAATCACCTCATTTTAAGAAACTCACAAGCATCCCCTAGCAGGTCTCCTTTGGTGTCGTTAGAGACATTTTAAAAAAATAATCTCAGTTTTGGTTTCAGATCAGCGCTTCAGGTTCCAACACTGAATTCTAAATCCCATTGGAAATTTGGAGGGATCATCTTGATAAGCTGGGGTAAATACTGCCACTGGGTTGCAGTTCTCTTTATCAGAAAGCATATTGTTCACATTTGCTTACGTTCATCTTCTTGTTCATTCAGAATACCTGCCATTTCTTCACTTTTAGTGTCCTATGTGAGTTCCTGCAGAGGTTAGGAGTACAGTTTCGGGGGATGTCCTTGATACACGGCAGAAATGCTCATTGCTGACCACTGTGCTCAACAAAGGTACAGCAGCGTAACACAGTATGTTGCAGTGTGCATTATTCAACAAAAACCCCATGACCAAAGTTGTATGAAATGCAACTTTTCGTAATTTCATTTGATTCTGTGCAACCTTAATGTATTAATCACAGAGGAGTCCAAGAATTTATGGCACTTTCTCATTTCTTGTAACTCATAAAAGCCCTAATACATTTCTCCCTGACATGGTGGCAAACAGTAAAATTGCATATCTGTCATATTTAATCAATGAGAAATATTAGGGCTAATTTGAGTTAAAGAAGAGCTGCTTGGGTAGATTTTACTCAATTTTATGATATATAGTACTAAATGACTGCTGAAATCAATTCCTAGGAATAAAACCTAAAATAGTATAAAGAAATCAATATGAATCCTCAGTCCCAGACCTTTCATGGAATTAAGAGATGTAAGGTGATCATTGCATACAAATTGATTTTTCTGGCTGCCAGGCTACTAAATATAAGTATCTAGCTGCTTATACTTTCTCTCACATACACACACTTGCACATGGTGTTTTACATAAGCAAAGGTATTGTTTTTTAACGGATTAATTCATACTACATTCTGCACCATGGAAGTATATAGTGTTTGCCTTTTTAAGTTAAAATGCACAAACTCTATAGTTATTATGTTTTTGGAACTAGGAAAATGCAAAAGCAAAATTCAGAACTGGTGCAGATGAGCACAACTTCCCTGATTTCTATTTTGCCTGTGTGACTTGTTTCTGTTTATAGCAGGGATGAGTTCTACCTTTATAAAAAACAAGTGTTTGAAAATTAGATCGTGTGAAATTCTGGAGAAACTCGTGTCAATTATAAATCGCCCCCTTCAACCTGCCAGTGATTTCAGTGGAGCCAGGATTTATGTCTGCATTGCTCTCCAGCTGCATGATGAGAGTGAGTCATTCACACTGGCTCTGCAGGACCATGCTGGGGTCGGGAAGCAGCAGGGCTGGGGACTGTGTCCTTTCTCTCCGGGGAACAGACCCATGCTCCCGTCAGGGCCAGTTTGCTCCAACAGTAAAGAAGCAAGACTTCTGCTGCTGCAACAGCTAAAACCTGCACCCAGTATTTTATCAAGCCACATATACCTGGATATTTATCCAAATGCCAGGTGGGAGTCCTGACTCTTAGAATGTGCTCTCTGAGCCATACTGGAGTCTCTGTCTCATTCATGGTACTGTGCTGTCATAACACAGCAACAAAACAAACCCGAGAAATATTTCCAGCCATAACGTGTGGCTCTGGTTTCCTGCATAAACTGGTATTTCAGTCTTTGGCATGGAAAACAACACTTTTCCTTGTGAGTATGATGTGCCAAAACTGTGGCTCTGCTGGTCACAATTCAGCCCATAAAAAATTAAAGTAGACAGGGATGTTGGATGACAAATTAACTGCACTGAGACTCAGTACATCTTTTCACCAGAGGGACAGAATGGCAGCATTAGAAAGATTTACTCCACTCTCTGTATTTTAGTTGAAACAAGCTGCAAATGGCCTTTTGGAAACCTGTTTCCCTTTCCACTTGTATTTACAGTCTCAAGATGTTGGGGTTATGAATTAATCCCTCAAGCTATATTATTCTGCCATGGTTTGTGCACCATATTCAAAGTTCCTTATTTTTTACCACTCTGTGAGACACTGTAGCCTTTTGTACGTCTACAAAGTACCAAACCCGTGTTTACTCATATTTCCCAAAAGCATGGCTCAAGTAAGGTAATGGAGACCAATGAGAGTTGTGGAAGGGAAGGCTGCTCTCATTCTGCTCCAGCATGTGACCGTTGCACAAGGCAGCATTTGCTGGAATGGGGCTATAGACTCTAGAGATTCCCAGCAAATCAATTTCTGAGCATCCTATTTTTTTTTTAGTTCCAGTGAATTAGTAAATTTGTGAGCCAGGGAGTGTAAAAACCATAAAACAGTGGTATAACCTCTTGTGCTTAGTCTTTCCCCTCTAGTGTGATTTCACCCCACCCTCTATTCTCTACTCTGCTGTCGGGCTTGTTTTGGCTCAATCCTTCTCTTTCATGAATGCACTTTATTTCAAAACATGAGCAGAAAGCTCCTGAGCTCTTTCACTTCCAAAATTACCATGACCTCAGAGATGGAATAACTTTAAATGATGCACACTAAAGCTATCCTCATGAGTAGAAATGAAATATTTAGCATCTGAGGAAGCTTTCATTTTAGCTGTTCATCTTCTTTTCAGTGTGACATTTCTACCCAGCTTCCACACACATACCTCATTTCAATTACAGACTTAAAAGAAGTCAGACTTAGCGTAACTGTTCATAGTAGTGAGGTGAAAGGTTTCAGAGTTTTATATTTATCTAAGCATATGTAACAAAGCTTAGGAGCTCAATTTTTGCAAATATATCCCCATGGTTTGAAGATATTTTATTTCTGGATCTCAATCAGTTGAAAAAGGAATCTGTTTTTCACAATTTTCTGATGGTATCTCTAATGCATTTTGACTAGTGGGAATCTCAACATAAATTTTCATACTAGGCTTTTATGTGTGCATGCATGTGTATAACACAAAGGAGTTTTAAGAAAACACTGTAATACGTAAAAAGAACAGTGCAGGTGATTCATTACCAAGTCAATATTAACAAGACTAAAATATTCCATTACCTTGTAAATCAGCTTTTGAGCTTTTTCCTACACATTACTTACAACTCTCAGTACAAGCTGACACATGACCGTCTCTGCAAGCTTGGGTACAGACGGTAAAATCTCTAGAGATCTACAATACAAGTGAGTGAATAGATAAAAATTACTTTCACACCTCTCAGTGTTAGTTTAAAAAAAAAACCAACAAACAACAAAACCAAAAATGCTATGGAAAGTTGTTAGATGTTTTCACAAGTTTCCATATGGCAGCTCTAATGACTTCATAAATTACTTGGACACAGGACTGGAAGGGATATGAAGCAAGTTTGCAGATGACACAAAACTTGGAAGAGCTGGTGACTCCCTTAAAGGGAGGGAGGTCCTGCAAGGGACCTCGACAAATACGACAAGTGGGCAATCATGAACCATATGAAGTTCAACAAGGGAAAGTGCCGGATTCTGCAACCCATAATGTATGTACAGGCTGGGGAATGAAACACTGGAAAGCAGTGCTGTGGAAAGGGACATAGGGGTCCTGGTCAATGGCAAGTTGAACATGAGTCAGCAGTGCCCTGGCAGCCAGGAGGGCCAACCATGTCTGGGGGGAGCATCAGGCAAAGCATCACCACCCGGTCAAGGGAGGGGATTGTCCTGCTCTGCTCTGCACTGGGGTGGCCTCACCTTGAATATTGTGTGCAGTTTTGGGCACCACAACACAAGGATATTAAGCCATTAGAGAGTTTCCAAAGAAGGGCAACGAAGATGGTGAAGGGCCTTGAGGGGAAGCCGTATGAGGAGCAGCTGAGGTCACTTGGTCTATTCAGACTGGAGGAGACTGAGGGGAGACCTCATTGCAGTCTACAACTTCCTCATTTGGGGAAGAGGAGGGGCAGGCACTGATCTCTTCTCCGTGGTGACCAGGGACAGGACCCAAGGGAATAGCCTAAAGCTGTGTCAGGAGAGGTTTAGGTTGGATATCAGAAAAAAGGTTCTTCACACCGAGGGTGGTTGGGCACTGGAACAGGCTCCCCATGGAAATGGTCACAGCACCTGCAAACCTGACAGAGTTCAAGAGGTGTTTGGATAATACGCTTGGCACATGGTGTGACTCCTGGGGATGGTCCTGTGCTGGGCCAAGGGGTTGGACTTAATGATCCCTGTGGGTCCCTTCCAGCTCCCCATATTTTGTGATTCTGTGGTTCCAGCTGAACACAAAAAGGGTCACCATTGCATTATGCTGCCCCTGCATACCATGGTTAGAATAGAGGAATAAAGAAAAATGCCAGTGAGTATTATAAAGTTCAGGATGGGGGGGATGGGCCAAACTGTCCTTAAGATAAGAATCACCCCTGCATTTTTGGTCATTGCAAGAAGCAAAACTGAATAAAACTCAGATCATCTCAGGTAACATCTCCTTGGAATTCATTCACTGTAAGTTCTTGGCCATTGACCATTTTGGTAGCACCTTTCTGGACCCTTTCCACTTTCTCCCCATCCCTCTTGAATAGGACTCAGTATGCCATTGCCAAGTAGTTGGGAATAATAATAGTAATTTCTCTGGATCTGCTGGTTGTGCTTCTCTTCATATTATATCTTTAATCTAGATATATACATCTGAGCTGCTTCTCTTCGTTTTGCTGATAGAGAACTGGGGAGAAAGAAGCATCTCTAAGCATGATTCACCTCATATTTATGTAGATATCTAACACAAGTCAAATAAATCATGGACTGGTAGTGCTTTTTACTTCCCATCAGAACAGGGACTAACCCTGCTGATGAAACCTACAATGGAAATGTCTAACACTGAATAAAATGAATACTACCTGTTCAGAACCTAGGAGCAGTCCTTCATTAACTAATAAATAACAGCAGACAGGCAATTATCAAAAGCTGCTCAGGAGAAAACAAATATTTTATCATTCCAGTATGCTGAAGTCTTGATGTTGTTTTCTCTGTGTGGGGACAGATTTTCAAAGATATTCAAATATCTAAATATGCGGATAGACACCTACTACAAATCACAAATGGACAATTTGGCAAGGTATTGAAAAGCAATAGTGATCTGGGTTCTTAACTCATCTCCAGGCTTTGTAAATCTCACTATCTATTTCAGCTCCTTTGCAAATCTGTTTTTTAATGCTCTTTTGATCATGGACTTCTAAGTTGCTTAGTTACTTTTGGAAATCAGACCCAGCAAGCCTGCATTTCAATAGTGTCGGTCAGAAAAGCATGTGATTATATTTGGTACATCAATTTCCAAATTCTGCCTGGCCAATATGTGATAAAAACCCCCATGAAACCCACAAACACTGTGTTCTCTACTCACCTGTAGAAGATGCAATCAGAATATGTATCTAGATGCAAATAAGTCTTGATGGTAATGCATTTGCACTGCAGTTCCTTTCAAAGTCTGATTGTCTTTAATTCCCCATACCAGATGCAATTCCTGCAAAGGATTGACAAAACAGTTGCAATTAAAAAGACACTCTCCAAAACAATTAGGATGAAAAATCAATCTTCCCTGACTGTCATCTCTAATTCCCATCTCGCAGGTGGGCCGCTATGTAATTATATATCCATATCACACACACACAGACACACACACAGAGTTTCTATATCAGCATTGGTTATTCATGATGACGAAAATATCATTTCCAGAATGATACAAAACTCAACATTTCTTTCATAATAAACTAATAAATAAGTCCTGTGATGCCTTAAAATACCTATTTGCCAGAGGACTGTCTGTGTTTGAAAATAGTTACAAGAATGAACCCCAGATGGTCCCACTGTCAAAGTACAGTGGTGTTTGTTTGGCTTAACTAACATGAATTGTGGCAGAGAGAAATCAGATACTCACAAAGGTGAACAAAGCACATGTTCAGCGACATGTCTGTTCTTTTCTGGGCTATTCGAGTAGCAGACTTTGAACTCGAGAGAGAGAGAGAAAACAAACCTCTGTGAACAGGAAAACAAGTAGCAGAACACATAAAAGCTGTGTTGGGTGTCATATCTTCCAATTACACGTCTATATAGTGTGTGTAGCACTGAATGTTTATAAATATGAGTCATGAGCATATTCACCAGTATATCCATTAATGTACATATTCATGAAATACACAGCAACCTAGAAGAAACCCCAAACTACAAGGGGTAGGTTGAGAGTAAAAGCCAGGACAGCCTTTGTAAATCCAAACAGTGTCATTTGCCGCTGCCTGAATTATAATTGTCTGCCTGTTACTGCTGCCTCTGCTGCCTCCTCACAAAGCTCAGTTGAAGGAGCTCCACGGCGAAGTGTACCCGGCTGTAGTGGGGTTCCTCTGAGAACAGCTTGCTGCTCCTCCTGTCCACTTCTCTGCCTCTTCCCAACAGCCAGATTCCTCACTGCATGCTGGACAGCGGTTTATTCTGGCAGCCTAACCCTGAACTATCCTGCTGGGTGTGCTGCAGCATGGTATATCTCATTGATTCTGGAGGGCCTTCCTGGGCACAGCTGCGGCCACATTTTCAGGCTGGATGCTTAAAAAGCAAACAAGACTTGAGCATGGACTGAGCAGTGCCCTTCTCATTTGTCACAGAGGTACCCAATGGCAAGGGAGCCGTTTTAATGAGGCACAGGGAATACTGTAACAAGAGATCCTGAAATGCTCTTTGGTGTTGTCAGAAGGGTAGTGCAATGCCTGCCATAATAATTAATAATCAGAGAGAAGTAAAAATATTGTTTATATCGATGAACCTACCACATAGAATTGTAAAAACCCCACCAACCTCCAAAGAGTAAAAATAAATCCTCAAATACAATGCAGCTTTCCTCAATCCCTGGATATACTTGTGGAAAAAGGTTCAGTTTAGTCTGGCACGTATTTATATATATATATATTTTTTTTAATGCACCCTGTATTTCCATCATATATCTGGAAACCTTTTTTCTGAGTTTGCATAGTTTCATGGATTTTGGCACATCGTTTTTGACAACCTAAAAATATTTTGGGAAGCCACCCACCATGGTGGCTTTTAACTATCAGAAGCTACAGCCATCCAGTCATTTATCATATGACTGAAGGTCACTGAAAAAATCCATGTAATGTTCAGCAGCCCATCTGTAATGGTGGTGGTCCTTGTAGTACCAGACTGATGCTGCCGAGCTCCTTCGATTTGTTTAGCTGAAGGTTTTCTATTCTGCTACAACAGGTTTGCAGCACGGCCCTTTACAAATCCTTTTGCACTCCAATCCTACAGGTGACAGGATCTGGCTTATGCTACAGCCAGTCTCTTTAGAGGTGTTGCACCCAGGTTGGGCATCATACAATGAACTAAGATCTGATGCACTGAGAGAACTACAGGTTTTTATGTGCTTATCCCAGAAATCTTTGTGGGACCAGAGGGGAGGGAGAGCACCAGTCCAGTATGGCGATTTAAGATATAAAACATGCAGAAAAGTGTTGGGCTGTATGTAGAGCTGAGAAGATAATAGAATCATAGAATGCCTTGCATTAAGAGGGGTCTTCAAAGATAATCTAGTTTAATCCCCTGCCATGGGCGGAGACACCTTCGACTAGATTAAGTTGATCAGACTACATACAATGTGACTTTGACATTTGAAATGGATGGGGTATCCATAATTCATCTGGGTAACCTGTTCCAGTGTCTCATCACGCTCATTGTAAAAAATTTTCTCCCTTATGTCCAATCTATCCTCTTGCAGCTTAAAACCATCACCCCTTCTGTCACTACAGTCCTTGGTAAAAACTTTTTCTCCTTATAAGCCCCTTTATAATTTAGAAGGCTTCAATAAGATCTCCCTGGAGCCTTCCCTTTTCAAGGTTGAACAATTCTAACTCTCTCAGCCCTCCTTCATAGGAGAGGTATTCCATCTCTCTGATAATTTTTGTGTCTCTCCTCTGGACCTGCTCCAACAGGTCCATGTTTTTCCTGTGCTGAGGACCCCAGAGCTGGATGGAGGACTCCAGGTGGGGTCTTCACGAGAGCAGAGTAGAGGGACAGAATCACCTCCTTTGCCCTGCTTGCCACGCTACTTTTGATGCAGCCCAGGGTACAGTTGTCTTTCTGGGCTGCAAGTGCACATCGCTGGCTCATGTCCAGTTTTTCATCCACCAGCACCCCCAAATCCTTCTTGGCAGGGTTGTTCTCAATCCATTCATCCTCGAGTCTGTATGGATACTGGGGACTGCCCTGAACCATGGGCAGGACTTTGCAGTTGGTTTTTTGGAATTTCGTGAGATCTGCATGGGCCCACTCCTCAAGTCTATCAAGGTCCCTCCGGATGGCATCCCTTTCCTCTAGCATATCAACTGCACCACTGAACTTGGTGTCATCTGCAGAGTTTCTCAGAGTACACTCAATCCCACATATCTAGGTCATGTTAAAGAGTACTGTATCCTTGAGGGTCACTGCTTGTTACTGGTGTCACTTAGACATTGATCCATGAACTATAACTCTTCGGGAATGGTCATCCAGCCAATTCCTTATCCACCTAACAGTCCATCCATCAAAACCACACCTCACTAATTTAAAGAGGAGAATGTTGTGGTGACCTGTATAAAAGGCCTTACAAAAGGTCAATGGGATAATTAATGCTATAGAAAGAATAAGTTGGAAAAAATGAAACTTTCAATAAAATTAAAAGGTAGGGAGTCTCAAGACCACTTAAAGGAAATACTTCACAGAACACATAGATCAGTTGTGGAACTTTTCATCAAAGGAAGTTGAGAGTAAGAACTAACCAGGGTGTTTCTGTGGATGTCAGAATTACTGTAATTAATTATGTACATTCTGCAGGGAACATTAAACCACGTGCTTCAGAACTGATTATCAACTCTTGTACACCTCAAATGAGAAGAGGATAGGGAGGAGAAACAGATTACCTGATATATGACTGCTGCAATGTCATTATGTCTTACTGTAATGTCTCTTGTCTGTCAGAGATAGAGTACAACGCACAGACCTCAGGTTCAACTTTACAAGGTAGCCTCTGTTTTGCACAGCAGTTGCCTGGCCACAACCTTCTGAGACACTGATTATTCAAGTGTTATTTGCATTGAATGCGGAGGACATGAGAGGATTAGGACTGTCTAGCAGCACTGGAGCATGAGTCAAAAGAATATTGTCTTTTCCTGGGTGTACATGAGGAGTTTATCTTGTTTCTCATCAGCTGTGACTGGGTCATCCAAAAATGTCCCAAGACAGCCCAATCTAAAGTTTTTAGCCTTTGATGATCTACAGATTTCCTTGCTTCCCAATATCCCTTTTTCTGACATTAACACTATAGATATCCTGTCATTCCAATTATGATGCCTGCCTTTTCACTTCTCTTCGTTCTAAAGCTGTACAGTGTGATACCCCTTTTGTTGAAGGACACTCTCTATGAACATTATCAGACATAAGCTTGAAAAGGCTAATGGTGCTCTTAGATCCATGGAGGGTGCCTTTGAAATCAATGTGTGACTGAGGTGGGACAAACAAGGATAGTTTGTTGTTTTGTAAGGTTTTGCTTGTAGCAAAGTTAACTTGTAAGGGTGACGGAATTGGAACAGGTTTTCCAGAGAAGCTGTGGATGTCTAATCCCCGGCAGTGTTCAAGGACAGGCTGGATGAGGCTCTGAGCAACCCGGTCTAGTGGAAGGTGTCCCTGCCCATGGCAGAGAGGGTAGAACTAGGTGATATTTAAGGTCCCTTCCAGCCCAAACCATTCTAGAATATGATTCTATGATATGGTAATAATCAAAGAAATATTCTGGGTTTTCTTCAATTTCATTTTGTCATTATTCAAATAATTACACACCCTGGATTCATATTAATTTATAAATTGCAACTAGGATAGACAGAAGTTGAAGGATAATTGGGTAGTTTACATAAATTAGATCCCTTAGGTATATCCAGGACAAAGTCAGGATATTCAAGCAGAAGAAGAGATGTAAAAAATACAGAAAGAGTTGGAATTAATTGAAAGACAACCCACTTAGTCACATTGAGAGCGTGTAGCTTACTAAAATGTACAACAGACCTAAAGGGCAGTAATCTATTTTTGGATTTTGATCTGACTCCAATCAAATGACTATGGAGCATGTATTCTGTGCATTATCTCTATTATCTCTTTTAATAATAGGTTGGTGAATAATTGTAGGTGGGTTGTCATATTTTAGAAGAAAAATTCCTTCTGAATTCCACCTCCACCATACAATTTTCTTCTCAGGCTAGTTCTGCACTGAGCCATTTGAGTTTCACACAAAATCTTATTTATTTATTTTATTTTGTGTTTTCCATAGCCCTTTTTGCATGCTGATTTCTAATAATTTCTTTGAGGTATGCATTGCCCTTCCACAGAATAAGCATGTGCAAGATTATGTCAGGTTATAAAACTAGATATTTTCAAAGACTAGACGAGACATCCTTTCCTTGCCAAAGCTGATGATACGGGTTTGAGACATAACATCTGGGAGTAGGAAACATATGAAATGTTATTTGAGGTGGTTGCAAATAAAAACCATATTTGAGCAAGCTAACATTGTGTTCCTTAATTTTACTAACTTCAGCCAAGGACAGAAGCAACTAAGACATAAGAGACAAATCTATTAGCAAAACAGAGAGCTGCTCTGCTGCTGTTTAGTATTTCTATTTAGGAAAGCAATTTATTTTAAAATAAGGCATATTTTTATTAGCAATGTTTGTCTTGCACAGCGAGGGAGCTAGTACTTAACAAGCCTGGATAGCGTGATTCTCTTCCTCACAGCAATGGGAAAAAAAGGTTGCTTTCCGTACCTTGGATACAGGAGGAGAATGAAAAAGAATGGCTCCCTCTCCAGTCAGCAAGTATGAGGCTGTGGTGGAGAACAGTTTTTTAGATGGTTGTCTGCTTAAGTGACTGTGTAAGTTCTGAGATATCACAATGATGGATGTTTTATAAATGCCCAGGTAGATAGATAGAAATGACAACCAGAACAGTTCTAGGTTTAACCTGAAATGAGACACTCCATCACCGTGTCATCTTTGGAAAGTCAGTTGACCTTCTTGTTCCTGAATCAGACCAGCTGTAAGAGCTGATAAAAAGCTGATTTTCTATTAAACCAAGAGCTTAATCCAAACTTACGGCTTTCCAGGGAAGCCTTTTAGTTGATTCAGGTAGATCTGGGCTCAGGTCTTAAATACTTCACATCGACTGAACAAGCCTTATTTGCTGTGCCTCATCTTGCCCTTCTGCCTTCCTTCTGACTCCCTATAGGGCAAGCACTGAACATTGACTCCTAGAGATAGCTGAAAGGCTCCAGAGTCTGGTCTCTCACCTCACCTCTCCTACTCTTCAGTTTCTTCTTCTTGTACATACGGCTTTGTTGTCAAGAGTTTAATATTTCAGTGTTTTAAAAGTATATTGAGGGACAATGCAATTTATCCTACAGTGATGAAATGGATAGCATGGTAATTAAGAAAAAAAGAAATGCTAAGGGTGAGAGCAGATTGCAGTGAATGACTGATTATTTTTGATAAGTAAATGGCTCTGCTGGTAACAGAATCCACAGTATTTAAAAACTGAAAGGAGATGCCAGAAACAAATACAAACTAATCATGTCTTCATAAGTGTAAATACATTACCTGTGCTGTTCATCTGCAACACACAGTCAAGCTGTGACAGTATCTTCCAACAAATGGGTGACCATCAAGAGAAGCTTATTATCTGCAGATAGATAAGTTGGTTGGCAAATTTAGAACCTCCATGTTTATTATGTTAATGGAAAGTGAATTTTGTTGTCATTGTTACTGTAGCAAGACAAAGCACAAAATCCCCCAGAATTAGATAACTAGCTCACACAATTTGGGTGAATAATGATGCCTGGCATTACTGTCTGGTAAGGATCCTGGAAGGCTTTAGAGTCATGAGTGCGTGAATGCCTCCAACATCTTTGTCAAATAAGTATTAGTTTTACCCATTTTACAACTGAGTGAACCACAAGAAGAAAGCCAAGGAGATGGTATCTTTGTGACAGGGCTGAGAACAGCCTTCCAGAGAAGCGAGTTCTCAGGTAGGGAAGGATGAGGACAAGGAGGGTGAGAGAACCAGAATTTGGAACTATTGTTCCAGCTAACTGGTATTGAATTTATCCCATCTGAGATCAGACACAAATTCATCCATATCTCTCTATTAGCCATGAAAACCTGTGAGAAAAGGGGCAATGATAATCAGCTCAAACAGTAACCCTTGCAACTCAGTTACTAGTCTGTGTTCTTGAGCTGTGTTTGGGCATCATGTTGTTCAAGTGTCACTTGTGCGCCAGAGCTGCTTCACACAGCTGATAAGCAGAGGTGTTTGTCTATAAGATGCTGCCGTGCATCTCTTAAAACATCAGACTGCCCAGGGAGGTTGTAAATGCTCCATTCCTTGACACGTTCAAAGTCAGGCTGAACAGGGCTCTGAGTAACCTCATCTAGCAGAAGATGCCCCTGCTCATTGCCGGGGTGTTGGACTAGATGACCTTTAAAGGTCCCTTTCAACAAAACCTATTATATGATTCTATGGTTCTATGCAGATCCCTGGCTTTTGGAACATCCTGGGAGGTGTAAGCCATCAGAGAGTCCTTAGTCCAATGACAATGAGTCCCCCTGCAACCCAGCAGCACACATCCATCAACAGAAAAAACCCTCTCCTCCTTCTAAAGGGCACATTGTCAGCTCCCAGCTATGAACAGATCCTCCTATCTCAGCTCTTCAAAGTGTGCAACATGTCTTGTGGCTCTCAGCCAGGGAAGATTTTGGGATGTAGTTTGTAGGATCAGGAAGTGTGGCCAGTCTGCTTCTGGTAGAGCATTAACATAACACCTACTATCTTCACTGAAGATTTTCTCTTCTATTTGATTAGCAGGACGACTATGAAGTAGATTACCACAGTCACTGGTTATTCTGCTTATATTATGCTATCTTGTCTGTCTGTTCTATTTCTCTCCCTCTTAAGGTATGAGAAGAAAGAAAAATCAATCTGCTGAAAATACAGAGGAAAAACAGAACCCCTTTTCTCTAACAAATCAGATATTCCTAGCAGCAGCATTGTGTGGCTTTTAATTTCACTGAAGGAGAGGCAGTAATTATTTATAGTTTATCACAACTGGGGAAAGGTTTCCTGAGGTACAAACTAATTATGTTTTTAAATAAACTGATTGTCCATGTAATAAATGATCACATTTTCTAATCACTGGGAGATTTATGTTACTTTATTCAATCATCTGTGTGCAGAATTGAAACCATAGTAAATCAACTGGAAAAAAATTCTAGATTAAATTGAGAGCTCTGCCACTACTAGGGATTATGAAATGAATCAGATGGGAAAGAATAGGCTGTATACACAAAGTTTCCTGATACATACAGTTTCACACATTAAAAGAATGGTTGTAATTGACAGCCAAACCAGAATTTATATTCATTTAAGGTCAAGTCTTAGCCTGTGCTGCAGATTTGACATGTATTAAAGGACAAAGGCAAAGACAGTCCCATTGGCTACAGGGTATCTCAGTTACAATCAGTTGTTTAAGGACAGTAATTAGAATGAATTCAAGAATGTAGAATATGTGACTGTGTATGACATTTCATTTATGACAGGTGACAAGTGACATGATCTTATCATTAAATTAGTCATCATCATAGACTTCTCATGTCGATCTATAAAATGAAATGCCATGGAGAGCATATTTTTCATTGTTATGCCAACATGTTTTTTTCATAATGTACATAATTAAAATAAGCCTGGGAACTGGAACATGCAATCATAGTAATAGCATCAATAATGTTTAATTTATGCATTATGTGCACAAAAATCTTTTGGTGCTTGAAACAACAATGACCTGAAAACACAATTTACCCTTAGCAAGGCGGCATATAGTGCTGCAAAGCATGTGTAGAGTGAGAAAAAATCAAGATATGGACTGCTGAGCAGCACTGGAATGAAGCAGCATGGAGATATATTGTGAATAGCAGAAACATGGGCAGAGACCTATTGCATTAGGGGCAGATCCTCAACTGGTGAATGAAGTCCTTTGCAGTCCTTATCTAGGCAGTGCAGAGCAGAGAGGGGCTGGTAACATTTGCAGGAGGGCATGCCAGGTTTTTTTCTCTTCCATATTCAAAATGAACCACACTGGGAGAAAATCAGTGGGAACCTGGGAGCTTTTGGCAAAACAACCTCTCATAAGTGACTATCTATAGAAAATGTCTAGTTTTTCCTGAATTATTCTGGGGACAAAATATAAGTATGGAGTGATTGCACGTGAAGGAGTGTTGGGAGATCTGGGAAGGGCAGGAAGCCCCAGCAGGGACTTGGTGATGAACTAGGTCAAGGCATACAAGTGCAGTGCATGGGTAGCCATCGGTATGTCCGTGCTCTGGACACAGGACCCACCCCAGCACATTACAGCAGAGATGAAGAGGCTGCATTCACTACTAAACTTTCAAGTCCCTGGAGGCATATCCCTCTTAAATCCCACACCCAGTTATCAGTATGTCTTTGGTTACATGAGCAGGACATTCTGTTCATGTACCTGAGAGATTTTAATTGGACTTGGAGCACTGGCACACTTCCAAATTTCTCATGAAACTGGATTGCCAGACACTGGCAATAGCTATTTGAAGGTCTTTTTGAAGAGCCAACAGGCTAAACTTCCTCCTTGCTCTGATTCAAAGTGAAGGACCAGTTGATATCCCCTTGCTGAGCCAAAGAGCCCTGGGTGACTGAGCCATGAGAGACTTCTCCGAGCAGAGCAGTTCTCTGACAAGGGAGAGAAGATACCGGTTCACTTCCTGGGAATGATTTTTCCATTATCCTCCCTCACATACTTACTGTGACACAGAGCAGTGGGACACCATCAAAAACTGCTGCCACCTGCCAGCTCTGTGCTGATGCCTGAGGAAGATGTTGGTAGGTAAGATGGGACCTTTTTAAGGTCCCATTGTTTGTTTTTTTAAGTTTCTTAGTTGTTTTAGAATCCTTAAGCATGCAAGTGGGACAGTTTCTCACTCCAGGGTGTGTGACATTAGCCCCATAGCTTTTGCCTGTAAGCAGATTTTGCTCATAGAATAAAGATGGATGGAGAAAGGATAACTACTCACTAAGAAGTCCTTCCTCCTCTCTGATTTCAAGAGGCAAAGATCAGGTTCAAATGTAAGCAGATTATTACAAAAACTGCTCTCGGAACCCAAGCCAGAAATGTGGGACAGTGATGCTAAGTGATTGCACTGAAGGAGTTGTTCTTTCCACTCACACGCAAGAATTAAATGGCTAATAAGCAACAGTTTTATTAAAGATGAGAAATTAATTAGACCAATAAATAAGTCAACAGTAACTAATTCCCAGACCATTATTGTAACAGCAGCGGTTTTCTGTCTTTCTCTCCGGAGAAGTGTCTCCTTCCTCTCATGGCTCTATGCCAGCTCACGTGGGACTGTCACTTGTGTTGGCTTCCATGGTTCTGCTTCCTGTGCTGGGCTCTTAAATGGGTTACTGACACTGTTGGCAGAGTACAAGAGCATTGTGGGCTTGAGGGGAAGAGTGTGAGGAACAGCTTCCACATGAGGCCACCAATCTTGTGCAGATGGACTGAGGGACCCAAACCTTCACAGCCCATCCTGACTTCAGATTGGTCCTGCCAAGGCTGAATTGACAAGCAAAGGGGGTCCAGGAGCTCAACCTGAGCCCTGGGCACCAACTGCACTGCTTAGGTGGTAATACATTCCCTGGCTTTGTCCTCCATGCTCTTATCAGCTCTCCCTAAGAGAAATCTTGTATAGACAGGCCACCAGCTGGGTGCAGGATGCCTGCCACTTGGCCTCCAGATTCAGGGCTGGGCCCTGCCTCTGTGTTTAGCAGCAGACAGGTAAGAATAGAGTGCCAAGAAAACTCACATGGAGGTCCAGCTGTCATCAAGAACCTGCTTATATTTAGACAAATCTGGTTTTTGTGCAAACATGTCTAAGTTTCCAGCTCAGGCTTCAGCCAAAGTAACATTTGTTAGGTAGAAGGTACAGTGTTAACTACATCCACCCTGATTATACTAAATTTCCAGACATACTGAAATAATCAAAAAGCAGAAGAAATTGCTTGATGTGCTTCATATTATTTCTATAACACTGCATTTCCAAGGGGGAACTTTCCAGGAGAGTAAGAAAATTACTGCAGTTTCAAAGCACACACCTAATTTCTGGGAGTGAGGAAAAGGTCTTACATTAGTCAAAGTGTCACCTCTCAATCAATGGAAACTTGTATTCTGTGCACAAGGATAATTTGAATAGACAGAATGAAGTGTCTTTGGTCAATTATTTCCATTCCAAGAAAATGCTTTTGGGTAAGGATAGTGAGAAGTATTTAAATGAGCTTGCTTGATGGTCACTAGAGGTACAAATTCATCTTGCTGTCTAAAAATTCAATGGCACTGTACTCGGTGATGCTGACATACAAGGCTGCAGTCTGACAGACTTTTATAGGTGTAATCATACAAAAATTTGTCTCGCCTCTTCCCCCCTCCTAACTGTGAGGTGGTTTTGAGACAACCCTTCAGTAGTTTAAGCATCAAGAAGTAGCTCTACTAAAACAGACTAGAAGGGAAGACACTTGATGTGTGAAGGCAGTTGTGTCCATATGTGGAGAAGGCGGCAATGAGGGAGGGAATAATAGTATCTGCAGACTACTAACTTCTTAAATGGCTGCTGCTGCACCCACCCAAATCCATGGTCCCATGATGTTCCAGTTATCCAGGTAGGGACAGGTGCTTGAATTTTTGGCTTCCAGTCCTGACAGTAGCATGGGTTGACTGTGATGAGTATTTAGCAATCATCTGTTGATGTGGTAGGTTACCTATTCAATCTGTTAGGTTGAATGCATTCATTGCAATCTTCATTTTAAAATACATTCTGGAAGAGACTGACACTACTGTTTTCCGACAACTGAGCAATCATTTATGAGTAAGAATCAGGGAGAAGGACAACAGGGTAGGAGGACAACACTCCTGGTGGGAGTCTGTTATAGACCAGCCCAACCAGAATGAAGAAGCAGTTGGCTAGAGTGTGATGCTAATAGCACCAATGTTGTGGGTTTGATTCCTGTATGGGCCATTCACTTAAGAGTTGGACTTGATGATCCTTCTGGATCCCTTCCAACTCAGAATATGCTGTGAGTCTAACTCTTCAGGACTTCCACCTCCCTGCTGCTGATACCCCAAAGACAGTTAGTGCAGAAGCAAAAAGTTGCCTCTTACAAGTCATACTCTTCCAGGCCCAAAGAGCATTACAGTTGTCACTAAAAGGTGCAGAGAACTCATAAGTCCCATGCATGTGTTGTTATCACCCTGCAATCCATCTCTGTTTTCTGTATTGTCCTGTGAGAAATAGTCAGGGCTTGACTTTGAGGATGTGTACCTGGGCAAGGATGTGTAAGAAATAATGGTCTGGGAAAAATAAGTTCCCTGAAAGTAGAGCTGAAGACTGAGAATGCCTGGCATTTGCTTTTGGCATCCTGCATCTGCTGTTGGCAGGCATGCTGCTGTGTTTCAGAAATCATCGCCACACACTGATCAAAGCTCATTTGCACATTGAAATTCCTATATACCCTCAAATTTTCTGCGCAACTTGTGTTGAAGTGTGCTTGTTTTGGCTGGGATAGAGTCAAATTTATCCACAGTATCTGGTATGGGGCTGTGTTTCAGTTTTATGCTGGAAACAGTGTTGATAACCCAGGGATGTTTTAGTTACCGCTGAGCAGGGCTTAAACAGAGGCAAGGCCTTTTATTCCTCTTACCCCACCCCACCCCACCAGAGAGTGGGCTGGGGGTGCACAAGGAGTTGGTAGGGGACACGACAGGACAGCTGAGCCCAACCGACCAAAGGCATCATGCTCAGCAATAAAACTGGGAGGGAGGTTGATCAGTGGAGGGATCCCCCTGCTAGGGGACTGGCAGGGCATCGGTCAGCTGGTGGCGAGCAACTGTTTTCATTTGCATCACTTGTCTTGCTTGGCGTTTATTTCTCTTTGTTATTTTCTTTTTCAGAACATTTGTTTTTATTATTATTATTATTATTGTTATTGTTAATATTACTTTGACTATTTTGTTTCAATTAATAAAGTGTTCTTATCTTGTGTCATGAGTTTTCTCACTTTTACCCTTCCAATTCTCTTTCCGCCATCCTGCTGGGCAGGCAGCGAGCAAGTGGCTGTGGGGTGCTTAGTTGACAGCTGGGGTTAAACCACAACCTTAAGTCACCTGATTCATGCATTTCCTTTTACACTTTCATATAATTAATAATCTTTGAAATGTAGAGGAATATTAGTAGCAGGTGAGAGCTTCATTGTAATGGTACTGAGATCAAATCATCCTGTAAATTAAAATATGTATTTTCCTTCAAATCTCCTATTATTCAGCAGTGACATTAATTATAGTTTTTCTTATCTAGCTTAGTGTCTCTCTGTTGCTGTCTTTTAATACCCTATTTCTCATTTTCCCTGCCTTGCCCATCAAATAAAGGATACATAGGCAATTACTGGGATTTTCAAGGCAAATTTGGCATCCTCTTTATTTACTTTGATTCCAATGACAATCATGTCTGACAGTTTTTTGAAGAACGGTGTTTGTTACCAAATAAATGTAGGTTGGCAGTGCTAACAGAGAACTTTCATTTTGTCTAAACCCACTGAAAATCCATTTTTATTCAGTATTGAACATCATTTATCTTTACAAAATCACAGAGAATAAAAAACACCTGGAATCTAAAGTATTTCTCTGTACACTGTGTTTTTGCATTCATCTAGGCAGTGGAAGTTCCCACACAGTTTTGCTGCTGACTGTGGTCCCTGACTGACACATCTCAGATAACCAGTGTCTTTGTGACCTACAATTTTTCTTGCTCTATTGGAAAACCAACCAGACAGTGAAATCACTATTTCCAAAGGCAACTGCAATAGCTCAGTCTTCCTTGTCCATGGGCAATTAATAAACAGAAGACTGGTGGTGAATCAAATGCTTCCATCACAAAGAGCATGTCAGAAATGATGACATGGATGGAAAGCACGGTATATTTTGACTGTGTACATCCAGGTCCTTGCTGGTTGTAAGGTAAGAGTTGGAACTGGGTTACAGGAGGGAGGATGTTTCTTGAGTAATGGCCTGGCTGGTTTGTGGTCCTGTGCTATGAAGCCACAGGGATTGTTCTCTTGTTATGTCCCTTGAGCCATTAATAAGGACACCTCAGGAAGAAGCTGGGACTGGGAGGGTTAGCAGCACAGTTGTAAGGAAGGTACATGTCTCAGAGTCTCTTCTATACCTGCTCTGCACCGGCCTCAGTGTCATCAGAGCGTCATGCTCTCTGGTCTCCCTCACCACTTCTCGCTCCCTTTCTTCCCCCATGGTGTGTACACCCTGCTCTTGTACCCCTGGTACCAGCCAGCCTGGCTTGGGGTAGAGGCAGAACATGTGTCCCTTTGTGTACAGGCTCAGACTACCCTCAGGCAGCCCTCTACCACTACCCACTGGCTGGCTGGGGAAGTGGTAAGGGCTCCCTACTATTCCCATTTTTCCATGCTTTAGTCTTCAGTGCTCACCCTAAACTTTTCCCAAGCAGCTGGAACAGGACTCAGTGAGCAGGAGTGGGACAGTCCCATTTCTAGGGCTGCATTTCTTTCTTCCTCCTGTGCTCCTTGCAGGCTAACAGGGCCAGGAGATGGACCTCAGCCCCAGCTCATGGCCACCCATATTGCAGAGCTGTCCCAACTCCCCAGGGTGGTCTGACCATAGACATAGCCTAGGGGTAGCACGGACTAGGGAGGGCTCTGGGTACCGAGTTTGGATGTGGCCACCCTGGGTGGTGGTGTTAGAGGTCAGATGCACAGATGTGAGCCACGCTGCACCAGCTGGTCTCTGGGCCAGAGCTTGGTCCCTGAGACATCCAGGTTTTCAAAGGGAGAGCTGCCCAAGGTCAGACACATTTGATAAAGTCACGGGCAGACCAGAGCTGGTAAGATAGCGAAAGGGCAGGGTAAAACGTTTTTAAGGGCTGTGTCTCTCCTTTCACTGGCCTTTGTACATATGGGTCAGTGATTCTAGTGGATGGCAATAAGGTAAAAAGGATGGACCCCCTTTGCAGTTATCTTTCATAATTTCTTACAGGTGCAACCCACACAAGTCTGAGAAAGGACCAACCCTCAGCTCTGCACTTGAGACTTGTGGTGGGTGTTTATCCCCCGAGGCTGCCCACACGCTGTTCCGACTGCACAAGGCATGGCCTTTTACTCCCGCAGAAGCATCTCTAGTGAATTCGCTGCCCTGTGACAGGGGATGAGGCATACCTACGTTGATTGGATTAGACTGAAATGTCAAATGCACACGTGTCCTTGCTTTCCCTACTGGGGAAGCGGGCAGCTGAGGCTTTCTGATGTTTTTGCTATAAAAGCAGAAAGAGTTTCAACAAAATGGCTGTGAGGTGAAGGTGCTCCACGATTACAGCATGTCCAAGAGTGAACCTGGTTTCACAGAACAGACACAGCCGTTATCACAAAGAAAGAAGTCCTAAAGAATTACTGAATACACACATGAAACTGAAGGAAATATATGTGAGATGCTCCTCCTAAATGCCATGCTCTAAAGATAAACTCCAACTACCTTAGACACAGCCCTTTCCAGTGGATGCATTCTATGATCCTGTACCACAGTATCCCCTCAGAAACAGCTGGTGAATTGAACTCCAAGAGTTCAGGCTCATTTCAGCAGTCTTCAGCACAGCTTGTGTGGGAGAGATTGAATTTCCACCCAAACTGCTTCCTGCAGCACCAGTAGGACAGTTGATGACTGTACATCTAACCCAGGATGCGTAAAACATCACTGGCAGAAGTGGTGCCCCAGCAGAAAGGATGCTCAGCTAAGGCAAAAAGACCTCATTCTATAATCACATTTGCTGGCATAAATCAGGAGTATCTTCACTGGTGCAAATGAAGTTACTCCACAAGAAATCCTGCAGGGATATGACCAATGTTGCCTCTGATTCCATTTTTTTTTTTAAGTAGTACAAGAAGATAGGTGTCAATTGTATTACAAGTTTGTTTCTGCAGGAACAAAGACATCTGTGGGAGAGCTCTTGACACTTCCAAGCCTGTGCATGAATCACTGCACACATCACAGATCAGCAGGAGAAAAAAACCCAAATATTCCCTTCAAATATTTCCCTCTGCAAATTGTCAAGTCACATTTTTCCTTTTAAATATTTCTCAGGATCTCCAAGGTGAAGAAAGAAAAAACAAAAACAAACCCAAAACCAACCAAACAAAAAATCCCAAACAACAAAACAAAACCCTAGAAGTATTTCCCAAGCTTGATTAGTTTCATGTCTGTAGGTGACATCCACCTGCAAACCACCAGAAGCTGCCTCCTGGAATTAGATGTTTTACAGTGATGGTGGAAGGTAGGGCAGAGTTTCTAGTTACTGCTTACCTTCACCTCTAACTATTCATTTATCTGCCATGTTTTTTTGACAAATTACAGGCAAATGTGTGGCCTATCCTATCAACTTCAGAATAGCAAATATGATTCATCCCAATGAAAGGATGCTCTCAGTCCTGAGACCAAGCAGTACCCTGGCCTGAAATTTGGTTTGTGTATTGAAAAGAACTGTGTCTTTTTTAATTGGTTCTTAGTATAAAGAAGCACATGGGCACTGATGGGATAAAAGCTATACACTTATAACTCCTCCTTACCCAGATATGGAAGGTCCCTCAGAAAAGGAAGATAAGGAAAGTAATAATTTTTTTATACAAAGGGCATGTCAGTGCCTAGGTGGTTTTAACCACATAGAAGTCCCTTTTTTAAAAGGATCATATTGCAGTCATTTATATGAAAAGCTTAACAATACTTTTATGTCCTCTGATCTTCAGAAGCCTCCATCAGATTCTTATGCTATAACAACACATAAAACCTTGTAATACTTTAAATTATTATTTGGTACAGCTGAACTCTGTTTCAAACACGTTTTTAAAGCTGTATTAGAGACACCATTGTCTTGTCTCAATCATAGACACCAAGAGCCGAATTGCGGACTGAATCAACTGCTACTCAATTATGCCTCTTTTTGATGCAAAACCAAGAAAGTGCAAGGCATGAAGAGTTTAAGAATTAAGTGGGATCAAACTTCATATGGTTTTGTTTTCTGAGACCATCTGGTTAGCAGCACGTATTAAGAGAGCAAGACAGCTGCTCCAAGTAAAGCAGTAAAGTTGATGAATGTGGATTAAACCCACCAAGAGTTTAGCATTTGATGATATCAGCCCAGGGGGACACTACACATGCCCTGGTAAACAACTTAATATCATGACCTGAAATATTCTCCATGCATTAACTTCTAGAATTGGATCCTTTATATAATATCTTACGGTTTTGTCCAGGCCATATGGAATACAAGCTGCCAAAAGCCATAAGAAGTTTGCTGCTAGCTTGCTTCAATACCCAGAGTTATGAGTTTTTTAAAGGACAAGAGAAATGCAAATAACAAGGTGTCAAAATATTGGAGAAGAATTTCACTAAAACTCCAGCCTGGAAACAGGTGGTCTATTTTTATTACATTTTAACAGATTGAAGTACACATGTTGGAGCAAGAAGAACTGTCTTGCCATTTCTCTTCATTGTAAGCAGAATTATCTTTCTTTAAGATACATCATCATCCTTCTTCACCATAACCTGTTGGAGCACAACATGCTTAAATTTTGTCTGCTGAACACAAAAGTGCAATTCAGTGAAGGGAGTAAGCTCATGCTTTCCTGAAGCATACTGAGTTAAGTTGTGCGCTTCAGTTTAGGCATGTTCAGAAATGTTTCACTGGATTTTGGCCGCAGTTCCCTCCTTCACAAAGCTGTTTTTACTTTTACAGACCTCACAAAGGCAAGAGGCCTGTTAGTAAGCACCTGATGCAGAGTGAAAAGTCATTATTACCAGTTGCGTGACACAGTTTTGTGACTGCTTACCGGGAAATACCAACAGAACAGTTGGTTGAGACTGGGACCCTGTTGGTTCAGCTGCCCACCCATCCAACTGCAGCTGCGGGTGTGCATTTGGCTAACCTGAAGCTGGGGGGAAACCAGGACATGGAAGCTTGTGCCCATCAGTATTGACATAGCTGAAGAGGTTTTAGAAGCCAAAGGAGATATTGCACCCTGTTTTGTTTATCTGTGAAAAAACTGCACAGATTTTTTTCTATGTTCAGCCTTTTTTTTGGTTTCCTGCTCAGGTGACAAATTGAAATTCGCTTGCCCTATGCTTCATGAATGATTCTGTAGATGGCTGGAAACAAAACAGAATTTATCACAAACAATGCTCCATAAAATTAAATCAGATTCAGACAGAATTAAATGTTTCTTATTTCTATTTGAGATAGTCTTTTGTTTTGTCTTTGTAATTTCTATTTAACTGGAATTATTAACTCTATTGAGGGAAAAGTGTGCGTTAACAACTCAGCATTTCCTTTGTTTCACCCAAGTTTGAAATGCCAGGTGATGATGCTTGGTATCATAAAATAATTTGTTTCATTTTTGAATGCATTCCTAGTTGTTGCACCTTCAATACCTTTTCTGTCAGGAAATGCGAAATGACACGTATATTATCAAGATAAGCATCAACATATGCCAATATTACACTCTTGGAGGTCTTTTCTTTACCATGGATGTAGCCATGAAGCTTTTACTTGCTCTTACCAGAGCCAGTCCTGGAAGCAGTTTCGTTGCTCTGGGCTTCGTTCCCAGCGAAGCTGCTTGTTTGAATGCTTTCTGTTTACAGAATCGATGAATATTTGTAGGTAAGATAGGATACACCAAGTGTGTTGCCAGTCACCGTGTTACTGCTTTCTTCTAGACAAGGAAACAGGAACACCCCAAATCTTCTGGGACATGATAGGGAGCAGGCAATGCTCAGGCTCTTTCCTCACCTGAATTACATTCAGAAGCAGTCATCTGCTCACAGGCAGCTCACTGTGGGACTGGCATCACAGTCTGACTAAACATGAAAAAGACAAACTATGGGAATTGCAAGACAGACAGGTACTGATTCACTCCTGAAAAGTTAAAAGTTTTCAAACAATGAAGGGCAGCCTCAGCTTGACATTTTTTATATTTCTAAGGAAAAACAAGCAACAGGAGAAAAGAGACTCTACGTCTCATCTGAACAACATAGGAAGCACAGACGACACATTTTTGCCCATTTGTAGGTGACATAAATGAACTCTCTACAACAGCTTAAGAGTTTTCTTCTCTGTTTATGAGCAGTGTCTAAATTTGCATTATTGTCACATACTAAGAGCAGAGATGTATGTTGACTTTCTCATGGGTAAAAGCTGTAGAGCTTCCCTCAAAAAGAAAAAAATAATGTTGGGGGTCCCCTTGATGTCCACATGCACTTTGTGATTTGACAATTGGTAGCAAATTTTACATGAGGGTAGCAAGAACAGGTAAGAATTTTGAGCATGGATGCAAGAAGACTGTCAGGAGCTCAGTAATCTGTGCAGAATGCAAAAATAAAACTTCTCATGTCAGAGAAACAGAATTTCTTAACACAGTGCTCTCCAACTTCCTAATAGAAATTTCTCTGTTCAACTCAGAAACACTTCTACAAACAAGTAAATCGGTATAAATATTCCATACTGTGTATAATTTGAGTTAAATCTGATCATAATTGCTGTGCCAACCAGTACCAGAGGAAGCTGGACTGGACATCATGGATGGCTCTTTGAGGCATTTAGTGCTTATTTGGCAAGGCTTGCTTCTGCTCTAATGGGTGCACTGGTGTACACATTCCAGAACAGACAAAATTCATTTGTTTTTGCAGAATTTTCAGCAATTTCCTAGGGTTAGAGTTGTGTTTATTTGTGATCTTTCTGATGTCGAAGGAATTTACAGTGCATTCCAACAATGTCAGCAGACACACTTATGTTAGCTCTTAATTCAACAGACTGATATAATTTGGAGTCTCGCTATATCTGTGAATGCATGAGTGGGATTTTAAGATATAATATATGATTACTACTGGCAAAAAACTAAATTACAACCTTGAAAAAAATTATTACGAAGCATCATCCAAAACGCTATAGATGTATTTTTATAGTAGTGACTATTGGACAGGTTTTTTGACATATGGTCTGATCTGTCATTCTCTGTTCTGATCTTGCTCACTGATTTAGCAAAATGTGCAAACCTGTCTTCAAGACATTAAGGTGAAGAGGGAGGAAATCTGGGACAAAACCAAAGAAGTTACCAAGAACAGAGAAGAGGGACGGTTTCCCTCAGCAAAAGGAATTTGGTCCAAAGATAAATGTTTTAGATCTTCTGAAAAATGCAGAGGTGCTTCAACTCCAATTACCTTTAGCAAGACTTAAGCACTTGTAACACTCAAGAGAACTATGCTGGTCCTTGGAGGGCTTCGAATTAGCATTTTCAATTCTATTAACCTTACTGATACCTGTTGATCACACACCACATTTTATGTGCCGCATATGTCTGGCCTGATGTCGGCATCTGTTCTTCCAACAGTACAAGTGTGCCTCACGAAAAGATATTGAACTAGGAGTATCTCATTGCCTCATATATTTTTGTCTTGTCTCTTAGATGTGTTGAAGATTGGGTACTGCAAAAAGAAAATAGTTTCCTTTCAGTAGTTGGTAGAAGCTGAGGCCTGGGGAGTTTGGGACAGAGAAGCTGCTGTTTCCACCTTGTGTTTGATGCCTGGAGAAGTATGGGGCTCCCTGCATCAGGAATCTTCGTGATGCAACAGAGCTAAGCCTGGAAATGAGAACACTGTAGAGTGAAAAGGCTGCAATTCTCCATTTGCCAAGTCCTGTTTCTCTGCTAAGGGAACAAATAATAAGCAATGTCCTAAGAGAAAACAGGGGAGAAGAATACCAATGTAAGCATTATCTCATCCTGATTTTCAGTCTGATTCAAAAGTAAAAGTTCATATTATCAGGCAGTCTAAGAGGATCTCTGAATATAAGAGCAGATATAAAGAGCTTCAAGTTTCCCAGCTTGAAGGCTGTTTAGCAAAATTGAAGATGGCACAAAGTTAGTGATTAATGGAAATATTAAATGCATGAAAGGATAATGTATTCATATTCTGAACAGCATTACACTACCAATCAGTTGTTTTGTTATAATGTGCTCCAATTATTCTGTGCTACTAATGCAAATACAATTTGATCAGTTGAATCAATAGGAGAATTTCATTATTACAGCTTCTTGTTCAGTTTTGGAGAGCCTGGAAACAATGAGGTCTTGATTATCCTCTGTGTCAATGTGGACAAATGTTACTCATGTTACCTATTGCGCTACTGGAAGACATTG
This sequence comes from Oxyruncus cristatus, assembly GCA_013399855.1. NCBI lineage: Eukaryota > Metazoa > Chordata > Aves > Passeriformes > Cotingidae > Oxyruncus > Oxyruncus cristatus. The sequence goes on along the minus strand of VXAY01005118.1, from coordinate 975,159 downwards.
AGATTTTACAGGGAATGTGATGAGCCACTGTAGAATAGAATAGAAATAGAATAGAATAGAATAGAATAGAATAGAATAGAATAGAATAGAATAGAATAGAATAGAATAGAATAGAATAGAATAGAATAGCTCACTGTAGGTATCTGAGTTATGAACATTACAGTGTTGGCTCATTTCAGGGAGCATCCTGTCACCTTTCTTTAGTCACAGGCTGCGTCTGCAATGCCTTGGAATGGGCCTGTGCAGAAGAAGCACTGGTGCTGAGCAGTGGGGCACCCATGTTGCTCACATTTCAAGGCCGTTTCCCTCAGACTAGATGCAGTCAGCCCCAAGGCTGAACACCCATCAGAGACATCGGTGAATTCAGGAGAAATACTTCCTGGTCCTGTTTCATCCAGAAGTACTCCTGTTTGTGTACTTAAAATCCTTTCCATAAGGTGACCCAAGCACAGTGAAGGGGAACTATTGACTCAAGTTTAAACAGCACCCCTGATTTGATCTAAAATGCCACTGCCAGTGCAACAGCATCACAATTCTCTTGTAGCTCAGAGAAAGTATTGTTATGATTTTGAGGGATTTCTTCCAAAGACAGCTACATTAAATATCCTTAATATTTTTCTCAGTCTTTTTCTCACTGTAATTGCTTGTGGCATAAGGCATTCCAAATTTTTTTCTATATTCATCTGATAGTACAAAACCTGCATTCTAATCAGGGAGCTCAGTTATGGTCAAAAGCTGGAAAAAAAAAAAAAAAGAGGACGTGACAGCTCATTATAAGACTTCATACCCACCGTTCTTTTAACGTTTCAGAGAGCACAATAGAACTGGTCAACATTTTTTGCTTACAAATACTTTTTGATGGAAAAATGAAAAGAACTGAGAGATGAATAAATGCTGTAGGAAACTGTTGACAATCAGCTGGCTGTCTGCAACCACGGTTGATGGCAAAAGGGATGAACTTAAAAGAATACAGCTGCTTGAAATAAAAGTTAAAAAAGTAACAGATTTTTCTTTTGGCACAATGTCTGACAGTAACCAAACAACTCCAGTCTAGAGCTTGTGCTTTAAAGCACAGTGGCAGGAAAACCACAAAGAGGAAAGCAGAGAGCTAGAGATGATGACAGTGTTACAGATCACGCTCAAAAGAGCCTGGCTGTTATACTGTTCTCTCATCACCACAGCCACAAAAGCTTGCAGGAGCTGATCAACAGCTGGTACCTCAGAGATATTATCTGCAGGGGAAAAAACACTCACAATTTTTCCTAAATATTATACTTTAACATTTTTTTAGAAGCCAACATTTATCTTTTTTCGTAATTAAATTCTTGTTCCTCTTCTGCCCCTAAATTTCATATTAAAAACAATTCAGTATGTTCATAATAATTCAGTATGTTCAAAATATTCATAATATTTTTCAGTAAGTTTTATGTAGAGTTTCAGGTATATTTGGATAATTTATAAGTAACTCTGGTATGATTAGCCCAATGAATGCAGAGATCATTATCCAGAAAGAAGATGCATATTAGGTTTTTGATTTTTAATGAAGCAATTTTCAGAAGCTTATAAAATTAGGAAGAAAAAATCAAATATAATGTAGTACATTTTACTTTCTAGTTCTTGGTTAGTTTTTCGACTCCATAGGTTCTGAGTTAAATCTGTGTGTAGGAGTTGGTCTTTACATCTTGCTGTTTGTTTTTAATGAAACATATACAATCATGTTAATTTTCTATTCATGTTTTATCATCCCCACTGTAGGACTGACCATGTGTGCAGAAGTGCAAAGAACACTTTAAAACACGCACCTGGAGAGTCTTCTCTTATTTCCTTGCTGGACGAAGACAACACAGTAAGGGCAGAAGAGCAGGAACACCACTGGCAAGCCAACACAGCTCACTGCATACTGAGAACACACCACACAGCTCATTGCACAAGGCAGAAACTCTTGTGGTTTCTAACAACTCTGCACTGAAGTGACACTGCTAACACTCCTTGATGCAACTGTGAGTCTGGTCACTCTTCACCATTTTGACTCTCTTTAGTACACACTGAAGATGGCTTCAAGCAGAATTTGTCATCCTGAGTCTCCTCTCAGCTGTGAGAGTCAGTCACGCTGAGAAGAGTTCAGAAGTAGTGGGCTGGAAATGAAGAGCCCTACTTATGTCCTTAATTGGAAGATAGACAGCCTGATCCATTCTTGTGTCATTATGAGATGGTTGTTGGCTCCCCTGGAGGTGATTGTCCCCGGCCTCCCAGCTTGCCACTATGAGCTTTCCCTCAGCCCCACAGGGTGGGAGGAGGGACAGTGGGACAGGATGGATGAGTCCTTGCGAGTGAGTCACTTACCTACCTCCCCACCTCCAAGAGTGCAATTTCCTAGGTGGGAAAGACACTAATTTAATCTGATAGCATAGAGCTGTTTTAATAATTGGTTCAGTGGTGGGATGGAGTGTGGCGTGGAGCCAGTGTCTGTAGTTTGGTGGACTGAGTGGGTGAAGGAGGAGAGTTTCTGGGCAATTGCCCATAGGAGCATGGTTGGCTCCACCACCCTGCTTGTCTGGATACACAGAAGGCCACCTCATCAGTCAATCCCATAGGATAGCACCAGTCTGGACCAGTATACCTTCATGCCCTGTCCAGGTGGACTCAAGCAGCAGAAACAGAAGGACATCATTGCCATGCCAGCCCTTAGGCTTTAGCAGGGGTCAGGGGCAGTCCTCAAGCCTAGAAGGTATTCTGGACACATGGAGCATTCCATAACACTGTGGATTCAAAGTTGGCAGTACACTTATTTCTGAAATGACACAAACCATGTCCCTCTGGCAGTGAGGTGGCCTTATGTGCAGGTGTAATAGTGTTCAGCCCCAGCATAAGCTTTGAAAGCTAATAGCCAAGAGGGCACTCCCTGGGACCAGGTTGCATGTGCTTCCAAAGCTGCCCCTTCCTGCCCATGAGAGGGCAAGGGCTCTGAACTGTTCCCCTCACCTTACAAGGCACTTAGTGCAAAAGAAATCTCGGTAAAACATGAACAGAGCTGTTGTCAATTGCAGGCCACACGATGCTGAGCAGAGCCCTGAGCCAAGCGTCATAACTTGAAGCATTGACAACATCCCAGTGTGAAGTGCTCAGCAGAGTGTTTCTGAGGAAACCAGTGTCTCCTGTGGAGATAAGGTTTCTGAAATATTTCAGAATGAATACAAGAGGCATATATCTGTATGTGTATTCATCAAAGATGCTGCAAGCACAACAGAACCTGAGCTGTCCATAAATTTTATCATATTATTCAAAACAAGGGATGCATGCAAAGGTTCTCTGACAGTTAGACAGGAGTAACTGCTAAAGACAACTAACTTTTAGAGAGAAAACAGATTCCCTGGATGGGGCTGTTGTTGACTATATAGTTAGGGAGGATTTTTATACCAGTTAAATTCTCACAATTTGCTTCCAAAGAGATGGACAGATCCGCTGTCCTATGTGCTGTGAACTCCACCCTCACTCCCCTACTGCAATAGGAACCACTTCAATCGAAAATTCCCCCCTCTATCTCCCAGGCATTAACTCCTGAAAAGTACCAGTGAATATAATAGCAAGAGGCCACCAGAAACCTTGGTGCTCCCAGGCACAGCATCTTCCCCAGCTCCCCCCACTCCCACACCCTAAGTCTGGTTATGAAGTGCTGGAGATCCTGTGAGAAATACACTACAGGCTGACTACAGCCTGTTGCCGCAAAACATTTGGAAACAACTTCCCTGGCAGCTTGGCAGGGATATAAGGGGAAAATAAAGGAAGTATAAGATTTTTTACCCGTGGTAGTATTACTCCATGTAGTGCTTGTGAGATGCAATTTGCAGCATCCTCCTCCATCTCATGGCTGCATCTCACCTATGGCTGGTGATCAAAGGAAAATACGATTCCAGCTGATTGAAAAAGGCCAGGTAGGTGGACAATTCTGGTGATGGTTGATGGACAGTGTGCCTTGATTGTCTCTTTATTATTTAAATTCTTGAAGCTTTTTTTTTTTTTTTTTGCATTTGTAAATTTTCAGCTTAAAAAACATCTGCAACTCAGGGTGATAGAAGTGGGGAAAACTGACTATAAAGCACATGGTTATTCCTAGCAGGATATTTCTCCATCACTGATGCAGGTGAGAAATTGGAGCTGCTGTGACTCATCAATTTTCCTGTTCATGGTGTCAGGTATGAGTGTCACTCTGTATTTGGAGATATCCTTAGCAGGGATGATAAAAAAACCATGAAGCACAAAAACAAGTCAACAAAGAAGAAAGTCCTAAATCACTGAAATGCAGGAGAGGAGCTGCTAACAAAATAAAAATTAGCACTGAGCCTTCTGGAAGGAATTGCCATAGAACTGATTGAGTGGTAGCAGTGTGGAAACTGGGAATTCAAGCTGAGCTTTTTGAGAGACCACAGTACATTAGAAGTAGAAATCTTATTAAAATGTAATGGGATTTTGGAAAATAATATGTGTAGGCTCCTTTTAAATCTCAGCCATCAGCAAAACTAGATTCATTTCAAGGGCAAGATCTGTAGCAGTTATAAGTCAGAGAAAGTCTATTAGAAATGAATAGCTCTAAATTAAGGCAGTTGTCCACTGGGGTATGTAAGTACCACTGGATTTGCACTGGTTACTTGAGCATGATTCCAATCTGTGCACCAGTTTTAAAGGTGTATCCTTTACTTATTCCTTAAAATTCTTAATTAAAGTGATACAAAAATGAAGAAGCAAAATCTATGTGCCTGGGTGGTAAATACATCAAGAAAGAGCATCTTGGTTTGTTCTGCATTTGTGAGGAACCTAGCACACAGGAGCTGTACTAGCCTAAGATTGAGAATTTGAGAATGGTCACAATACATAACTACAAAAAAATATAGATAAAGACTCTAGAAGCCTATTTGTACATTCAGCTTTGCCTAGAGTCCCATCTCCAAAACTTTTACTAAGACATTTTCTCAGAAATTCTGCAAGGCACAATAAGCCAGCAGACTTCAGGAGGTGCTGCAGGTAGTAACTATCAACTACACTAATAAAAATCACTAGTGAGACATCATTCCTGATTGCACCAACAGGCTAGGGTTTCAGCCTTTTGAAAACTGTTATCAGCAGCTGAAGAGAAAGCAAGTAGTATGAAATAAGGGAATAAAGAAAATGACAGATACAAAAGTAGGCTGTGTTTACGTCTCTGTTCTGCCCTGATGAGACATCTGGTATATGAAAATGCACCAGTACAGACAGTCCAAACAACAGAACAGCAAGTAGCCTCAAGAAGTCTGAGTTTCTCGTTTTTTTGGACCCAGCAAAGTGATAATGGGTGACAATGCTGATTTGCTTTGAGCGCTCTACATCCCTGCAATGCCTATCATGGCTATGGATACCAGATACATTCCCAGCAGCCCAGGCACCCCTACATACCAGAAGCTGGTTTTGATCTTCGCAGCCACATCCATATCTTTACACAGCTGCTCCTTCACACAGCTCTGGTATGATCTGTTTATATCCAGCACCAAATGGCAGGGTCACTTTTGGGGAATTCAAATGGAAAACTAAAACTCATTCAGGTCAGAATGTCATTATACATTGACTAAAAATGCAGTGCCATAGAGTATACAGATCCACTACTGAAGTTGAAGGGAGTCCGTTAGCTAAGCTAGAAAAGGCATCGGTAAAAATTCTCTCTTTCAATTTTTTAGATAGTTCCTTTAAAACACATTGCTTAAAAACACTTATAACGAGAACTGCCAATATAATTTGGTTTTCTGCCTGTTCCATGTAGTCATTCTTTAAAAAGAAAAGACTGTAGATTTGCAAAACTCAAACACCTCTGCAGCCCAAGGGTAGCCTACTTAGCTGACTGTATTGGATAATTCAATTTCATTTGCAGATTTTTCATCCACTAGGATGAAAAATGAAAACCAGGAGAGTACATGCTTCTGCATGCCCATCACTTCACTTGTGTTTTGTGAATTGCCAGTGTCAGATTTATACAAACAAAATAGAAGTTCTAGATTCTCAGGTTGTGCATACAAATAACTTGAAGGCAGGTTTCCAGAGGATGGGGCCAGACTCTTTCTGGTAGTGCCCAGCAACAGGACAAGGAGCAACAGGCACAAAATGAAACACAGGAAGTTCCACCTGAAGATGAGGAAAAACTTATTTATTTCAAGGGTGACAAATCTCTGGAACAGGTTGTCCAGAGAGGCTATGGAGTATCATCCTCTGGAGGTGTTCAAAACCCACCTGAACAAGATCTTGTGTGACCTGCTCTGGGTGAATCTGCTTTGGCAAGGGGGTTGGAGTAGATGATCTGCAGAGGTTCCTTCCAACCCCTACCATTCTGTGATTCTGTGACTCTATTTCAGCCTCTTATGTGTTGATATGCTAGACCGTGGTACTAATTTAGCCTATGAAAGGGGACTGATCTGAGGGATGATATGACAGTGGCGGTAGAATATTTCCATAGGAGTTGAGATTTATCAGCTGATATACCGTAGTTGCTATGTCTTCAGTTCTTGCAAGTGCTTAAAACTTCAGAAGGGCCCCCTTTTATCGCTTCTCTCACTTCATTTTATCAGAAAACCTAAAAATGGACAATTTCCTCATACCTGCAGTCAGGTGTACTGTAGAGAGGAAACATGGAAGCACCTCTTGGACATACACACCAGCATGTATCGTATATCCTTCCCAGGGGCCACGGGCCAGGTCTCAAGTAAGCCTTTCAACTCAGGCACTTACACGTTATAATATCAGGCACATAGAATCATAGAAGGGTTTGGCTTGGAAAGGCCCTTAGAGATCATCTGGTTCCAGCCCCTCTGCCACAGGCAGGGACACTTTCCACTAGACCAGGTTGCTCAAAGTCCCATCTAACCTGACCTTGAACACTTCTATGGATGGGGCATCCACAACTTCTCTGTAAACTTGTTCCAGTGCCTCATACCCCTCACAGTGAAAAATTTTCTTCCTAATACCTAACCTAAATCTAACCTCTTTCAGCTTGAAAACATTTCCCCTTGTCCTATCACTAGATACTCTTGTCAAAAGTACTTCTCCAGCTCTCTTGTAGGCTGCCTTTAGGTGCTGGAAGGTGGCTAGGAGGTCTCCCCAGAGACTTTTCCAGGCTAAACAACCCTAATTCTCTCAGTCTGTCTTTACAGTAGAGGTGCTCCAGCCCTCTTATAATCTTCATGGTCCTCCTCTGGACATGCTTGAACAGGTCCATGTCTTTCCTGTGCTGGGGACCCCAGAGCTGAATGTAGCAATTCAGGTGGAATCTCATGAGAGCAGAGAAGACGGGCAGAATCACATCCCTTGACCTCCTGGCCCCACTTCTTTTGACGCAGCCCAGGATGTGATTGGCCTTCTGGGCTGTGAGCGCTCATTCCCAGGTCATGCTGAGCTCTTCATCCACCAAAACCCCCAAGTCCTTCTCCTCAGGGATGCTCTCAATCAATTTCCCACACAGTCTGAATTTGTGTTTGGGATTGCCTTGACCCACGTGCGGGACCTTGCACCTGGCCTTGTTGAAGACCACCAGATTTGTCAGGAACAGTCTGCCCTTAATGAAGCCATGTTGCCTGTCACCAATCACCTCATTTTCCATGAGCCTCAGTATACATAATATAGGTAACTATTGTATAGCTATACCTCTTCTTCCTGCTGCCTTTCTCCCTCTCTTGTTGCTCCACATGTTCTGGTTATAATTGAGATAAAACAGAATGCTTACAGGAACATAAATGAATTAGGACATGCAGTCAGTCAGAATTGTTTTTTCATGCTCTTTTATGAATAGCTGCTGAGCGGTCAGGGGAAAGTGAATATAAACCCTTGATACAGTTCATTGCTCCCTGCATGAGTTGTGTGAAACTCTCAATGCAGTTATGTGACTGAGGCTTTTTACACCTCCTGTCCCTTTTTCAAGTGATGGACTGGCAAGAAAAGGCAGTGCCATATATTAGGTTGGCCACGAAAAGGGTATGTGCCTGATGTATTGCATTGCTGTAGAGCAGCTAATGTTCTGCTGCTCCTTGTACTACACAGCAGTTTTGCAATGACTAGCGTAGATCACAGGAGAGTGCAAGATGGCTCTGTTCTTCCAGTTATATAATTAGATCCATTGCTCATCTGTCATACCAAAGTGCTGTAGCAACAGACACTCGTCCATCTGTGACACTGCTCTGCCTGCTTCTCCATCAGGAACACTGACAGGTCTGCATGTTGCCATGTGCCCTGGTAGCAGGAGCTCAGAACTCTGGCTTAGGGCTACGTCACTTCGGCTTCTACCCACTCATCATCAGAGATGCTGTCCCCGATTCTGACAGCAACAAGGGGTAGAGACAGCAAGTATAAACCTGTATTGAAGCATCTTCCCTGCATATTTCATTCTTCTTGCTATGTCTTTTGTGTCTTGCCATCTCTTTTAGTGTGCTTTTCTTACACTGGATGCTCCCTGGGGGCATGAATCTGTCATTATTATTTAGCTTTCCTTGTGCAATTTAGAGCTATAATAAATCCTAAAGAAGGTCACTGTAATCAGCATACTGCAGTGCAAGCATCACAGAGAAATGGGGTTTGTCCCAAAAGGGAGGAAACATCCTGAGCCTCAGAGACAAGAACTCAGTCCTGATTATGTGGCAAAACCTTCATTTATTTCTAGCAGCAATCCTGTCAACTCCCAGGTCCAATGCACTGCGTTATCAGAGCATTATGTTCCACTTTACTCTTTCATAGCAATCCTCTGCCAGGACACAAGGCACTGTGTCCTGTAGCAGGGATGTTTTATCTGAACTTAAGATGGCTAGCTTACAAAAATGAAAGTAAGGTGTTTTTCAATTATTGTAAATATTCCTGCCCAAGTGGGACAAAACATGGAACTGTAGTAAATGTCCAAAGGCAGACAATCTTAAGAAACAAAAATTAGATCCCCACACATCAGTTAAAATACTTCATTTCTGTCACAGGCTGTTTGTTTATGGGTTTTATTTATACCTCATGGCTGTATCAAAAGCCTTTGTGACATTAGTAAAGGCACAGCAAGGCTCCGGATTATGGTCATGACTTGCTTCCTGAACCTGTCTGATTAAAAATGTACCTGATGGTGGTGGAGAGGCTGAGGAAGACAGTTTCCCTTCCCTGCACACAGAAGGTGAGCAGTGCCTCACTTTGCTTGGTGTCAGCTGGAGCTGGTTGAGACAAGCACCAGAGGGTATTTCCCATAAAGTCCCACCGTGAAAGGGCCTTAAGATTTTCTGGCTCCTTCCAGCCTTTCCAGCAGGCAGAGCAATTGCAGCTTCGAGTGGCAGCAGTCACTGCTTGCAAATGGGGGAGGCGAGGACATGTGACACCTCCATCTTCGTATCCTCCAGCTCCATCACTTCCCTTCGATGACCTGAACTATCCTCAGTTCTCACTTCAGAAACAGCTGCCTCTGCTACTCTTGATAATATTTCAGACATCTCCAATCACACAAGCATCAAGCCTTTTTCAGCTGCAATTTTTTGGTGGTGCTCTAAAATCATTTGAGCAAGGTGTTTCCAGCAAAAGCAGGCAGGGAGATCTCATGGCTATCAGACCCTTTTGCAGACAGATGGATGATGGATGTACTGCTGAACTGTGGGTTTACGTTCAGCCACGTCAGCTGGCAAGTTGAACCACATCTGATTTAGATGAGGTTCTCCTCTCTGATATTCCTAACCGCGACCATTCCTCCGCACTGCTCATCCCTATCACCACCCCAAAACAGTAGCAATGGGCAAATTGGAAAGCCCTTACCCATGGTTGGAAATTAAAAATATTTACTTGGAATATACTTTTTTTATAGTTTTCAGCGTGTGCTATGAAAGTGATGTGAATAAGGCTAATCTTTAATGATAATTCTGAGCTGTCTATACAGAAAAATACATAATTTTTAGTTAAATATAGAAAATAAAGTCAACATTTTATCTGCAGCCTCTGCAATTTTAGCTGAGGCAAGATAACATGCTATAATTCTGAATCATTGATTGAAAACTTGTTCATCACAAAGTATCATCAGTGTGCTCAATTTTTCCACATTCATATTGGTGCTGACACAGTTCCCATGAAATGTTAATCTTGTCTACTCACTAGCACAGAGCAGTTAGGAAGCCTGTGGGGTTTTTTGAGGGTATATATTCAGTACACCAATATAGCTGCATCAGTGGAAAGCCCCACCAAATGTACTTCTTGACTGGTGTAACTCAGCAGGCTCTTGTTAGAGGTTGTAATTAACCACCACCCAGTGCAAAGCAAAAAACTGTGTGAGGCTGCCGCTGGAGATAACACATTTAGGGAAAAAAGGCAAAAAGTGATATGGCGTGTAACCAAAATATTACTAGAAAAAGCTGTTCTGTAGCTCATATAATAGCTTCCTAGACGGAGTCCTGTCGACAGACAATGAAATCTATGTGCCAAAATCAATTAGAACCTTATGAAAATTTAATCAAAGTTTATCATAAATAATTCCACCTTAGATAAAGCTACATTTCAAAAAAATTTTATTGCTGCTCATTTAAATTAAGTGATTACTGCACAGAGCAGAAACTTTGTTGTCATAAATTAATCTAAGCACTGTCCAGGGATCAGTTTGGGGCAAGGTCTTGGCTTGTTAGGATTCCTGTTCCTAAAATAAGATGAAGTTTAGCACTGTAAAAAAACCTTTCCAGTCTAATGTGTGTGCTGCCCTCAGAGCAGGGACTATGCCTCAGGTCTTTTCCTGTACAAGGTACCAAATCCTCAGCTAAAACGTCAGATATTGGATTAGCAAGTCCCTTATTCTTCTATGCAGAATAAGTTTAGCGGAAGGACTGTAGGGTCACCTCCTGCTGGCTAGCCAGGTCTACAGGGACTTGGATGCTCTCCACGCCATGGATGGGGAAGGTCGCAGAGTCTTTCACATATGACTTTTTTTATGCATCAGTGATTGCTCTTTTCACACACCAGTGTGAAAACCTGAATGTATCCAGGTATGTTTTCCGCATGAATACAGCAAACCTTACAAGGGGCTTAGGTTTCCAGAGGGTAGAGTCCATACAAGTTCTGTGGGCTTTTTAGAAACCAAGAAGACCGGTTTGAACTGATTCTTTGTATGAAAAAGACAGTCATTGCAATGATCATATCTGTCCATTCCTATGCTGGCTGTGGGCTGACATGCCTAAATTTACATTTACGGGGAGCATTTCAAAGACCTGACATGCATGCAGATGGCTTTTGTGTTGAGTGTCTGAGCATAGCCTCCAGTATTTGCTGTGCCCAAAAGAGTATCGGTTTTAACACCCAGATTGGGATTGGAGATTCTGGAAAGTAATTCTAGAAAGCATTCAGCGATGTCAGAATACATAAACTGCACAGCATTTTTTTATAGAAAGAGTGAATAACATTCTTAGCAGAGTAAAGAGGGAAGTAATGATTAAGGGTGGAAAGATGGCTTTTACCTTTATATACAAATTGTCTACAATAGGTCTAGAGTAAGGTGAATTTGTGGCATAATTATTTTACAAGAAACATGAAATGTTGCTGAGAGTGTCAAAACACCCTAAAAAAAATTGTGGAGATTGAAAGAAATATAATTCCATGGGAGATGTAATGAGCACCATCAGTTCAGCTCAGAAAAGGAGAGTTTAAGGTGACCTCAAGAGGAATATTAACTGGGAATAGAAGTGTCCTTTACTCATAGTTATGGACAATGGTATAACAAGAAATAAGGATTCAAAGCAAGGCTAGACAAATTTACATGACAAATAAGGTGCAAATATATTTTAGGAAGATTATAAATTATTGAAGTAAACTACAGAAGAAAATGGTTTGTTCTGCATCTCCTGATGTTTCCAAATGCCTGTCTGAAGTTGGCTTAAGCCAAACACAAATTATGAGACTCATCACTGGGGGAAAATAGGTGATTACTGTCCTGAGTATTTCTAGTACCGAGGCTCTGGATTTTATCTTTTTGTTAATTATGGATGCTTTAGTTTTACTTTTTAAGTGAAAACTTTATCAGTATTCTTGCAAGGCATTCACTAGGTCTGTAAACACAATCAATCAATTGGGTACTGATATGGCAGGTAGTGGTTTGATTAGAAATGCAAAATATCCAAACATCCCTGAGATTAATGAAGCATCTGAGACACAAGTGATTCCACATTAGTGGGGCAGGTGTTTGGTCTAAGAGAGCAAGTGGGCTGCTGTTTCAAAGAGTGTAAAATCAATGGTATTGCAGGAGCTCCTCCCAGTGTGAACAGCTGCAGGAACATACTCCCACTGGTAAGGGTCAGATCGATTCAGTGCCTGTCATAATTTCTTGCAAATAAAACACCTACTTACAAAAAATAAATAAATAAATTCTAAAATTAATACAGTATGAATGAATAAGGACTCCACCAAGCATCAATGCCTCAGTTGTATAGGTAGCTAAACAATTATATTTATGTTAAGAAGAATAACTGCAAAAATTTGAGGAATCTTCACGTTTCACACTGATCTCCCCCATTCCAGCCTCATCTTGTGCTTGGGACTTTTCACCCTTAACAGGGACAGGTAGAACAGCCCCACAGCAGCTGTTCAGCACTAAATTTCTAATATTTACATGCTCCTGATGCCTGAGTTGGGGTGGCATCCTGTCCTTGCCCATATCAAAGCAAACCCTGGACATATGACCACCAGATTAATATTTGTGTTTCTCCAAAACCTGTTCTTTGTACAACTCAAGCCACCCTACAACAGGGACAGTATGCCAGCAAAATTGTCCGAACCCAGGATCAGTCCTTTCATCCAGAGACCGTAAGAAACAAAAATCAGGGGATGGGACAGGCCACCTTCTGTCCAGCCACCCCTAGGTGCCACAGCTCCAGGAGCACGAAATGAAGATCCATGTTAATCTTAAATGGAATTGACAACCTCTCCTCAGGGAAAGTTTTTGATCCATTGCTCCTTTGGGGGTGAACTAAATTGTATCATCAAAGGCAACTATAATCCTGCATGCAGGGGGTTATGCTACTCCATTCAGAAGCAAATTCAGATGAGCTTTCCTGGGAACTTAATTAGACAAATACTTATTCATATCTATGGGAGCAGAACTAGCCTATTTCAGATCATCTTATACGCACTGACTGGGTGGTATACAGTAGTCCTTAATTATTTTCAGACATCGTCTTGCTGCTGTTTATGGCATGTTGATATCATGTTGCACCATCAGGATGCCACTCTACCTATTGCCACATTTGCAACACAAAATACCAAGCAGGGGAATGAATATACAGGAAGTCCAGGCAATGGACTCCCATTGGCATACAGCACGTGTTTGTCCTTCTGCCAGTGAAACCTTTGCATGGGGATTTGACTTCCTCTGAGCTGATGATGAATTGTTCTGTGAATTTGGTTTGGTCTTATTACTTCCACAGTGTTGCTAAAGATGAAGACAAGCAATGGAAGGAAATTAAAACCCTTCTCCTTGAGGGATTTGGTTAACCACATCCATCTGATACATTTTTATTGTCAGGGAGAATAACAAGAAAAACAGATGAACTGCACTGGAAGGTATTAGCAAATTCTTCACTCCCATTCCCCCAAGAGAAAGCCCTTTCTGCACATCCATCTCATGTTTATATTTCACCTCCCCTTTCCCCCTTCTTTTCTGAATTTCTCCAGATAACACAACGTAACTGTTCCTCCCCTGTTCCCCAAAGTTCTTAATGTTTGATGAATAATTGTCATTTCTCGTCTTCAAACTAGCCTGAGAATCCCCCTCCTTGCCATGAATCCTCCCTAACAACAATCCACCTGACTTATACTTTCAGTCCCTTCTGGTGTGCCACGGGGCAGTTATTATCCTCCCTTCTAAAAGCAACATTGCTCAGTCTCTTTTAATTGTTTCGAAAAAGGTCGGGCTGCCTCCCAGAACCAACTCCTTCAGCAAAATCTGAGCACTCAGGAGCTTCTCTGCATAACCAGCCTGGGGCTCTGGAGAATGGGCATCTGACATGCTTGTTGTTTTCTTGAGCTTTGAAGGTGAAGTCAGCACTTAGGTTGTCTCAGCGGGCTGAAAGTCTTCAAAAAAGGTGATGTTTGTTCTGATAAAATCACTCTGTTTAGGGATGAGAATTTACCATCACTCTTGATGAGTTTCCTCTAAAAGTTGTGCTTCCTGATTGTACCAGTTTCCTGGAACTGGAACTACGTCCTGGAAAATCTAGAAGGCACTGAAGAAATTCCCTTTTTTGTATCATACATGCATTCCCATGATGTTCCATCCTGTGCCAGAACAGGCACATACTCAATACAATTTCGTTGGACTCCGTCTTATTCTCAGCTATTCCAGCTCCCGAGTCCCTCTCCAACAGCACAGCTCCACAGCTACCTTTCGAGAGTGTGGTTTGAGTGGCTAGAGCAGCCAAATTCAGGAACATGCTTTGTATTCCTGCCTCTCTGTGCTGTGGCCTCACCTCTCCCCCTCCATCTGCTGTTACGCAGGGGAAGGCAGTGCCCCTCGGTATTTGCAGAATGCTACAGTATCCCAAAGCACTGCAGGGGCTCTGGGAAGGGGGGAAGCCTGAAGCCTCAGAGATATGATACTAGCAAAAAGCTTTTTTTGTCCTTCTTTTTTTCTACAAGTTACAAACAGATGAAAGGGAGTCTGTGATTGCAAGTAGGTGCAAACTGTGGTTTCTGGATTTATTTCCAATGGTGAAGTATCAGTGGGATGCTAAAGCTTCTGCAAACACTGCTGCAGCACTGTTGCATCAATAATTGCTCTTCCAATCTGCATGAGGCCTGTAAAAACTTGTTTTCTGCTAAAATCACCATGTGGTATGCAAATATATTTCTGTGCTTGTATTATCACAGGTTTAATCCTTGGGCCTCTTTGTAGAAGAGCACTCAAGATGTGGGCAGCTAATCTGCCAGTGGAGAACAAGGAAGCTCTGATTAAGCAAGTAAAGTAAATGCATTGTGTCTGCAAAGGAACTCTGTCGGCACATTTGCTCTGCAGAGCCCTGTGGCTAACTTTTTTTGACTGTTCAGCAGTGGAGCCAAAAGGGAGTGTCATACTTGACCGAGAGCTCAGGTCTCTTCTGCTCTGCAAACTCGAGGCCCTGCGGCTCCCAAAGTTGGCAGAGCCAATGCAGGTTGCAGCTTAGCCACTGTCTGCAGGGCTACCTCGCCACTATGCACAGGTTCTAAAGCCAGGGCTGGAGATGGAAGGCAATCAGGTCAAGCCAGCCTTCTAAAGAGGAATTTCACAGAATAATTTGCCTTTTTCTCCCAGGGGTCAGGGTGGCACGTTGCGCATCATTGCAATCATCAAAGTTCTTGAGGAGCTGAGCTGCAGTGGAGCCTTTCATCAGCCAGGTAACAGCCCAAAGGCTGAGACAGTTTAATCCAGCACTTGCTGGAGGAGGAGGAGGCAAAAATTACAGATCTAGTGAGATACCAGTATGAATAAAGTATTTCCTTCAGCTTCTTGGAGATGTGGATTATTTTTTTTTTTTTAACTACTGTTCAGAAATTCCCTAAAATGGATTTAACGCACTTCAAAAGTCTGAAGTCAGTGGAACAGAGATCACTGAAGCTTTCTCAGGCTCTATCAGTATTAGCAATATGAGGACTCTGAGGGGATTTGTCTGGTAACATAGGTGATGAAATCTGGAAATTCAATTAATACCAAATCATGGTATTAATCATCCAGAATAAGTATAGGTTGGGATGGGTATGAGCTTCATAAGAGGTAGCCATTGCTAGATTTTAGGAAGAAAACTGTTTTACCTATTGTATCAAATTAATAATGTCAAGTTTACACTTCTTCCTATATCTGCATTTTGCAGATTATCCGTGATTTGTGACAATGGTCTAGATCTCCAACTGAGGAGTCTTCACTGACTTTGTTAGGAGGACTTAGTGAGGAAGGTTACTTGTGCAGGGAGCTGAGGAATCTAGCAGATAGGGGTGGATGAAGTGGTGGCAAATGACCCGCAGCAGAAAGGGTCATCAGGAAGCAAATCAGTAGCTTAGATGCTGAAATCCATGAAATATCACAGAATATGCAAAGTTTCAAGGCAAGGATCATCAAGTCCATCTCCTGGCCCTGCACAGAACCATGCCCAAGAGTCACACCCTGTGATCAAGGGTATCATCCAGGGCGCTGCTGACTCATATTCAACTTGCCATCGACCAGGACCCCCAGGTCCCTTTCCACAGCATTGCTTTCCAGCATCTCACCCCCCAATTTGTATGAACATTCAGGGTTGTCCCATCCCAGGTGCAGAATCTGGCACTTTCCCTTGTTGAACTTCACATGTTTGGTGATTGCCCAGTCCTCTGATTTGTTGAAGTCTCTCTGCAGGGCCTCCCTGCCTTGGAGGGAGTCAGCAGCTCCTCACAGTTCTGTGTCATCTGCAAACTTGCTTAGTGTCCTTTCCAGTTTTGTGTTCAAGTCATTTATGAAGATGTTGAAGAGCACAGGGCCCAACGTGGAGCCCTGTGGAACCCCACTAGTGACAGGTCACCAGTCTAATGTCACCCCATTCACTATTATCCTCTGTGTTCAACCCATGAACCAACTGCTCACCCACCACATGATGTGTTTATCCACAAGTTTGTCCAGCAGGATACTGTGAGAGACAGTATCAAAAGCTTTACTGAAATCCAAAAAGATTACATCAGCTGGCCTCCCCAGATCAGCTAGATGGGTTACCTTGTCATAAAAGGAAATCAGGTTTGATAAGCAGGACTTTCATCTCACGAAGCCGTGCTGTCTGTGGCCAATGACTGCGTTGTCTTTTAGGCATTTTTCAGTACTTCCCAAAATAACCTTCTCCATAACTTTACTAGGCACTGCAGTGAGACTGCCAGGCCTGTAGCTTCTGGGGTCCTCCTTCTTGCCCTTCTTGAAAATCAGGACAAGATTTACCAGCTTACAGTCAGCTGGGATTTCTCTGGATTCCCAAGACCACTCAGAAGTCATCAAGAGGTTTTACAATGACATCAGACAGCTCTTGGAGGATTCTGTGATGAATCCCATAAGACCCCATAGACTTTTAGGGATCCAGCTGGAGCAGTAGATCCTGCACAATTTCAGGGTCAAATTGGAGCTGATCATTCTCACAGTCATGGTCCTCCAGCTCAGGGCACTGAGACCCCCCCAGTCCATCATCTGTGCTGAAGGCAGAGGCGAAGAAGGCATTAAAGATCTCTGCTTTGTCTCTCTCCTTGTTTGTGAGATGACCATCCCAATCCTGTAACGGGCCAACGATGTTTCTATACTGCCTATTGCCATTAATACATTTGAAAAAACTCTTTTTATTGTCCCCCACGTTTCTGGCCAGCTCCAACTACAGCTGAGCTTTGGCCATATGAATTTTCTCCCTACATCAGCAAGCAGCATTTCTGAATTCTTCCCATGTCACTGAAACTTGCTTCCACTGGGCATACACCTTCCTTTTTTGCCTTATTTCCAAGAGAAGATCCCTGCTCATCCAAGGTGGCCTTCTTCCTTGCCTACTTGACTTCTGACACCTGGGAATTGCCTGCTCCTGTGTGCTTAGGAGGTGGTGTTTAAAAAGTGACCTGCACTGATGGACCCCAGCACATGCAAAAACAACATTCCAGGGGACCTTACTTTCTAATTCACTGAGCAGCCTGAAGTCTGCTCATGTCCAGAGTTGAGGTTTTAATATGAGAGGGAGTGGAGCCATGTGCAATGGTAAGGATCTGGGCTGGAAAATAAGTCAGTCACTGGAGTTAGCCAATGGAAGAAGCATGTCTGCAAGTCAAGGAAGGAAAAGGAAGAATAAGTTTCTCTAAAAAAAACTCGTATTTTGAGGGGTGTGCTGATGAGGCAGACAGGCAGTGGAAATACCTCAATGCCAATTAGATTGAAAGTCAGTTGGAAAAGAGTTGTGGCTCAGACTTTAAAGACTGTTAATTTTTGTAGTTTCAGTAGAAAAACTAGACAGGAGGTGGACAGTAATTAATGGAAATTGCAAGGAAAAGCCCAGGAAATCAAATGTTAACAGCCTCCGCAATGAAACACAATGAGTAAATCATAATTATCATTATTAAAATGAGTATCAGGGGAATTAATAATCATTAGTTAATTGTCAACAGTGCCATCCTAACTTTCTGCTAGTGCATTTGCATGTTTTCTGCCTCTTACTTGGTCTCATTAGTTTGAAGAGATGCTGTCAACTTAAAATGCAAGCCTTAAAAAATTTAGAAGCTGTTGCTCTTCCTCTTCTGCCAATTATGACTTTGCAGTTATGTACTGCTACTTACAAAATGTTTTTTCTCCTCATGTACAAAAGTTGCAAAAGGAAAACAAACTACTGTGGAACAGTGACAATCATTAAAAACTATGCCACCAAAGATTCGAAGTAAACAAACTGGAAAATCTATTTATTTCTGGTCTCTACCAGGACTCAAAATTAGAGACCCCAAATGAATACAGTACCTGATCAGAGCTGTTCTTTCAGATAAATGTCATGCAGAGTTGCAGACAAGAATCAGAGGTTCAGCTATGTCTTTCTCATGTTTCTTAAGAGAGCTGCACAGGAACAATTATCTGAGTTTCTTACTGGTGGGGAATAGACCCTGGATAAATTCAGGGATTGCTCTATCAGGTACCTTGCATTGAATTTAAAGTGAAAATTGGACCTTCCTTAAGGTTATGTTATGATTCTAGGAAATGATGTTACTGGTGATCTTTGAACGACTGTTATTTTAGGGATGGACTCATTACATACAAGTCATAAATAATCTGACTGTTGGCCTACAGTATGCTTGTCTGTTATTGGTGTCTGTCATCCTTTACACCTGGTCTCAGTTTTCGTTACTTTTATTGCTATAATATCCTTTTATGTATGTACTTTACTACCTTGCGAAGCAGAATAAACTTTTTTGAAGCTTTGTTCAATTTTCCAAGACCATTCTGCAGTGGAAAAATAGTTGTGGCTAAACCCACGTTCCAAGTTGTCCAAGGGTAAAAAAACCACAAACAAATTCCACCTGTACACTGCATTAAATGTTTATAAATTCCATCAAAAGTATTATAAGGCTTGAAGCTAGAGGTTGTATCATTTTATTAAATGAGCTACTAGGCTTGGAAAAGCCATATTGGTTTGTCTAATAAAAGATACTTATTTTAACCACATAGCAGATTTAAATATGAAGCTGTGTGAAGTTGCCAGCGTCAGCAGGTCTGAAATAAGCACTTACGTGGTGATACCAGGATCTGACTGTCCATGCCTCTCTGTCCCCTTGCGGGTTAGGAAAAGCACCCAACTGCTCCCATCCCTGGCTGTGGACACAACATCATCCTCAAAACATGGTCAGGACAGCAGCTTTGGGCAGCTGTCCTGCTCCAGATGCCATCAGCAAACACAGGGCTGCCCAGTATGTCCCTCAGGCAGCACCCATCACGGGATTTGCACATCTCATCATCTCTTTCCTGGTTCTTGGCCTTATTTTTGCCACTTGTACCTCTCTTCCTAGACCCCAACCTCCTGCCACTTTACACAAGCTGTTTCTGAAGGAATAGGTCCTGCAAACCGTGGAGGCAATAGATTACTGTAGATGCCTGCAATCTGTAAAGCATCTGAGAGAGGAAACATACAAATATGTTCTTAAAAACCACTTCCTCCACTGAGGGTGAAGATCTATAATAATAAAAAGCACCACCAACAATCCCAGGGATCACAGAGATGTGCTAAAGAGATCTGAGCTCTGAGATCAGGTGTGGTAAAAGTCAGCTACACTTTAAATAAAGTGCACCTATAAGAGTGAAAGAGGCTATTTATGTACAAACACACTATGTTTATGTTCTGCCTTTTGCATAGGAGTGCCCTGAAATTTGGTATGAGCCAAACCTGTGGCTCTGTGAAAATCCTCTTTGTCTTTGAATTTTATAGTCCTAAGACCCTCTTGTAAGGCCCCCAGGCTGCCTCATCAGCCCAGACTGGCCCCATGGTGCAGCTGCAAAGCAACTGGAACACCTGGAAAGAATTAGGCAAAACAGGATCCAACCAGACAGGACTACATCTGCCCCAGAGAGAGCATAGGGATTTCCCCTGGCTGCACCAGTTGGTCACCCTAATCCCAGTCTGAAACACCTTTCAAGGTCTGCAGCCCCATACTGAGCCCAGCCCTTGGGCCACTCTGAGGTTAGCAGCCGTTCCCCTCTCATCCCCGATTCCCAGTTCAAGATGAAGCCTCTGGGCCTCTGATTCTCTGGAGCCTTATAAATAATACCCAGAGTCTCAAGGGCTTTTGCATTTCTGAAACCCTTGTATTCAGGAAGGATGCTCTTCTTTTCCTCTGCAACTAGGAGGGTGACTGGCTGTCCTCTAGGTCGTGACAGACTGTCACTTCCACTTAGATGCCACAGAAGATGGGCTGCTGGATAGCAGGCGCCTGGATGCAGAGCTGCCGGAAGGGCTGCTCCAGGGTCTCTTGGGATTGTAAAGCGGCTGCCATAACCCACTGTGTTTTCGGAGTAATTAAACATTTACACAAGTTTGTTTTGCAAACTGAGAGCTTCGAAAGTGTCAGATTTGGTTCAGCTGTGAAAGCCCCAAGGGCCATTTTTCTATGTGAGCTGCTGTCAGAGGCGTCGTGTCAAACCCCGCTCCCAGGGTGACAGCAGGCAGCACGGGAACCTGCCATGCACCTGCCACAGACACAGTAAACCTGATTTCTGTCTGTCTGAGGAGCTACTATCCATTCTCAACATTTTATCCTGATTACTCATTCATTCATTTCAATCACTCGTTCTGTACTTGCAGACTTCATCGAAATCCCTATGGAAAAAGAGTATTGCATGAGGAAGGTGTAAAGCCTTTCACAAAAAAGAGGGATCCTCTTAGTTTTGCCAATGAGAACATTTTCACTGTTTCCAAACTCTTTTCCAGTTTTATCCAGGTTTTTGAGTTCTGGTCACCATTAGAAAATGAAGTGCCAAAAAACCATAGCAGTGGTATTTTTGTCTGCTCCTTCCACCCTTCCAACAGTGGCAGTCCATGGGAGGTAGAATATAGGTGAGAGTTGTTCCCACAAGCTTTCTAACATTGTGAAGACTGGGATTTTTTGTCCACTGGCATCTTAAAAAACAGCTTCCTTGGTCTAAGTCTGCATTGTGTTGGATTCACCAGCTTGCCAAAATGACTTTGTCTTTGCTTCCATCTCCACCTGAACACTATGCACAGGAATTCAGAACTACTGGATTTAATCTCAGCATATATCAGCTTTCAAAAACATGGACACTTGGAATACCTGTCTCTAATTAAAAAAAAAAATAACTTAGTAGTTTCTCCAGCTTTCCCAAGGACATCTTGCGTCTGGGAGGACTCATCATCCCTGTTCTTTGCATCATGTAATCAGGCTCTGTCTAAGGATTACAAAAAGTACAGCCTGTAACCTTTCTGCTCTGTCAAACCAGCATTGCAATGTGCTGGCTACAGTAAATGTATGATGGGAAGGGACTTCCAGATTTATCAGGCTCCATCTTTTGATATCATGTGCCACCACATCATATAATGCTCTTCTGAATTGCACCTTAAAAGCAACTTTGGTTTTTGCTCACATTGTTCCCATTGAAAAACCACTTTCAGGACAGAATTCTTCTGCATGTAAACAGTTTATTTTTTTCTGAAATTATTCATGGCTGTACTCATTTGTTCTTTTGCTAGCACTGCCCTGCAGCTTATCTCCTGGTAGACATCTACCCCCAATGTTACACATAAATCCAAACTGTTTCTCTTCTCAGTCTTTACTTTCGAGGTTAAACAAGCTGAATTCTTCCTGACATCTCTTGTATAAGCATCTCTACATTCCTCACTTCTCCTAGGTGTATAACCCGGAGTTGTGCTAGGCTAAATTTATCTTTCTGAAACATGAAAACCAATATGCATATAGGAAAGAAAGTGCATGTAGTTTTTACAATGCTGAAGCTATTTGTCATTTGCAATTATACTATATTGCCCTTCTGGACAATGTTTTAGCACTACAAAGTTGATCTTCTACAGGAATAGCATCTGTTAACACCAACACAGTTGTGTATGTGATGAGGAGTCCAAAACAACCACCTGCCTGGTTTTATCTTTATTTCCTTGCTGTCAGAGTCTCCTTGCTGTGGAGAGACTGCACTACATTCACATGTCCAAGTTTTCTAATTCCTCTCCAGAGGTATTTAAAAGACGTGTAGGTGTGGCACCTGGGGACATGGTTTAGTGGTGGGCTGGGCAATGCTGAGTTAAGGGTTGGACTTGATGATCTTAAAGGTCTCTTCCAACTTAAACAACTCTGTGATTCTATTTAAAAGCCAAAGGGGTTCAAGCATCTGGGGAGTCTTACCTATTGCCCTTGGGCAAAAGTACATTTACCTGGAAAGGAGGTGTTGAAGATAGGCAGTATGATTTCTTTTGATGAAGGAATTAGCTCAGAATAATGTAAATAATGTGCTTAACTCTGGAGGAGCTGGACACCTGTATTCTTCTTGTGGGGATGGGAAACAGAGCAGTCTGAGCAGACAAGCTTGAACTTGCTCTATTCTGTGGTCTACCTTTATATTTTTAAGACAGTGGTAAGTAACTCAGTTTTTTAGTGTGTAATTTTCTGGCCAACCTAAATCCATGGAGGAAGTTTTATTTCTGATGTAGGCAAGGGGACTAAATATTGCCACTGCAGGCAGCTATATTTTGTTTTATACTTGCTGTACACCCAGATGGTATGGAAAGAGAATAGTAATATTTTATATGTAACAAAGATACTTCTTTTCCACCTCTGCTGTCTACATCAAACTATTGCTGCCTCTACTCCACTGCTTCTCTGTTCCCGGTGGCCTTATAATTTGCCACGTTCATTAAGAGTCCATTAAAATCAATGGACCACTAAAGCCTGCCTGGAAAGTCTGGCAGCAGTCAATAGATTAACTTCAAGGTCCAGCCAAACATATTAGAAAGAGTTTCTTGCTGACCACAGCCACTCCAACTGAGACTTGTGCCTGAAAATGAAATACTGTAATCTCTGTAGCTGTCAGCTTGCCTACTGTTTTATGTGCTAAGGCTTCCCCTGCTGTGAAGATAGCTAGATTTACAATGATTGTTTACACAGCACCACATTATATTTAGCTATTAATCACATGGTGACATTCTCTTTTCCATTTGGTTAACCAGAATAGAACACCTCATGTATAAAGCTCAACCTTGCATTCATCTGTTCTTTTCCTACTTGAATTGCCTGGTCTTGATCCAATAAAATTTAATTTTAGAGTTTTAAACAATTTCCTCACACCAAGGTCTCTCTGATGGACAAGGTAAATGCAAAAAAACTTTCCAGCTGTTGGCTCTGTGTACCCCAAATAACCCTGCATACACTTCCACCCGTACCTCTGTTCACAGGATTCGTACTCCTGACACGAGCAGAAGTGCTCCCAGGGGTTAAGTTATGCACCTCCAGAAGCATTTGTAAGTTCTCAGCCATAGATGATATTCACTGCTGTGTCATTTCAACATTTTATTAATGACATTTCACTCTTCTTACTGATGCCTGCTTGCACCTGGACTTAAGAAATAACTCAGGAGCAGTTAATTAGGGTGAGATAAGGAAAGGATTTACTGTGACAAGGCAATAGTTGTTACATGACGCGCGCGCGGAATACAGTTGTATCACATCTTTTATAATACTATCCGTCCAATCCTAGATGTGTCCACCCCGTAGCCTTTGCTCTGGTCCACCTCCTGACCCACCCCCAAGAATTGAGTCTGGGGGCGTTTTGGGACCACCTCTTCATCACCATCATCATCTTCAGGGCACAAAGGATACATAGTTACCTAGTTTTTGACTCTGTTTTGTTGTTCAGGCCCTGATATAGCTGTTCCCAAACAGCCTAGGCCTTGCCTTGACAAGAGACTAAACACTTCTACTGAATTCAGGGGTAGATTTGATATGGGGAGCATAGAACGGGATAAGAGGGTTAGGAATGTACTACGGGGTAAGGGAACAAGGGCTGTTGCTTTTAAAACTACTTCTACTACTTTTAAAACTTATAAAGCTTACAAAAATCAGAAAACTAAAAAAACTATTAGGGCAACAAACTAAGCTTCCTGAGTATAAGTAGAATTCTTACATCCTCACAAGTGCAAACCAAACGTCTAAAAGCAAAGCATCCTGTTCAAGCGAATTGACTAGGGCTTCCAGTAGGCAGAGAAGAGAGAGATGCCTGTCTAAATGGCAAATGATTCTGGGTCTTGGAGCAAAACCTCCTTCAGGAAATGGCTACATGGCTTAGTTTAGGCAGCTAGCATACTGAGAATGAAAGCTAGCAGAAGGAATTCCCTCCTGTCTCACAAATGAATATTATTTCAGAAAATAACAGCCTGCTGCACAAGACAAAGTAATAACACTGTAGAGAGCTTGGTTCATTTTTATAGGACAAACTAACTCTTCTGTAGAATTTCTTTTTTTTTTTTTTTTCATTTAACATAACCCTTTCTTTGGTTCTCTCAGCACAGGAGAAAACTGATGGGATGGGGATAGGGTCATAATGCTTTTTCAATTTTAACTCAGAACTACTTATTCACCTAAAAAAAGTAAAACCATCTCAAACTGATTTTTAAGCATTTCACTGAAAAGTAATACATATAAAAGTATGGCATACAGTAGAGATAAAAATGAATAAGTAACAGCATAGTGGAGACATAGAATAGCTTATAGCATGACTAGAAGCAACATTTGATCATTTCTGAAAAGCTATTTCTTAAATTAATCACACAGGTTTTTGGGTACAAGTCTTGTTGCAGTTTGGCAAAGATGTAGGTATAGCCTTTATTTTTATTACTCATATCTTACCTAAAATAATTAAAATAGACTATAAAATCAACTATCTGAACTCATGTTCAGCTAGATGGGAGCAGACAAAATTGATAGTAATTTTCTTCCCAAGAAATCTGCAGGCTGGAACTAATTAATATAAAAAATAATTGCAAGAAACACACTGTAATATTAACCTCTACATAAGACTTTTTTTTTTTTTTGCGGGTTGTTAATAAGTTAATAAGTTATTGGTAGCTTCAGTTAACTTATATTATATTAACTATTCTAATTTTTACAGTGACACAAATGTAGCACCTTTTCTCAGTTTAATCATCTTAATTCCTATCTTTTATCCCCACCCACCAGTGGGTCTCAATTGAGAAAAGTGCATTTTGCATCTAATAGTAGCTATTATGGCTATTATGCTGGCTGCTGGTTAAAGTCTGCACCCTGACATGTAGTGAAGGCCTCCATCTCCCTTTGGCTTCCACAGGACACATATAGATGTTCCCTTATATGGCTGATTTATGTGTAAAAGGGATGGTATTGCACTTGCAGTGTTTATAACATCCTGACCAGTCCTGTGATGACAATCAAAGTTCTTTCACTTGGTTTTCTGAGTTTTGTGCATGGAGCCACACATATTTCAATATGCTCTCCAGGAATTCCAAGATAATTTGTTCCAGAAGAAATTGCATGATTTTATTTGTGTTTTATTTTCTTCCTAGATGTGTATGAGGAGCTTCCACTTGACATTTGCATTTTGTTTTTTCAGTGTGAAGCTGTAAATTAGTCCCAGATGCCTTGCAGCTTGGGCACGGAGACTCGTGAACTTCTGTAAACCTTTTGATGTTGTCTGTCTGTGATTAAAAGACTATAATAAATCTACCCACAAAGAAGAAGTTAAAAAGCTGAAGCTGACAGCTTCTTAAGAACAACCTTATTATCTCTCTGAAAATATGGGCTTACATCAAACAGACAAACATGTGTTTGCTATAATTTCCCAGATTACCAGATTATATATAGGGAAATTTACACAGTGTTTTGCAGAAACACCCTCATCTTCTCTCACAAGACCCGATGGAGATGCTTTTTCACAAAAGCCGGAATTAATTGCAGTATCATAAAATTGTGGTCCAAACTGATCAAACTGTCAAGAACTGTTAAATGGGTATGAGGCATATTTGGGTATAGCAATGAATAAAGATAATTTGGGAAATGTTTTTTTTAGCACCATGTCTAGATTTAGAGGCCTAAATAAGGTCTTCCTCCTCATTTGTTCTGCAACATCTTCAAAACAACACCTTCAGAAAAGGCCAGGGGACAACCCAGGGAACTACAAACCAGTCAGATTCTCTTTGGTCCCTGGAAAGTTCATGCAGCAAGTCCTCTTGAAGCACACTTCTGGGTGCAAGAAGGAGAAGAAAGTGACTGGTAGCAGTCAGCATGGATTTACCAAGGGTCAGTCATACCTGGACAACCTGATTTCCACCTACGATAAAATGACTGTGTTTCAGGTTGAGGGGAGAAGCCAGATGACCCTTATTGCTGCAGTAAGCCAGGTGGGAGAAGGAATTATGCTAAGGTGTCAAGGTCCCATTCTGTCCTTGCACAAGACCCACAGTCTTTGTAATCTCTCTCTTTGTTACTCTTGATATCCTTCATTTACAGATAAATTGGCGGCCCTCCTTCCCATTTACAAGCCAGGTTACAGGTTCCCCAAAGCCAGGTTCCCTCTGTACCCACTTGGGAGCTGGATTTTCACGGGAAATGTACCTGAGAACACGCTTTAGACAAAGGTCACTATAAGGCCATCACAATCCCTGCTAATACTTTCTTTCAAGTTATACTGACACATTCAGGTGAAAAAAAATCCTCACTTCAAGCAAGTATTAAAGACCTGCACAGAATTTCATCTCATTTATTTTGGGGCTTTCCTTTCTTTCCCTGTACATCCGTTAGCTCTTAATGGAAAAAGATCTCATCACCTCCATCAGTGGAGGACAGATCGAGAGATCTGTAAGGAGCAATACCTGTTTCTCAGCTGTTATTTAATGTTTTCATTCTTGATGTAAAATACCACATATTCCATGTTCAAGGACCTTTTTTGTTGTGTGGACTCAAACCTTCACTAAAGTCAAAGTGCTCACAGCACATTCAGGGGCAGAAGGATAAAGGCAGATTACAGGTTTGGGGGTTTTTTGACCCCACATATAGTGACAGTGTGCTAGTGTGCTGTGCAAGGCAGTTCACAGCGTGTTGCCTATCTGGCCTCTGCTTCCTCTAACTGAAGTTACTACCTCTTATTTCAATGAAGCAGGAGATTGGTGACCATCTATGCTCCTTTTCCTTCACCTTCACCTTCACTTCATTCTCTCTTCTTTATACATGTGCCTCTCTGCAGCAACAGCCTCTTAGAAAATACATGATATGTGCAAATTTCCCCCAGTTCCGCTGCTCTGTGTGGTCATGTTGACACTGGTATGGTTGTGCTGAAACAAGGTGGATTTTACCAGCATACTGGCAGTGAAGTGCAAAGTGGCTCTGCCACCCCTGAGAGGATCAACTGGGTCATTAATATGCACAAAATCTCTTGAACTGAATTGAAAACCTCACGAACAATAAGAGACTTGCTTGTCTAAACATTTGCCAACTACGGTCTTAAGTCAGGAAGCAAAGGCAGGAAGCCTCAGGACATAATTTGGGAAATTTAAGACCTACAGATTCTGGAAATGTCCTCTCTCTTTGGTAGCTTAGTTCTGATTTATCACCTGGTGTTTTGTACTTCATGTAAGAAGTGATGGCCATTTTGCACATTTATTAGGTGAAGAACTCTCTTTTTTTTGTGACTTTTATTTGGTTTGTTTGCTGCAATATTTTTTTCTTCTGTCATATAGTTTCTCAGCAGCTTTTTTTTCCTATTCATATCTAGTTCTTTTCATCTTTCTGACGAGGATTTGTTCCTTATTCTTTTTATCAGAGACTTTTTATCATTTCCATTGCTCACAGCTGGAATCTCTTAAATTTCTTCTGGTTTATCAATGTCCTCCTGTAGTCAAGTGCTTAGGAGTGTATACAGCTATCCAACTGTAAACTTTCCTAGAGACATTTAAAAAAGAATAATTACTTCTCTGCCCTTAAAAATGATACCCCATAGTATAATAAGCTGAAAGACTTCATCTTCTGCAGCAGAAATCACAGTGCATACTCATACTTAGCATGTTTAATTTCTTATCTACTATCAACTCAAAAATTACTAATAACTTACTAATTTTGGAGTTCCCAGAACCCTCTGGGACTTTTCCCTTCAGATATAAGCATCAGCCTCATTAATGCCATTATAATTTATTCATCAATCTTTAATGTTCTGTTAAATTCCTCTCTACGTTCAAAGTTAGAATTAAATATGTGTATGAACAATGTTCATTTCTGACTGAGTAGAGGCCCTCCAGGAACGGAAGAATTCGACATTTAGCTGACGAATGACAGCCAGTCCCTTGCAGCGAGCTCAGTTATCAGTTAGATTATGAATTTTAGAGGGTGGAAATTATTGGCTGTTTTTCTTTATTGTGATCTTTCATCACTGATGTCAAAGGGAGTTGTGCATCTGGTGCCAGTGAACTGATACCAGGAACTCACGTTATCTTTTAGCTTCACTAATGAACCTTATTCACAGTATAGCAGGAGATGCAGTAGGACCCATGTTGTTTGGAATCATTAAATCTGCTTGGGCTGGTAATATAACATACGTGTTATTCTTCAACCGCAACTTCTTAGGCTGGGTAGGAAACACCCATTGACTCTCCAGTTCTTCTGTTAAGACAAAGGTAAGAGGACATTATAATTAATTCAGGGCTAAAATCTACCCAAGTATTGAAGTCTTAGATTGTTCTGATTTTATTAGGAAATACTTCTGCACAAAGGCTGGAAACAGTCCCTTAGCCACTGCATGCTGAAGTCAGTGGCTCTTCCCACCAATGATTGGGGAACATGAGCACTGCAGACGTTGAAAGATTCTGACTACTGCATCTCACAGCAGCTTGGATTTCCTGGCCAAACTTCACAGGGACCTGTTAATCCTTCTTTTGCCCTTTTGTCTAGAGACCACATTCAGCAGTCACCTTCAATGATGAGGAGATATTGGGAAAGATGAGACATGGGAAGAGCCTTGCCAGCGTTCCCCTATGATCCATCTCCCACTGCTGCTGAGAGGGCTACATCAGGGGCTGTCAGCACATGCTGCTACGGAGCGGTGGCAGGTTGCAGTTCCCTTGAGGAAGAAGTTTCCCCTCTGGAGACAAGGACATGCTGCCCTGGGTGAGAGGGGACTGTAGAGATAAGAGGTCTGCCACTTCCAGCAATGTAATTTCTGAAGTGCTGAAAGAAAACAATTGCTAACAATTTTCTGGAAGAGAAACAGCACGCGAGTTATTGATTGATTCTTACTGTCAGGTAATCTGAGCACAAACTTTCTGTGAGGAAAGGCCAAAGTGTCAAATACACATTTCACCATTTCTGAGAACATCTACATCAAACTGATGACGGGCAGAATTAGAGTCCCTTCATTTCATGTAATATATGCTTCCAAAGTTCAACAGGATTGCCATATAATTCAAGTGTTTGCTTCAATCATTATTCATAACTTCTGTTAGCACTGGAGTTGGAAAAATAATGAAAATATTATTCATAGAATGTATTAGTCCCCAAATTCCATGAATCTCATTGAATAAATTATTCAACCATTATTATCTCCCTCTTCCCCCTCACTCCTCCTCCCTTTCCTCAGGGATTTTCAGATGACTACCCATAAGGAGGAACAGGCACAGATGCAGGTGCTGGCCCAAGGTGGAGATGCTGCAGGTGGCCTGTATGACCCAGGTGGATGGACATGAACATTCAACGCACAGCTTGTGTGGCTCCTTCATTTCGTTTTATGTATGGGACCCCAAAAGATATTTCTGTACAAAAGCCAAAAATGACACCAGATCACAGCCTGAATAGTATTTAAATAAATACACTTTCTTCAGAGGCAGATGTCTGAGGTGGCCCTGCTCGTCACTCCCCAGCGATGGATGTGGCAGCAGCAGCTTCTGCTTGTTGTCTGAAGCTGAGCTGTGCTCTTGATGCTTCTGTGAAGGCATCATGCAGGAGAGGGTCAGTGCTTTTCCAAATTTGTTGTGGCAATACTGGAAGCTGTACTCCCTTATAAAGGGCATCTATTAAGATAACTTTATAAGCTCAAGTCTTAAAATTTAGACTATTTGTAGTTATTGGTATTAAAGCTGAATTTTTCATCCTCTCCAATGAAGAAAGATTTAGGACAGGACTGCACTCTGCAGTCCCATGTCGAAGTATTTTGGAGTTAAGGGTTTCACATGTTTGCAACCATGAAGGTACTTGCAACAGTAACCTGTCCATACCTGCTGAAGTGCTGTAAAAGACCTGAGAGGATGTGTACTTTATGGAGTAGAGTATGGGGTCTGATCAAGAGGGCACTGACCTGAAACTACCAATACCATCTACCATGGGCCGACTCTATGGTCAGGTCCCAGCACTGCTCTTTCTCTTCATGACTGTCTAGGTGTTGGGAGATTTGTGTAGGTACTTCTTCACAGCACCTTGTACAAGGTGACATACTGACAGTTGCACCAAGTTCTGCTCCCTCTCACAGCTCAAAAGGAATTTTTGCTTATTTTCCCTAAGCCTGTATGTCTACAGGGCAAGTGCCGGCAACCCAGGCTGCCTTTGGAGCTCAGTGAGTTCTTACCTGATGAGAGAAATTGGAGAGCATGGGGCCTCCTTTTACCCTGTTGAAAAGGTACAGACAGGACAATTGCATCCCCGTGGCACCTGTTTCTGTCTGTTGGCTGCATGGAAGCCGGATCAGAAACCCTCACCCACTGCTGCTCTGTGGATATGAAATGTTGATCCCATAAAACCCCATGAGTGTATGGCCTCAGTGGCCCCAGTGTTGGTCTGAGCCATATGTGTCCATGGGAGTATGCCCACAGTGCAGGGGACCAGGGCAAGGTGACCCAAAGCATCTCTCTTGAGGGACTAGCTCCATTTAGTCAAGGCTACTGGTGATCTACCCTGAAGACTTTGCTGCTTGCAAATGAACCTTTTTTACATATTTGCCACAGTCACTACCACTGAGATGGAACTGTCTTAGCAGAAAGAGTCCTTAGTGCTCAGCTCCCTGTTTTCCATGCTCTGTCTGAAGTGTGTGATAGATGACAGCTGCCCAGGAGCCTTCCCTGTCTCCATGTAAGCATCACTAGGTACAAGTGTCTGCTGAACACCACAGGCGTCAGGCTTGCAGAAGCTAAGCCACATTTGTCGACAGGAGCAACAACCTGCAGGAGTTTATGTGCTGCCTCTATTGCTCCCCCTCATCATCTGCAATTTACTTTTCAAAGTCTGTCTATAACAAGAGGTGATCACTTTGCCTTAGCTCTCTGTAGGCTGATCTGTTCCCCTGTCCCTTGCCTAAGAGCAGGGCATCCTCCTTATACCATTTCCCTTGGCATGGTGAGAAGTGAACATAACTGTTACTCACCCCAAGGCACTGAGTGATTTATCTGAG
This sequence comes from Oxyruncus cristatus, assembly GCA_013399855.1. Classification (NCBI taxonomy): domain Eukaryota; kingdom Metazoa; phylum Chordata; class Aves; order Passeriformes; family Cotingidae; genus Oxyruncus; species Oxyruncus cristatus. The sequence continues at coordinate 943,751 of VXAY01005118.1, read as the reverse complement.
GGGAAAATATTGCCAAGGCCATTTTCGCCATCCAACTTGAAAAAAATTTTTTTTTCCAAAGGCTTAGTTATCCATTATCCAACTGTCACAAACATTTCCATTATGCCCTTCAGCCTATGGCTGCTCTTGGGCTTTGGGTCATCGGTCTCTCCTCAATGCTCCAGAAACTCCTGTCATTTCTAACGCTGAGCACTAGCTCAGGCCAGTGGTGGTGGTGGGGGAAGCAGCGTGCATATTCACAGACACACAGGCACGTGTTTAACTTGTAGTCTTACAAAGTCAGACGCAATCTGCATGTAAGTGCTTTGCAGAAATAGAGTTGTACGACAAAAGCAAAGTGAAGTATGAGTTAGGAGGCTGTGGAAATGCAGCAGCATCCCAGGTCCTCTGTAGCCTACCTGTTCTGCCCTGACAGGAGATTTGTCCCAAGGGAAAAGGGAAAACAGACCCCCATGAGTTGCAAATCAAAGCAGAGCATCCTCACAGAACATTCCTTCCAGGCCTTCCAGTAGCCTTGTTGCCCTCCTCTGGATGCATTCAAGGGCCTTCACATCCATCTTAAATTGTGGGACATAGAACTCCACATGGTACTTGAGGTGAGGCTGCACCAATGCTGAATACAGTGGGACAATCCTGTTTTTTACCTGGCTGGTGGTGCTGTGCCTGAAGCACTCCAGGGTGGAGTCTGCCCTCCTGGCTTCCAGGACTCACTGCTGACTCACACGGAGCTGCTGCCGACCAGTACCCCCTGATCTCCCTCTGTAGGGTTGCTCTCCAGCCACCTGTCTCCCAGTTTATACTTGTGTCCAGCATTACTCCAACCGAGGTGCAGGATCCAGCACTTGAACTTCTTAAATTACTCATAANCTGTGCCTGAAGCACTCCAGGGTGGAGTCTGCCCTCCTGGCTTCCAGGACTCACTGCTGACTCACACGGAGCTGCTGCCGACCAGTACCCCCTGATCTCCCTCTGTAGGGTTGCTCTCCAGCCACCTGTCTCCCAGTTTATACTTGTGTCCAGCATTACTCCAACCGAGGTGCAGGATCCGTCACTTGAACTTCTTATATTACTCATAATCCAATGCTCCAATCTATCTAGATCCCTCTTCAAGGCCTCCTGTCCCTCAAAAGAGTCAACAGCACCTCCCACTTTGGTATCCTTGTGCATTGAGCTCCTGCATCCAGATTATTGATAAATAATATTGAACAAACTGGCTCTCACAAAACCAAAGAATCACAGAATATTCTGAGTTGGAAGGGACCCACAAGGATCATCAAGTCCAACTCTTAAGTGAATGGCCCATCGGAATTGATCCCTGAGGAAAATCTCTGGTGACTGGTCACCAGCTGGACGTAGCCTTGATCACTACAACCCTTTGAGCTTTGCCCTTCAGCCGGTTCTTCACCCAGTGCACCATGAAACTACTCATCCCACAGCTGGACAACTTGTCCAGAAAGATGTTGTGAGGGACAGTATCAAAAGCTGTACTAAACTCCAGAAAAACTACATCCACCTCCTTCCCTTCATCCACTAGGTTTCTCTGTCTCCTCTTTCACTGCCATCTCTCCTCCCTGGCATGGAGACCTACCTTGTCTCCCTGCCTTCTTCCTCACACCCAGACCGGACCAAGCCCTTTCTCCCTACACCCATGTTGTGCTATTCTTTCCATGTCCTTAGACCCTGGTTCTGTTCCTTCTTTCCCCCTTTGGGGAAGGATTCTGTCATAAGCATGTAAAAGTCTCTTGGGCAGGGTTGATCTAAGTATGTCACACTCCTGGAAGATGTCAAAAAATACTTTTCCTTTCCAGATTTACAGTCTTCCAGACTTCACAGAAAACAAGGTAGAATTCTGTCCAGTTTTGCTCGGAACATCCTCTGAAGTTGTGGAAGAAATTGGAAATGCTGTTGAAAAAGTATTCTGTCATAGTCAAAGACCAGAGGCATATGGCCAGAAAAGTATCATCAAGATTTGGAAAGCTCAGCCAGTTCCTGCATTTGAACTCTCCCCCTCCCTTTAACCCCCATTGTTTCAGACTGGGCTGATTTTCACAGGGTATTTTTGTAGTGTGCATGCGTGTGTGTTTTGTATGTGTGCACATGTTTGCTTTTCTGTAATGACTGCTGTAAACATAATATTAAAGAACCAGGATTACCATTCAGACATATACTGCTACGAATTTGACTGCAAACACACACAATCTGCATTTCTCATCAATATTTTCTGTTATGTTTTCTTAGTCTTATTCCCAACCATGTGTCTTAATATACTTTGTTCAAGACTGGTTTTAAGCAAATTCCCAAATGCAAATGATTAGGATGAAATTGAATTAGGTAGCAACAGTAAACTGGTCAATTCTCAATTAACAGTGTTAGGAGAAAATGCTGGGTAGCTCTGTGGCTTGATTTGTATAAATGGGTCATGGAACAGCTTTTCTGTAGGTCTCTGCAGAAAAAGCTATTTGCTTCACAGACTACTGCTCCTCCCCCAGTTTCAAATCAAGCAGAATACAATTCAAAAGACAGTTTTTGAGCTTATCCTATTTTTGGATGATATCGTACAGTTTGACACAATTTGTATTTAAAAGGGCATGGATATCTCCTATTCCCGTAAGTGAACACTGTGGAGTGTACATGGCTTTCTGCAGCAGATGTGTGACTCAATCCCATGTGCATTGTGACCAACTAGGTAAGGCAGGCGGCACTGCAGATGACTGCTGCTGCCTGTTATTATTGGTTGCACTGGGTAAGTTTTGTGAAGCATGTTCACACTGAAGCTGACACATCCACCTACCTCTCCCTCCCTTTTTATTTCCACCTCTTTTACTGCTTTGTCTGAAAGACCTCCAGTCCTAACCCCAGCCCCGCTCCTGGAAGAGCGTGGATGGTCTGGAAGCAGCACAGTGGATGTTGAGAAGCACAGTTGGCTTGGGTGGCTCAGAGGTCGTGAAGGTGCTGTGGCACCATTGAGTCACAGGATTGTTTGGGTTGGAAAAGACCTTAAAAACTATTGAGCCCAACTGTTAACCCAGCACTGCCAGGTCCACCAGTACACCATGTCTGCAAATGCCACATCTACACATCTTCTAAATAACTCCAGGGATGGTGACTCAACCATTTCTCTGGGCAGCCTGTTCCAATGCTTGACAACATTTTCCAGGAAGAAATTTTCCCTAGTATCCAATCTGAACCTTCCGTGGTGCAACTTGAGGCCATTTCCTCTTGTCCTATTTCTTGTTAGGTGGGAGAAGAGACTGATGTCCATCTCACTACAATCTCCTTTCTGGTAGTTGTAGAGAGCAATAAGGTCACCTCTGAGGCTTCTTTTCTCCAAGCTAAACAGTTCCATTGCCCTTCTCTGGACATGCTCCAGCACCTCACTGTCTTTCTGGTAGTGAGGGGCCCAAAACTGAACACAGGATTCAAGGTGTGGCCTCACCAGTGCTGAGTCCAGAGGAAGAATCACTCCCCTGGACCTGCTGGCCACACTATTGCTGATGCAGGCCAGGATGTCATTGGCCCTCTTGGCCACTTGGGCACACTGCTGCCTTATGTTCAGCTGCTGTCAACCAACACCCCCAGCTCCTTTTCCACCAGGCAGCTTCCCAGCCACTCTGCCCTAAGCCTGTAGTGATTCCTGGGGTTGTTGTGACTCAGGTGCAGGATCCAGCACTTATCTGTGTTGAACTTTATATAACTGGCTTCAGCCCATCAATCCAGCCTGTCCAGATCCCTCAGTAGAGCCTTCCTGCCCTTCAGCAGATCAAGATTTCTGCCCAACTTGGTGTCATTTGCAAGTTTACTGAGTATGCACTTGATCTTCTTGCCCAGATTATCAATACAAGTATTAAGAAGAACTCACCCCACACCCATCTTTGCACACAGCCTATGGCCCCTTTACCTCTTTCTGCTCTTCCTTTATAAAGGTTTTCTTCAGCTATGAGGATAGACTGAGTGCAATTCCTCTCCCGAAGTCAAGCCCTTTATTTCATACAGTCAGGGACAGCTCAGGCAAGAAGGAGGGTTTCAGCTGTTCATTGTTTTCCCTTTCTTCCACTGTAGCAGGAAAATCCTATCAAAAGGAAGTTAATTATTTAAATGCATCCTCCATTTGAATTGCTTATTCAGAGCTGTTTCTTACACCTCAGTCACCCTGAGGCTTTTCCTGCTTTGAGTAAACCTGCCATGGTTTTATATTATTTACCAAATAATGCTGCTGCTGACCACAAATTTATTAAAGATCTACTGGAGACAAAGCAGCCCCTGTATTACAATACAATTTTAGTCTGCACTGACTTCAAAATGTATTGTGCTGGAGATAATCGCATGGAGGCAATTACAGAAACTGAAGAGGATCAAACAGAGTAATAGGGATATAAAAAGAAACCTGCATTCTTTATATGCTACTCCCCATGCATGTGAATGCTTCCTTTTTATCTTATTTTTAAAGAAGTTTCAAATTACATAGTAATTACAAATTCAAAAGGATTTTTTTCACACACAATGATCTGGTCTTAGCCACTTTTCTGTGTAACATTGGAGTAGCTTCCCAAGGCTTGCAGTTAATTTATCCATCTCGGCAAACGCAGGACAGGTCTGTACAGAATAACATATAGTTCTTTTTGGCTCAGGTCTTAACCCTAAGCCTTTCTCAGGGATTAGAATAGATGATCACAGTGGGTTCTTCTGGTTTTATTTTATAAGACAAGACATAAATAAAATATCTCAGGCAGAAAGCTGATTGATCTGAATATTACTAAAGCATCATTATAATTTAAATCACTAATCAACTGACTGAGAGTGCAGTGAAGTGTCAGGATAATTATGTAGGTTAGTTATCATTTAAAGTTACCCTAGAAGATTTGTCCTACCACCTAGGATGAAAAACCAGTGCTAATGATTATGGCATGACTTTGGGAGGTGCGAAACAGTGGACCAGTGCCCAAGGAGCGTGTGTAGTGGCAGCTGGAAAAACACTGTGTGAGGAAAGGTGATTAATAGGCACAGGAAGAGCCTTCAGCTTAGATCTGAATCAATTCTGCTTAAAATCTGTAGGCAAGTAGTGAAGTCTGTGGAGCACGCAGGACTGCATTTCCTTGTAGAGCTTGCATATGGAGACTTCCAAGGGTGCGCGTTTGCACATTGTTGGAATTTGGTTCAAGAGGATGTTCAGTGCAGAAAGGCAACCACAGATACCATTTAATTGTGAGCCTCTTCAAGGAGAATTCCACTCCAAAATCACCTTGAAATGAGAGGTTTTTCCATTTGCTTCAATGGGCCAAAGTCCATTTATCACGTGCACTGAGAGCCACTGAAAGGCAGAAGGGCTGCCAATGCACCCTGTCCAAAGTAAGCTCATGCATGCAAGCAGTGCCAGTGGAGAGGGGAAGGTAGTAGGTGATGTTTAAAAGTCCCTAAGTAATCCAACTAAATTCATCCTTGGGTACTGCATTTGTAGTTAAATTCTTCCAAACCCAGCTCTTCTGAAAAATGCTGCCATATAGTTTCTTTGTAGCTTCTATAAGACTGCTATTCTTTGTTTGTGTGTGGAGTTACAAGAAGTATTTCTCTCACTATTATGCTGCTATTTATAAGAATATTTACCAGAACTGTTTTACACTATATGAAATAAAAGTCATCATAACAAAATGCCAATCTTGCACATTGCAACCTTCACCTTGCTTGTTTGCCAACACTACATAACTAGAGCCTCTTCAAGCTCATATCAAGTCTTGAGACTCACCCCCATGGCCTTTGAGATGCCTAAAATACTAAAACTGGCCCTTTTTTTTTTTTTTCTTTAGCTCTCAGTCAGGTTCAAGGACCAATTTTTTGGAATACTGTGTTCCATGAAATTGAAACGGTCAAGAAGTTTCTGTTCAGGAATATCTACCTCTGTCTATCTTGGAAGTACATTTATATGTCATATGTGCCAACCTGCTGATCTCTTAGAAAACATCATTAACAGGAAATAACATTGCAAGAGAGAGAACCCATTGTTTATCATATCTATATAGTGTGTAACAGAAAAACCAATCACCTAAACAAAACAAAAATTTGAATAACATGCTAACGTTAATTTCACAAATAGGTGTCTCATGATCCATTTTGAATGACATTTTTGTGCTTCTGATAACATGAAAAATGGATGTCCTTTATGTGTTCTATGATAAAGGACAGTATCTCTTGAAAAATCATTGAGGATTTACAGAACATGATTATATGCCCATGGTAAACAGTACAGCAGACATCAATACAGTATGAAGAGCCTTCCCTGTGTTCAACTCCCCTTGCCCTTCCTGAAAGAGATGTCCCACCAGCTGCTGTGATCCACAATGCCTTTGCAAGCATAAGAGATGTCTTCCATTTGGCAGACAAAATCTTCTGGTTCACACTTCCCTGAAATAAAGTGTGTGAAAGAAAAAAGGAGGAGAAAGATAAAGAGAAGCCCAAACATTCAATTTCATTTGTGTTCTACTGATTTATGTTCCCTGTTTCTAATATTTCTTCCATTGCTAGGAATTGGCTCTAACTGCTATATTACTTCCTGGGAATAATCATCAAACCAGCAGACACGCTTGTACAAGAGACAGATTTGGTGTCTTCACTCACTGTAAACATCTGTGTTGGTCTGGATATGTATTCCTATGCATCAAAGCCTTCTGGATGGAATTGAGTTCGAACATATGAAAGTATTTCATTATATTAATACCATCAGTCATTAATTAGCAACGTATTTTTCTTTTTAAAGAAAGGCATCAGAAATACGTTGTAAGCTTTTGCCAGCTTATGGTCTTCATCCAGGGTCTTATTCAGTGTAATTTAATTTACAGGATGTCTGGGGTTCCTTCATCATCACGAACCAATTATATTTAAGTTGTCGAGAACAAATTGTAAAATGTATCTTTTGTCACAGAAGTCTTGACAGTGAGCAGGCAGCTGTGCACCAAGATCCTTCCTGACAGCCCGATATTGCCATTTTGTTCTTCCATGTGTTGCCTCCTAATTTATACATAAGTTATTTGTTTAGACAGATGCTCTTGGTACTTTTTTTTATACAGTACCCAACACAACGAGGTGATGGTCTCACTGAAGAGAGAAGCACCACACCTTACTGTGACTGGAAAAAGGGGAAAGAAAATAAATTCGTACTGTTTCGCTGGGATTTCATCTGTCTGACTTTCCAGTGACTCACTTCATTAGGAAATGAGACACTATGAATACACACAGGTGAACCTTTGGGTTACTACAGGGTGGGTTAGCAGCTAAGCCTGATTTATTATCATCAGCAAGATGCCAAGACATGATTCTGAAATACCGGGGGCATACAGAGGGGTGAAGAAATAGTGTTATGCATCTCAAGATATGTTGTGTGTGAATGTATTTGCGGGTTGTCTTTGTGCATTCTGGTTGCAGTAAGGTATTTCTGTAGATATAAATATCTATAGATATAAAATATTCAGGGTAGAATTGGACACTTGAAAGGTGACTCTAAATGTGTTTTAAAAGAAAGCAGCAGAGAATCAGTAGGGAAAGCACTTGATTTCTTCCTCTCTCATCTCTGTATAAAAGAAGAGTGATCTGTGCACAGCTGTCATACCTTTGCTCCCTCTGATGCCAGACTAGCAGCAGGGGAACTCCAGGGTCATGTTTCTGGAGGCCACCAAAGGCTAATTTTTGTTTAGTAGTACTTATCACCAGTTCTCTCAGCTGTACTTTGAAGGCCTAGGTTTTCTGCATAGAGACCAGGACCATGGAGATGTGAGAACCCAACTGCACACCTATGGCTCCATCAGGCTTTGAATAGAAATGTTAGGACTCAAGGAGAGACTTTTACAAGATCACTTTGGTTGATCAGTGGTTAATTGTCAATGGTAACAGTGTGGGCAGAGGACAGTGGGTGACCACTGTCTTCATCTTTTCCTGGTGGATTTGCCTATCTGATGAGGATCTTGGAGCTCACTTCTTTAGAAAGAGTCCTCAGCTAACTCAGGGCATACATTAACAGTCCAACTGATGTGTGTGTTCTTTCTCGTCTCCTATTCTGTGTTCTCTGTTCTACGCTAAGATTGATCAAATGCCTGTGACACCACAAAAGTAAGCTGGGAAAAAGTAATGAAAATAGGAGAAATTCCTCCTTTTCGCTACCACCTTGGCCTCAGATCAGTGGAGGGGTGTTCACAAACTGCATCCTTCCATTTGTGATTTCTGATGCAGCCATTAATCATAGCTCAAATGAAAAAAAAAATTAAAACCAACAAACAAAAAGCAACCCAAACCACGTGGATCCACAGGGTGATTTCTCCTGTGATTTCTAAAGCCTCAACAAAATCCTGTGCAGTTCTTCCATCTGCACTGTAGATTGTGTCTACATATGTGCCAATGATAGGGCAAACATACACCATCAGTGGTGGCACTGAGAAGGAGAATTAGTGCACACCTGCAACATATTCTGAGTTAGACAGGTAAACACTGAACACAACAAAATGGTGGTGAAAGATGTAGATCAGCTAGTTAGGGCAATGGACTTACATGCCAAACTCATCTGGTGACTAGCATCACCCTTCCTCTCAGGAAGGCAGGCTTCAGTGTATTTTCCAGACTTGATTAATAATTTATTTGGCATCTGGAAGTCACAGCAAAACAGCTCATATCGAAAGGGAGGATGTAAATTGTCTGCCTCTTTTAGGTACCACCAAGTTATTTTTCACAGCTAAAATAGTATTTGTAAAATATTTGTGTATTTAATATTTTAACGAGCAGCTCTGGCACTTGGGTTGATTTCAGCATTCTCAATGCAGAGGGTGCTGGGTATCTGCTAAAGATACAGTCATCTGGAAGACATGCTTTCATTGCCAAACAAACCAGCCAGAAGAGGATTTTAATATGCAAGGAAGCAGACATTAGAATAAGGAGAGATTAATGTGAGCTTAGTGCCTTTTGAATGAAAGTTGTCATCCATGGAAGACAAGGGGAACCTTTCCAAGCTGGGTCTGCAGTCACACACAGAGGACACAGTCTGCCTACCCTAAACGGGGGATTGCTGGAGCTCAAGTCAGAGTACATTAATTGGAAGATAGTTGCTTACAGATTTTGCAGCTGTACAGGAGATATATTTCTGTCTTTCTACAGCTATCACTCAATAACGACCTCCACCAGGTTGTGACAGCTTCCCTGATCATCTTCTAGGAATTCACCTGCTAATATAACACACTATTTTAATGTACTTATAGTGCCATGCTACTTACTCGCTGTATGCTATCTGCAGTATACAGTATAGTTCTGCAGTATATTTTTTCTCAGAGTTGTAGTGCTATTTACCAACCCTGACAGACTGAAGCGCTAATAGTTAATGACTCAAACAATCATCCATTTGCAAAAGCAGCAGGGTGCTTTGCTGAGGCCAGGTTTGCACACCACCACCCCCCACAACCCCTGCCCACCAACTGAAGGGGAGAAGGAGCGATTTTTGTGTGTGGTGGTGAAACTTCTGATCTGCACAAGACAGAGGGGGTGAATGCGCAATGCTGGCGGCTACAAGTTGGGTTTTGAGCCTCTTGGTGGAGGTGGAATAGTGCTTTTTATCATGCCAATGTCCTCCCTTACGCAACTGCCCCAGTTGTAAAACTCCCCTCTCCCTGCCAGGGGAGGTATTGGGACATTCACACACAGGACTGAAAGTATTCATCCCTTCTGATGGGGCACAACTGGCTCAACTACGCTCACATGAGAGGCAGCTGTCATGTCTTAGAAGGTGTTAAAAAACAATCAAAGCCCCCTGAAGTGCCCCTAGACTCATTTCTGGGGCCTTCCACCAGAGGCTTGCACACAGTTGCAACAGACAGTGTAAAAATGCCTGCCCAAGGGATGTACCTGAGTGTTCCCATGCAAACCCAAGCACTGGACTTTGTGTTTCACGGGCTTCCCACACCCCTGATGCATCAAGACTGTGACCATCACTTCAACCAATGGACATCTAAATTGCAACAATCAAGACTCATCACTGGATCCATGGGTGGTGGTAGCTTTCTATTCTTATCCTTTCTTTCTCTTCTTTTCTTTTCCTTATATATTTTCTTAAGCTGTACCTTTATACTGTTATATTGCTTCATGACTACAGATAATAACCAAAACAGCTACATACCTCCTTTCCATTGAAACCAAATTGGTCTAAAATAGACACTACATATACGTATATTTATTTCTAAATGCTGATCATTCAGTGTTGTTTCACTCTAATCTGCCCCAAGGGATCTATCAACAAGAACTTGAGTCACCCTCACTTTCAGGGGCAGGTCATAACACCAACCACAGATTCTTATGAGCTGCTAATAGGTCTCATTGTCTTATCAAGAATTTTTTAATAGAGGAGGACATTTAATCAACTGAAAAGGAAAAGGAAACGGCTAAATACTGAGTCACATTCAAGGTGCAATATTTTTTCCTTTTTTAAGAGATTGAAGTCACTGTATCTGAAAAGCTGTAGCTGCTGTGCTCATTCTTGGCTTTCACAACCACAACATTCAAAGAGTTCCCAGGTTTGTAAACCTAAATCTACAAGTTGACTTACAACAGTAACAGAAACCAAATATTCTCTTCTCTTATTCTCTTATTCGACCCTGGCATGTGGACTATGTTCTCATTACTATTGTTAACCACTTTCAGGGCATAACATCCCCTGTGTCTAACCCAGACCAGCTTTCCCCTGAGTTACATTCTGCACATATATAGTCCAAGATACTGAAGAACAATTTGGCTGGGGTGGGAGAACAGACTAGATGATCTCCCAGTTTCCCTGTGCAAGAGTCGTGGCTGGGGATAGTGCTAATATGAATGACAGAGTGCCCAAACATGTGGCTGTTCTATACTTTGCAGTGGCACTCTCAAGAACGTGAATTACAGATGCCTAAACAAGCATCTGGACCCTACGCAGTATCCCAGAAATAAAGATGACAAAGATGGGAAGGGAATAGGAGATGAGTAGTGAATTTGTGGGAGAGCCAAGACTTACCAAGCAATATGGTTGCTGTTCATCTACCCACTCTGCTCTCCTGGCTAATTTGACAGCCTGAATGAAATTGTTGGTGAGGAAAGCAGTGCAAGCATGCACGATGTGCTGTGATTAGAAAGGGCACTGCTGGGGAGAGGAGCATCCGATCAGCCAAGCACAAGTTTTCTGTGTATTCCCTCTACCTTTTCTCCTGAGAGGTACTTGCCTTTTATTCTCAGCTCCGTTGCTTTCAGCCCTACTGTTGCAGCTTGCACCTCTTCTCTTAAAATGTAAAATGCAGTCTTTCAGTGCAATGAAGGCAAAGGGAGCTGATGTTTCTTCTGCTCCTAGGAGGATAAAAATGCCACAGCACTGATTCTGCATGGCAGGGAGGGGACAATCCAGCTCTCAATAACCAAAATAAGTCATACAGTTACTGTAATAGCAAGATAGCAAGCAGGGCTTGGTAGCAGACCCAGAACAGCTTGGTTGCATATTCATTCTCTGTTACTCTTAGGGTGTAATTGGGTATCCTAATCAATGGCCAGGATTTGGTGTCCCTGACTCAAAGGAGTTCCATGTGCTGTTCTAAGGTCAGCTCATCCCCTTGCTTCATTTTAAGAGTCCTATCCCCCATTTATGTTGTCCCCTCCTTAGTAACAATATCTGGGCTTGCAACAGAGCAATTGAAGTTTCCTGCACCTTGTCCCTCCCAGTGCACTGGCTGGGCACAGATGTGAATTAATCTCATGAAAGATTCTGCTGTTTCTGAGGGGGTAAAAAAGGAACTAACCCTGAAGAATAGGCAACCTGCAAGGATGCACAAACACATTCAATAGCGTTGTGCACCAAGTGGTGTCTGGACGGTTAGTGAGGAAACCGGGTGGAATTTGTTCAGATTAACACTGAAAAGCACAAGATTGAAAAAAAACCCACAGCTTGTCCCTGTTCTGTTACTGAAAAAAACACAGCTTGCCCCTGCTATGTTAAGGTTCCAATTGCCTCTCTTTTTGGTGGCAGGAGAGCAACAGCTTAGTAGAGAAGATCAAGATTTGCGTATTTAACCCCTTTCAGCCTGGTGAAGGCTGAGCTACGTTCCAGAGCAGCTTTCAGAAGCTGCAGTCACAACACTGATTGTGTGCATATTAATCCCCAATAAATAATTTCCAGGACGAATGGCACAGTTCAGAAGTTGTGAAGAAGGACGACATCCTGAAAAGCACTGAGAAGCAAGCAAGCAAGCAAGCAGATACAGCAGAAAACACAGTTATGGTATTATAGTAAAGACAGCTGTGAGAAGAGGAGAGCCCTTACAAGCCTTAGTCCCTTAGTCTGCAGTAAGGGAAGATTAATAATGAACATAGATTGTTCAAATGAATCATATCATAATGGATGCCCTGAATGTCTTGTGATGGATGGCTAGACAGAAGTTAGTGCCACAAACACTGGTGACTGAACTGGCATACAAAACAGGTAGGAAGGAGGTTTCGGTCAGAGAAGGGCACAGGCAGCATCTGTCAGTAGAAGGGCAAAACCCACCTCCTGGAGAACAGCCATATCCTCCAACCTGTGATACGGACGAGAAAAACAATGAAAAGGGAACAGTCAATGCTCGCACAAGGGCAGCCATGTCAGGCTGCACAGAGCCTGATAGATGTGTTCAGGAGCAATCTTTATCACCTGCAGCTTCAGTGTGGATAGTTGCACTTATATCGGATCAGGAGCTTGCACAAAACTGCTTTTCTGCCCTGTAGTCTGCTCAACCATTTTGAATTTGCAGTTTGGGTAGAAGCCTCAGTATTTCACACTGGTTCACTACACATAAGAGATAAGACTCTTAATAGGTGCTTTGTATATAATATCTTTTTCCTGATACAGCAGTGGCTCTTCAATTTACTGGCTAAGGTAGCAGAGTTTGCTAACTGGCACTTGATAAATGCCACATCTGCCTCCCTGGGACACCCATCACTAAGTAAATTCAGTGTAAGCTATTGAAACATTGCTAGGTGGTGAACAAATACCACACAGGGCTGGCTGACTGGACCAGAGCATCCACAGAGTTTCAGACACTGCCCCCTCTCAACACATACCCTTACTAGCCCTGCTGGGGCCAGTTGTGTTCTTCTCTCATGTTTCTCTTCCCCAGGCAGGAAAAATGTAGCTGACCCATTGGAAAAAAAAGTCAGAGCCTGTGAAACCGGTAAGAGCTACAAAAAGAGAGAAGGAAATAAAAAGCATAGCACATATTTTTCCTGCTTTGATGATAGGCATAATCTGAAAAAAACCCCAACCCAAACCAAAAAAACTCAAACTCAACAACAACAACAACAAAACAAACAGAAAGAGCCTCTCATTACCCTCCATGCTGGATAGATGCAAAACTAATTAAAAAAGCAGCAGGAGATGGGGTGTGACACAAAATCCCACTGCAAAAAGCATTCCCCCCTCTTATTTTTGCCAGAATTTGTACATGTTTTCAAGTCCTACCCAGCCGAACCCGTAGTGGAGAAACTCAAATAAGCTGCTAGACCTGGGACTAGTGTTTCTGCAAGTGCAGAGAAATGGTGACATTCCCGTGTGCACAATGACTGCTCTTTGCCTTGTGACTGCACCATAGCCCTCTGCCATTGTAGCCACTGATAACAGGGAAAGCAGGAGAGGAGAGTGTATCAGCAGCGTTTGGATTCCAATAGCAACACTTAAAATGAGTTGGTCTGATCACCACCAAGCTCCTTTAGTTGGTACCTATGTCAACACATTACAGGGGGCAGGGGCAGGGGCCATAAGGGAAGGGAAGGGATTACTGTACTAAAGACATGGGAATTGTGTGTTATACAGTGTCATAGATACACCAGTAAACAGTATGATTTTAAGCAACCTATTTTTCTAATAGGCTTTATGATTAACAGCAAAATTTTACCTGTTAAGTGTCGATTCCTCTGTTAAAAGCAGCCCAGGAAGTGCATGGCCATAGTTCTCTATTAAGTGTGAAGTAAACACATCCCTTCAAATTAATTCTCAGTCTGATGCAGCCTTTTCTTCAGGCATTGACTCTTTGTCATGTCTTCTGTACTGAAGGTATGAAACAAAAGAGCAGCTGGGAATAATTGAAAAGTCTGAAAACTTTGCTCTGAAAAGCAACCCTATTGACTACACACTGCTGTATTCAGCAGATCTGCATCTATGTCAGTCAGATCCTCTCTCAAGTGACTAAAGGAAGCTTTCACTCACAGAAGAGCTGACACAGCCCATAAAAATGTTTGCATAATGCAGAAGAAGAATTTATTAATTATGTTTCTGCTGTGATTAAGATTGTAATAGGAGCTGACCTCTCAAATATTATCCTCCAAATAACAGAGGTCTGAGCCTGCACTCTTAGGTCAGGAAAGGTACCATGCTGCCTGCTGCCCCAGAGGTACTACTGTTGTGTACCCTCCGGTTTCAGGGCCAGGCCAGCACATCCAAAATGGAGGATCAGAGAGGGAGAAAGGCCACAATAAATACCTGTGATTTGGGCTTGGATGTTGTAAACACCGGCAAAGTAGTAAACGCTCTGAGCACCTGGCTTGATGCATGCAGTCTGAGCCTTGTGTGTAATTAAGAGCACCTTTTTACTCTGTACGTATTAGGGCTATGCAGCAGCACAGGAGTTGCTTTCCAGGCAGCACTCAGGGCCACTGTCTTTTCCACAGCAGCAAACAAGTCCATTTTCCTCAGGGGAATAGACAGTCGTGCTGAGAAGGACAAACATGCAGCAAACTATCTGACACAGATCGTAAGTCTTTATTAGTCTTCAGCTCTCCTTGCCAAAGCAGGTGGATTTCACATCTTTAAAAGCCCTTTGCTTCAGTTATCATTTATAACCCTGGATATGTTTACAGGTTTCCTTACTCCTTCCGTGCACGCTTAAATTGAATTTGTTCCTGTGCTTCTTCCCTTCTTTCCTTCCGCTCTTCCCCACATCTTCCCCTCCAGCAAGTTTGTCCTGAGGAGACACCCATTTTGGGGAAAAACCCTTACCTGATCTTATGAGGATGTTTCTAATGTATGCACAGTCTCTACAAGTATAAGTGTGTCTATGTACTATTTTATTGTTTTTTGAAGCTTAGAACTGGGTTTCTACATCCTCTTTTGGAATTCTAATATGTAGTCTGAATTTCAAGGTTGTAAATCTTGCAGATCTTTATAGATCTCACTGAGATCTGAAATAAAGCCTGTAGAAGCATGGTCAGGGAGACTAGACTAGACTAGACTAGGATAGAATAGAATCGTTTAGGTTGAAAAATACCTTTAGGATCATCAAGTCCAACCATTAACCCAGCACTGCCAACCAGCACTGCCAAGTCCCACTAAACCATGTCCCTGAGTGCCACATCTACATGTCTTTTGAATACCTCCTGGGACAGGGACCCAACCTTTCTCTGGGCAGCCTTTTTCCAATGCTTGACAAACCCCTTTGAAGAAATTTTCCCTAATATCCAATCTAAACCTCCCCTGGTATGACTTGAGGTTGTTTCCCCTTGTCCTGTCATTTGTTACATGGGAGAAAAGGTGCACCTCCACCTGCCTACAACCTCCTTTCAGGTAGCTGCAGAGAGTGATAAGGTGCCCTCTGAGCCTCTTTTCCTCCAGGCTAAACAACCCCAGCTCCCTCAGCCACTCCTCATAAGACTTGTGCTCCAGACCCTTCCCCAGCTCTGTTGCCCTTCTCTGAACACACTCCAGCACCTCAATGTCTTTCTGGCAATGAGGGGCCCAAAACTGAACACAGCACTCCAGGTGTGGCCTCACCAGTGCTGAGTACAGAGGGATAATCAGTGCCCTGGTCCTGCTGGCCACACAATTGCTCATACAGGCCAGGATGCTCAATAGAGGTGTAAGAGATGAGATTTTACCTCAAATTAATTTCTAGGTTTGTATTTTTTAACTGAAGCAGTAGAACACTGCAGAAGGGCCTCTGTGAGCCTCCCAGCTATAAAAAAAACCAGATGATATCTATTAGTATTGCTGTAGAAGCATTTTAGGATTTAAGGAGATATGTGATACCACAGACATTTCCTTTCTGCCTTAGAAAGAGATATGAGCAATGAGGTGCTCATATCTCATATCCAGGAGCCCTCACTGGAGGGGATGAGAAGGGTTAGGGACACAAGGCTCAGGAATACGCTGATGCTTCTTTGCTGGCCTTGGGGTTTGACTGCAACTGTTTGGCAGCATCTTATAGTGAGTAAAGATGAAAACCCCAGGTATCAGGAGACAGGCTTCCCATCGAGAGAGATGGTGGAGGGTTGCTGAACACATATACAAGTCCTGCCTTGATGAAGTGCTGCCTAGTTTTCAGTATCAGAGGAGAGACCCTATTTAGCTGTGGGAGAGCTGCACATCAAGTAATTTTCTGGGAACAGTCTCTGTAAGCACTTTGGGGTATTCAGACGAAAGGGAAAGAAACGATACAAGAGACGAGAAAGGTCACTGAGTGTATGAAAACCATGCTTTTTGACACACGGGATTTGCATGTCCCAGAAACTGACAATGTTGCCTCTAATGAGGCAACCCAAAGGCTGAGTAGCAGACTGAAGCTGTCCTCGAACTATTAATTACCTGTTTTGGGGTAGATTCTCTCAGCTCCACTAAGAACATAACTGTTCTTTATTTCATATGGCAGTAAGGCCGAGCTGAATACTCCAGTTGCCGAACCACTTTATTCGGTTTTGTTGCTTTTACGTTGTCGAGACTTTATTTCTGTTCAGCAGCACGCGCTCCTCACCGTGTTGCATGCTGCACTAATCAAGATTTTATTATGTATTTTCAGGTTGTCCCCACAGTGTGCAGAGGTCTGTGGGGCTTTTTTAGCCCAGCATATCAATAGAGCTGATTGCCAATGCTCCTGGTAGAGGTACTGCATCTACTTATCCTGATCGTCCCTTGGAAAAATTAAATTGTTGCAACATGAGTGCAAGGTTCAAGGTCCACTGCATAGGAAAATAGAACTGATTACTCCCAATGAACAGAGGCTTGCAGCTCTTAAGAACGTTATATGATAAATATGTTGGCACATACTATGCATTTGGCATGCTAAGTAGTTTACTGATCTACTCCCCGCAGCATATTTTAATGAAATGCTGACAGTTTGGCATCCTATTGGATAACTGCATTCAGTGGCATTGGTTACCAATAACAGATGTTAAGGAAGGCATACAAAGTACTCTGTAAGGTGGTAACTCTGTATTACTACACTCTTGGAATTTATCAATAATGAGCACATGATTTCCTTCCGTTCGGCGTCTAGAAACTTCTGCCTCTAAGCTCCCACCAAAACAAAAACAAAACAAAACAACAACAACAAAAAAAAAAAAACAAAAAAAAAATCAAACAAACAAAAAAAACCCCAGAAGGTATGCGTAGTATTTTTCCCAAAGATCTGGGCTTTATCTGCCAAAGGGATGCTATTAGCATCCCATGTTAGGCAAGGGTATCTCTGCCTCTCACTTAGGTCCTGCTTTGTTGCCTGCTGCACAGGGAAACGTGGCCAAAGAAGTGAGGAGCCACAAGGGCCAGTCCTGGCTCTAGCAATCTCTGAGACATAGACAACACTGGCACAGGACCTGGGATTGGCCATACCTCTCCAGTGCTTTTCCCTCTCTTTTTTTTCTGAGCCTGAGGAGAAGGTTTATCTATGACACCAGGATAAAAAACCCAAAACAAACACCGTTAATCACAGGTGCTATTTTTTATAGCTGCAATAATTTCACAGTGGAAGTAATCAAACTATACAGACAATTTTCCTATCTTATATCCTCACCTGCTCCTAATCCTACCATTACCTGAGGTCTCTTCCTAGAACAATGTTTTTCTTTCATTCACTGCGTCAAGACCATAAACATATAAATAGGTAGCACCTCACTCTCGCAGGATCACAGCTCACTTCGCTCAAGAGAAGGGTGGAGAGGTGGCCCTGATTCTTTATATTGCTGGTGCCACCCAGTGTTGAAAGACTGGAAGTGGCACCGCAAAAGCACACACTTTGGAAGTCACAGGCGGCCGATGCCTCTAGGGCATGCATGTCCTGCAGCCAGGACCTCACTGCCGCCCGTTGTGACCATGCCCTGTCCGAAGACCAAAATCCTAAACTAGCTTCAACTTTCTCTGATGGAACTAAGCACTTCCAGTAGTATACAGTTCTTCCTCTGAGGTGTTCTTTTCCTGATTAGTATTAAAAGGCAAAGGAAACACATCTGACCTAAGAGAGGAGCATGAGCATCTCTTAAACTCGGTACTGCCCGCTCCCCACATTCCAAATCTGACTATTCCTCACCTTCCTCTTCCTTTGTTCCATATGGGTCTTACCTCTTCCAGTGGCCATCATCTGCTCCCAAATGCCAGGAACTGTGGCAGACATGCTGTTCCACAGCATTTGACTGGATTATTGCCCTGTGGTAGGCAAGACCTTACCTTCACTCACTATTTGTCAAAGGATTCCTACTGCTTATATAGAGTTGTAGGATCATAGAATATCCTAATTTGGAAGGGACACACACCATATGCCTGAGAACATTGTCCAAATGCTTCTTGAGCTCCGGCAGGCTTGGTGCTGGGACCACTTCCCTGGGGAGCCTGTTCCAGTGACCAATGACCCTTCAAGTGAAAAACCTTTCCTGACCACCCACCCAACACATGGATCAGTTGTCCCAAGTTAGCTGCAGAAGTGAAAATCCACTTTGGGGCTTCTGGACCATTGTAACTGGTTTATACTTGGTTTGCCAGGCAACATAAGGTGTCTCCCATCCATTCATACTTTACAGTCACAATTTGGCCACAGATCCCCACTCTGCCAGTTATCCAAGATCTCTTTCCTAGGCCTTCACAGAATAAATCCAGAACTGGAATTGCTGAAGGAAGACATTGTTTTGTCCTGTTTCTGCTTTGCTCTGTTAAATAGTGGTGACAGAAGGTAGAGTGGCTCTTTTGCTATGTTTTATGATAGTTTTTCCCTTTTTCATTTAAACTAATTTTGACACAAGCCTGTCCCGACAGTAACTTGCTGCACTGCCACCAGGCAGTCTAACAGCATGCATAAGCCTAGATTGACCATCCCAAATCCTGGTCGAATGAACAGCCCATGGGTTCCAAGGGATGGTTTTGACTGAAATGCCTTACATGCAGTTTGGTAATGCATGGACACTAGCATAAACTCTCAGCTGCAGAAAGGCCTTTTCCAGTCCTGTTTCCCGGAAGGATGCCAGCATCAGTACAAAACAGCATTAAATCAATCAGCCAGCCAGTCTGTAAGTACATTGCATAACCAGGTAAATAAACGAGTCCCAGACACCCTAAAACACTGTAGATATTTTGCCCTTGTCAGGCCAAGCCATTTCAGACAATCAATAGGGGATATAGGAAAGGTCACCAACTGCCTTAATAAATCTCATCAAAAAACAACAGAGAAACAGCAGTGGCTCCCTCTGAGAAGAGAAATGTATGGTCTTTAATGGAATAAATTCAAGATTACAAAGATACAGTGAACAAATATTCAAGCATTAACATTACAAACTAAGGAAATATTGCAGAAAAGGAGGATGTTCAAAGCATTGATCTTTTTTCTCAGTTTCTTACAGCTACAGAGGTCTCTATTCTTTTTTGACACATGGAAAGGAGTTTTGGAGGAAAACACGTACTGATCTAACCTGATGGATGCACTTGTAAAGTAAAAGCTTTAAATGCATTGTAAACAGCCCTGAGGAGAAGGATTTGGGGTTGTTGGTTCACCAAAATCTCAACATGACCCAGAGATGTACATTTGCAGCTCAGAAATCCTGGGCTGCCTCAGAAGGAGCGTGACCAGCAGGGTGAAGAAGCTGATTCTCCCCCTTATGAGGCCCCACCTGGAGTACCGTGTCCAGCCCTGGGACCTCCAGAATAAGAAGAACATGGACCTTCTGGAGGGAGACCAGATGATGGACATAAAAAATGATCAGAATGAATAGAACTCCTCTCCTATGAGAAAAGGCTGAGAGAGTTGATGCTCTTCAGCCTGGAGAAGAAAGGGCTTCAGGGAGACCTTCTAGCAGCCTTTTAGTACCTAAAGGGGGTTTACAAGAGAGCTGGAGAGGTCCTTTTTGCAAAGACATGAAGTGATAGGACAAAGGGCATGGCTCTAACCTGAAATAGTGTAGGTTTAGATTACACATTAGGATTTATTTAGTGTGTAGATGGTAAGGCATTAGAACAGGTTGCCCAGAGAAGTTGTGGATGTCCCGTCTCTGGAAATGTTCAAGACCAGGTTGGATGGGGCTTAGAGCAACCTGATCTAGTGGAATGTGTCCCTGTTCCATGGCAGGAATGCTGGAACTAGATGATCTTTAAGGTCCCCTCCAATCCAAACCATTCTATGATTTATGAGCTAAAACCAGCACACCAGGAGTGCTCAGTATATCTTATTTTTACCTTGTTAAACATCTGGATTTTAATAAAAAATACGGTGGCAATAGCCAAAGCCTTGAACAACTATATAGCTATGAAAACAGGAGTTAGTAAGGGTAAATGTGGCCAAACAGCTGGCTTTTATTTAGGAACCTAAATAGGATTCCCCAGCTTTCCCTTTATTTACGTCATTATATAAGTAAGCAAGCAATTAACAGCAAATTACTGGAGTAGAATTGCAAAGCACCTGAGGATAAATTGCTCTAGGTGACAAATAACCTTCACAGAGACACATTAAATTAACTGAGGTGATTGGGTAACTCAGACATAAAAGAAGGGTGTGCTGGACTGCCACTGTTGCTTGTGACAAAAGAGGTTCTTACCCTGTTGTCCTGTGACTGTTCCACAGACTGAGGTGCAGACAGAATAGGGGTTTTCAGCTGAAGCACTGATGACATTTCAATAAGGTGCTTTTATGAAACTTCCGAAGTTTTCATATGAGGAAAGTGGTGGTCCTTATTGAGTAACTGATAAGTCACTTGCTGTTCTTTGCCAGCAAGTGCACTCTTGCTTTTGGCAACCTGCAGGAGGCAGACAGTACAATCTATGTCTGTGCTGGATAATGTCGCCCTGCAAAAAAACTCGCTGAGCTTTTAGGTTCACAAAATGTTGCACTTGCTCAGTTTGAAACTACTGGGTAGCTCAGCATGTCTCAAGCTACCTCTGGGCCAGCTGTGTAGCTCTGATTAACACCATCTGGAAAGACCAGAGCTGGGCAGCCCCAGAAGTAATCATTTATTCTCTCCTTCAGGGAAAACTGGTGTGCAGTCACTTAAGACTAAACATGGAGAAATATTAACTGTGCTGTAAATCCCAATGACAAAAGGAATATGTGTCCAAGTAAAACAACATAAACATAGCCTGTGTGCCCTCAAAGTGACCTGCTCTTTGAAAAGGTATTGGTTTTTGTCAACAGAAGAAGATCATCACTGAAAACACCCTAAGGGAAGGAAAAGGATCACTGGTCAATGGTAAGTGTAGAGATAGAATAATTCAGATTATAACAGAGGGGAAAAAGAGTTTCACTTTTCTCCTGGTCTATTCTTAATATGCCAAAATGATTTAACAGAGGCTTTAGCAACATGAAGTACTTAAGACGTTACTTCTCTTTCTTAAGAAAGAAAGATTTCTGAGGAGATGCAGCCAGGGGAGCTTGCCACACTAACACAAAAATACTTGAGAGAATAGAACTACAGTTTGAACTCTGCCCATTGAAAATTAAAGGTTAAAGGTTTATTGCCCATTAAAGGTTATTGTGCATTATAACTACATGGTAAGAAAACAGAAGAACTTGTGTTGATATTCATGGGGCTAAAAAATGACTTGCAGAATTAGAACTTGAGACTAAGTTTTATGGGAGTGAGGAAAAATCTATATGGCTATAGACTAAGCATAGCTCTTTGGTCTCTGGATGTGTAAATAAGTTGCACACTCATTTTATCAGATTAATATCTCAATTTGGCATTTTGCTGATTTCATTCTGAATATTTTGCAAAGCTTTAGGTAGCACTGTAAAGCACAATACCAGTGACGAATCAGGACAGAAAATACTGACAACTAAATAAGCTTCAGAACAAGCTGTGAAGAGTTTGTAGCTCAGACTGCACAAGATCTTTCAGGAACAGCACTTAAGTTGCTCTGTTTGAGCTCTTCTACTGCTTGAGAAGTGCCTTAGTGCACACAAGTGTATGTTCTACTGCATTACCTGAATGTGCTGGCAATCTCTCAAAAGCAAGGTGCCACAAATGAGATGCAGGGATGTTTAGCTCCATCCTCCAACCTTGTCCAAAGAAGGCAAGAGACTCTAGAACTAAAATGTGTCTTCTATGCTTACGATGTGACTCTCACACAAAGTACTGGTACAGCTGTGCTGTGGAGCAATTGAAAACCTGTAATTTCCTCCTGCAGATGATGCCCCTGGGACAATTTACAGAGCAAGCATCTGCAGTTGCTTTGGCTTGCTTTCAGCATTTTGAACCAAATCCTGTCATTCTTTAGCACACATCCATTTTGGGCAGTACTGAGAGTGCAGTGTCTGGTGGCCTGAGGCAGAATTTCTAATTTGTCCAAAAAACATTCAGCATAAGCACCATATGATAGTTAATCAGTGATCATTAAAGCAAGAGTTACCCATGATGTCTCTGATGTTTATTAAACCATTTTCTTGGCATTTGTAATCACAGTATTGCCATGGTAGGATTTCCCTTTATTTATAACAAATGTTGCGTCTTGCACAATGTTTTAGGGTGGGTTTTTTTCCAGATTCCCGAGAGTCATTCCTAATCATTCTTTTTCTCTCTTAATAGTCTAGTAAAATGATTGTGAAAGCAGCACCATGATTAAAATAGTACCTAGATCAGGAACCTCATACATCTCAGATGCAAATGTTTGAGTTGGCTTAAGCTTTGGTACAGACATTAAGCAGCATTACTACACCAGAACATTCACTCCCCAGAAAATGCAACAGGACTAAGGCTCACTGATTAGGAAGATGTAAAATAGGAAAATAAAAGGAGGGGAGAAAAGGAACAAAATCTACCCCTTAGAGAGAAAAAAAAAGAAACATCTCATGTTCCAAAAGTGCAAACTCGTGATTTAAAGCAAAGTGATTTTGAAGTCTATACTTACATCAAACCAAGAAGGATTTGCTTTTTTTTATGAGGAAAATGAAGTGTTATCCTGCTGCATGTTTCAATGTTTTGAACATTTTGATTCTGTGAATTTGAAAGTTCATTTTCAAGAGGCATACAAGGATTTGGTCCTGAGAATAGGGTTCTCTAGACCCAAGTCCTGACTGGTGAGGACGGGGATTATTAAGATGTCTGTGGTGCATGGAGCAAGAGCTGGCTTATTTGAAAGAGCAGAGGGTAAACTTATTTCTGTCCTGTCAAACTCTCAGATTTCCTTTGGGATGTTCAGTATTCACACAACAGAAAGCAAATACTGATATGAGTTCTTACCTCTTCATCACTAACCCAAAGCAGTTGCTCTCCATCAAGGGATAAAAAATAGCCACAAAACCAACTTTAGCTCATGACCTGTCATGGCATGCTAGTACTCTTTAGGTTTCTAACATGGCATAGCAAAGTAAGATGTTAACTGCAGTGGCAAGCTAAGGGGAAGATTTAGATACGTATCAAAACATATATATTCTGTCTACACATAAACTTTCACCTTTACCGATTCTTTTTTATTCCCAAGCCTTCTCTGATCTAGTTTTCCTTTATGCACTACAGCATCTGAATTTTACAGGCTAATCTCACATGTATGTCTCTCTCATACATCATACCAGCCTCAACACTTTTTGACATTGTATTAGTATTACTTTACAGCTTAAAGCTTACACTTGGTTGTTACTCAAAGCAATTTTCCTGAGTAAGCCCAAGCACTGTGACTTTACAAAAATGCCATGAATTTAAGATGGATATTTTTCTAACAAGTAAAATCACTTTAATATGTTCTTGGTAAAGAGCTAGTTCTGCATATTCACAGTTTATTCACTTACATTGAATGATATGAGCCTTGCAAGCAGCTGGTTTCTTCTATTTGTACTTCTGCAGAGATGATGAAAACCTTTTAAGGGCTGACACCTACAATGGCCCCATTTCAAGAAACATTATTTCAGTCAGCTAATCTATATTCGTTGTGTGGTGGTTTTGGCTGGGATAGAGCTAATTTTTTTAAGATGCCCTTATCTGAACCCAGGAGTTTTCTTCACTTATACTCTTCCAGTTCTCTCCCCCATCCTGCATGGTGCTTTAACCCTGCCAACTGGGGTTAAACCCATACAGTCCTTTTTGACTCCCAATGTGGGGCTTGAAGGATTCAAGATGATGGCAGATTGAAATGTACTAGGCTGAAGTTATAGCTGGTTTTGTTGTTTAGCTATTAATTGACAGGCTCCTGTTCTTACCATGGGGCTTGCTTGACTGACTGTATGATTGTAATGAGCCCAGTGCTCATTAGTGGCTGATTTTCATTTTCACTGCTCCCTGTAGTACTGTGCTGCTTACTAGCAGCAGGAGCCACCCCAATTAGTGCAGGACAAGCCTTGCAAGGAGGAGTGCAAGTGCAGCAGTGGCCAGCCTGAGCTGCCTTTGATGCCCAGTAACTCCATGCAACACACCACCTCTTCTGTCCTGAGCAACCACCATAACAGAGCCCAAAGTCATGGACTGAATTAACTCAGTGGATATTTGTAGACATTTTACATGCATTTACATGCAGGGGTGGTCCACAGGCTGGGGGAATGCTATCTGTGTATCAAAGGATGGGAAGGTAGCAGGGTTGTTACCGAGGATGTGTTGGATAGTGTGGGACCTGAGCATGACACAAATGGTATGGAGTAAGTGGTAGAGAATGTGCTGATTTTGGCTGGGGTAGATTACAGGGCTATGTTTTGGATTTGTGCTGGAAACAGAGTTGATAATACTGGGATGTTTCAGTCACTGCTGAGCGGGGCTTACAGTAAAGTCTGCCTCTCACCCCACCCCACCAGTAAGGAGGCTGGGAGTGCTCAATGAGTTAGGAGGACACAGAATCGAGACAGCTGAGCCCAGCTGATCAATCCCACATGGCATTGTGCTCAACATATAAAGCTTGGGGAAGATGTAGGAAGAGGGGCATGTTTGGAGTAATGGTATTTGTCTCCCCAAGTCACCATTACGTGTGGTGGAGTCTTGCTTTCCCGGAGGTGGCTGCACACCTGCCAGCTATAGGAAGTGGTGGATTAATTCCTTGCTTTGCTTTGCTTTGCTTTGCTCACATGTGTGGTTTTTGCTTTAGCTGTTCAACTGACTTTATCTCAACCCATAAGCTTTCTCAGTTTTCCAGTTCTCTGTCCAATCCTAATGTGGGGGGAGTGAGCAAGTGGTTTTGCAGGGCTTAGTTGCTGTCTGGGGTTAAACCATAACATGTTGCCATACAAATCATTCCCCACAGTATTGCTCTAGCGCTAAGATAAAGTGGCAGTTTCTAACAAGATCAGGAGAAAAGATATCAAACTACAGAATCTCTTTTAGCTCGGGGGCTGAGACTTTTTGCAAAGTGCTTACTTTAGTCCATCACTAGGACTAAATAACTTTGCTACTTGAAAACTCCAGCGGAAGAGTTCTTCGTATTCTACCCTTGCCACATACACATGCACAAAAAGATTACTTAGGCAAGAATGATTTAAGTAAATGTAAATTTCATAAACCTGACAGGTCATTCAGTTGAAATGCTCATGCGCTAGTCTTAAAATTTGGTACAGTGATGAAATAACATTAATGTGACAAGGCAAATGTCAGTTTAATGTTAACAGAGACAATAGTCTTCTAGATAGTGTAGTTTATGTTACAGAACCAGGCTTTATATTTTCTTTTTGATAAAGACACAGGCAGAACATACCTAGTAATATCTGCTGCTCTGTTTGAAGAATCCCTTGATGCAAAGAGCTCATTTGAAATGATGTAAATCTGATATCCGTGGTTCTCAGCAGGATTTAGGGCTTCAAACACTGAAAACTCCACAGGGGTATTTTACTTCTCCAATGTCTTCTTTTGATGAGCTGGTTGGTTGGGTTCTTAAAAAAAAAAAAAAAGAAAAAGACAATTAAATACAAGGTTTAGAAAAATTTAAACCCTAAAAGGTAAACCAAGCGCGTGCTTCAATAGGGTAACATAGACATATGTTCAAAGAGAACGTGATAATGCTTTGGTTTTGCTTCAAGCTCAGCATTCATCCTTTCTCACACTTGCAGTTGTATAAAGTAGCAAATATGGAAAAAAGTCAACACTGGCAGCTTTTCAACTCTGTTTCTTATAAAGTACTTTTCCTAAGGAGCCTAGAGGCGCCTTTTCTCTGAGTTTGGCTGGCAGGCACAGCCAATCCTATTCTGGCAGAAGGTATCAGAAGGTTGTTATGCTGCAAGGCACCTATGACTCCTGGGACCAGCAGCGAGTCTCGGCAGCCAGGTCTGCATCTGCCTTCCGTCACCTGTAGGTCTAGGGCTGGGCACTGGCTACCCCACATGTGGGTATGAAACTTGAAGGTGCAGTGGAGAACTCCAGGCTGGGGGTGAAGCCTGAGGAGCACAGGAGACGACCAATCCAGCCCAAGCTGTTGGCACTCTGGAGTGAAGCATGAGCTGAGTTGGGGGCTGTGTGAGCTTGGCTGTTTAGTGGGGCTGGATAAGGCTGCAAGGAGGAAGATACTCGCTGTTCAACAGCTCAATATCTGTGTTACTGTGTGAGGGGGAAAGTGTTGACAGTCCGTGCTTGCCCAGGGACTGCAGTCCCTTTGATCCTGCTTATGCATCTCCTTGGCTCACTGGTGTGCCTCTCCCCAGTCATCTAAGACAGCAGTCTCATTGCTATGCTGAGCCTTCCCATTGCTCTTCCTCTTGCTCTGAACATGGTTTCCCTGGGTAGGGTGCTCCTCCTGGACAGACAAGGTCCAGCTGCCGTTATGCTCTGCTGAATTTACAAATGCCTCGAACTTAATTCACCTGCTATTCTCTCTCATGTAGTGACAAAATTTCTTTTATTTATTTCTGAGTAACATAAGAGGAAATGAAGTAAAACTTTGTGCTGCAGTGGCTGCTGCATGAACTATGGGTGAGGAGGCAAGGCCTGGACAAACATTTTATCTTCAATCTTTTTAGCAGGAGGCAAAGTCGAGTTTTCCACATTCACAGTGTTGGAGCTTGGTCTGACCAAATGCAATGCTAACTTCAGTGGGCACTGGGTCCCCTGTGGAGCATCCAAGGTCTCTGTCACCCACAGCAGGTGAGGATGAGCTGGGTTAGCTGATGACTCTGCCCAGGGCTGTCAGTGAGGATTTTGACGGATGTGCAGAGGAGGCTACAGACCAGGGCTCCCCTCAGCAGCCTCTGAATACCTTCTGAGCAGACCTGAGCTTACTGTCCTCCTGATGGCAGCCTTGCACATGGGCTGGCACTGTTCCACCATACTGGGCAGTGGGAAATGGAGCTCTGGCTTTAGGCCTCATGTGCAAGGACAAAAGGTCACAGCTGAGATCTAGAGCATCCATTGGGCCAGGGAGAGGACAAGGAACCCTTACCAAGAGGAGATCGAAGCAAAACTCTGTGATTTTACTATCTTACCATTCAGTAAGAATCAAGAAATACTCACTTAAGTCACATATGACCCTTGAAAATAGACTTGGTACCTTAATACTAAGTGCAGGAAGAAAGGCAATAGAATTGCAACTTAATAAGTGCTTGATTTATAAGATTTCTTTGTGGTAATATAATTATGTATCAGTACTAATATTAATAAGCAGTAGAAATGTCACTCTGTATTACTTGCAGTAACATAATTGGGAATTATGCCTCTAAAGCTATGTATTCATAAGGTAGTTGAAGTGTTAGAAGCTTTTTAGATGTGTGTTTTGCTTAATTGATAAACATCATTAGTATCTCAGTCCACTAGCTCTCAAGCCTCCAGTCAAAAGGAGAAGTGTTGGACTTGGGGAGTAGCCGCTTTCAGCCGTGGGAAGGACAGGAGGCAAGGAGACATGATTTAGACACAGTAGACATTCCCTTTGCAAAAACAAAAAGGGCTTTTAGTAGGTTTAGGGAGCTGTAAAACCTTCACATCCCTATCTGGTTTCTTAGGGTCTGTGGCTACACATACCCCATAACATAGAGAGAACAGGGGTGGTAGGAGCTGCTCAGCACAATTAAAGGGATGTGACATGGACAGACAACGTCTCCATTTCTGAAAGAGTGCCATGGTAGGGCCATACTTGCTCCTCTGCCTTTTCCTCCAATACAAAAATAAAACTCTATGTCCAGGTATGGAGTGGAGAGCACATGGGGTGGTGGGTAAGCCAGTATGTTTGCAGTGCAGTGCTCCACAGACTGTGACCTTGGTATTTGACCAGCCATTTCCCCCTCCCACTTCAACGGGAAACTCCTTTTACATTCCCTCCCAGCAAAAACTCTCCTGCATTGGTCGGATTTTCTTTGGATGAACTTTTTTTCTATTAAGTGAACCTGGTGGAGACAAAGACTGACCATGCCACATACTGTTGCTCAGACAGATAGCTGATGACATCTCCATCCTTGGAGTCATTGAACACTCAGTTGGCCATGGCTGATGCCAGTCATACTCAGCTGCTGGATGGCTATCAGGGCAGTCTGAGGTGGGGCTGAGTTCGTCAGCTTTATTTATCCATCCATCCATGGCTTAGTGCAGAGCTGCCACAGAGTGCTAAAGTGTCACAGGTATTGCAGGATGTAGGTCAAGGTGTGCCAGGACAGGCCAACAGACTGGGAAATAACTGAGCCTTGGCCACCACTTATTTCAAGGCCTTTCTTTGTAACTAGGTGTGGGTTGAGGAGGAGGAAGAAGGGAGGATAGAAATTTATATAATCTGTCAGAATTCACCTAAGAGGAAACTAAATTCTTCCAATCTCACCCTAGACAGACAAGTTTAGTTTTACTAATACATAAAAATTTCCACTTTTTGCTTTGTGACATGTTCCCAGCAAAACATAAAGCCATAAATCACAGAGCAGTGGGATGATTGATTTAACTTAATAAAGGGAGACAGTAGGAGGAGAAGGTAAATCATATAGATGAGCTAGAAAAGCGATGTGCCAGCCTACATACACAGACAAAACATACAACTTCCAGTTCTCTCTGCACCATACAGCTCAGTCCTGTTATTTACCACACTCTTATAATCACTGCTGCTCAAACATCCTGCTGATGCACACCAATGGCTGCCAGTTCTTTTGCTCAGAAGAAACCTTTCTGTACGGTGGAGGAGGGAAAAATCTTTATGACATTCCTAGTGCTCACTAGTGTAGGTCTGTGCTCAGTGTGTGACAGGTTGCATGGTGGACATAGCACCTATCCCACAAGTGATGTTGCTGAAATCAGGAAGGAGATGATGTGGTCCTGGAGACCCGGTACCAGCAGCACCCATTTGTTTGCATGAGCTAATCAGAGGAGTCACCGGAATTCCCTCCTCTGCAGTTGCTGCACCGTCTCCAGCAGCAACTGGGAATATCAACCTCTGTCTACAAACCCAGTCATCATCTTCTTAACTCCTCAAGGCTGACTGTCTACACCCAAGACCCCAGAGTCCAGCTCTGGTACAACCCTTGTGGCTGTGCCTTAGGCTGTAGCAGGTGTTATAGTTATCAGGAAGCCTTGGAACATCTGCAGAACAGAGCCAAGAAAGGCCACAAAGGTGACCCTACAGGAGCATACCGTTGTTGAGGTGACATCTCTACCAGCTCAAGGCTTTGTGAGAAAAGCCCCATTATGGGAAAGTATAAAACCCTCAAGAAGCAAACAGGGAGGTGAAATAAGGAAACTCAGCTCCATCAAGGTTGTGCCCTGGGGATGCAGAGACCAATTTTTCCCCTGAGGGGGTGCCTGTGCAGCAGCAAAGGTACTAGGTGCTGTATGGGAGTTCGGAGCTCCCTGTGCTCAAATGGGTAGCTTGTTTAGCCCCAGATATCCTGTGTGTGTATCTAGTAAATAGAAGCTTTGTGCTTCAGAGCTGTGTGTGTCTCGCCTGGAGCACCTCCTTGCAAGTGCTGAAGGGTGCCCAAATAGAGTGACACCAGGATGAGGTTCAGATTGCACTTCTCATGAGGCTTCTGTACTAAGCACCACAGACCAGATACAAACAAGGCTGCTCACAGGAGGAAAGGCAGACTCTCCATCCACAGCAAAGTTTAGGATCTGAGTCATGCAGTAGGAGCCTAACCACAGAAGCTGGTGAACTGCATGGGCAAAAGTGCTCCAGAGGAAGCAGAAAAAGCATTTACAGTCTGCCAGGAGAGCACTAAAGTCAGGACTTATTAAGGTTAGTGGCAGTGGGCTTTGTGGAAAGAAAGTTACAGTAACATTGACTACTAGAAGTGGTAAAGGGAAGGCTTGGAGAGAAAATTGTAGCTCTAGAAAAGGGAAAGATGGATTTTAAATAAGAGACTGAATTGCTAAAGGAATTGAAGCAGAAACACATATACCTCTGCAGCAGAGGTCCTCATCCACACCAGTGGAGGAGCAAGCCCAGGCAGGATGTGATAGATGGCTTACAAGAGCTAATATACAGCAGAAACTTGAGATCCGGATCCAGTCTGGCAACACCCTCTGAGGACAACAGCAAGAGAGACTCAGCAGCATGGAGCTGAAGCTTTGATTTGCTGGAGGATGATTAAGTCTTTGGAATAGCTGTGCAGGCTGTGGCTGCAGTTCTCCAAGATGGATTCCAGAGGAATATTGACCCCTGGGCAGGGGAGGGAGCTAGGTGGTCCGATCGCAGGCTGGCTGATATTCAGCCACCAGGTTATTCCTTCCTCTCTGACCTCTCCTCGGTAAAGGGCTGGACCCCTGCCCTCTGCATGTCCCCAGTCACCGCTGGCACAGAGCTGCTGATGAAGAGATGCAGCAGCAGGTTTGACCCAGAGCTGAGTCAGAGCCTGGAACAAGCCAGAGCTGTGTGATAGCTGCTAGTACCCTGTGTGGATACTGCTGTACAGGGGTGGTGGGACTTGCAGGAGTCCCAGGAACAGCTGTGAGTGATCATAATCCCACCACAGTGCTGTCAAGCCTCATCCCAGTATCAGCAGCAGTGGGGAAGAAGCTGTGGGAGAACACCAGGGTCTGCTGCAGAGAACTGCAGAGGCACTACTGCTCTCCCTAACCATGGTACAGTTGTTCAGTTTGGAAGAAAAGAAAGCTGAGGAGAGAAGGACCGGAGGGTTTGGGTTTTTTTTTAATTGAGAAAGCAGATATTGAATACAATACTGAATGCAGATTTCATGCAGAAGGGACCAATACAGCAACCTAATGCTGAGGTTCAAAATTAAACCTGCAAAGATGGATGGATCGGTACCGACTGCTAGGGCAATTACTGAACCCATAAATCAACAGCATTTGACTCAGCTCTAGCTTGCGAGAAAAGTCATTCAGGCAGAAAAATTTTACCAAGCATAAATAGATAGAGAGATAGATAGAAGATGTAAAGAGAAAGAAAAGGGTCTGTGAAACAGTCCAAGCAGTAGCAATGCCACTAATTGTTTGCTCCATAGAAGAGAAGGTTAATGGAGAAAACCAGTGAGGCAAAGGCCAGAAATTTTGCTAGAGCATTTGAGATGAAGACAGAAGAGGGGACTCCAGCAGATCATGGAGCTGAGGACTGAAGGAAAAAGCATAAATGCTGGCAGAGGGGCAACATTTATGGCCTTTTAAGAACAACCTGAATGAACTAAACCGCAAGAGCTGGAAAAGGAACAACCTGTAAAGCCTGACCCCAATAAAAGACCTGATTCTGCCTGTAGGGATGCCCACCAGCTCAAAACCTCCAGCTACTCCTACCCAGACCCACTCATACTTTATTAGGGATAATCAGCAACTGAAGCGCTAAGCACAACAAATTGAATAGTCCCAAAGAAGATATGTCATCAGTCTCACCAATCTTAGCTCAAGCTTTGGGAAAATGCATTCACTGGGGCTGGAAAAGGCATTTCAAATGGAACATGTCACTGCACCAACATTGCTGTCTCCACACCTTTCTAATCTGGGCCAGTCATGATGCTGGGAACCTCACCTTCAAAATCCAAGGTGCCACTAGAGTTACAGTTAGCATTAGGGTTAGAGTTCAAAGAACCACAAAGCCTCCAGCTCTGGGGACACTGGGGCTGGAAGAGGCATGTCAGAAGGAGCACAGTACTTTGGGCACATACAAAGGTGTGTTATGTGCATCCTGCTGCAGCATGAAGAAAGGACACTATCCACTGAGCCATGGCGTTCATGTACACAACAGTGGCCAGTATGCTAGCAGGTTCGTACTTTCATGTGTCTGGGAACTATCCACAGAAGACGCTTTAATCTGTCTTTTCATGGGAGGTGTTCAAAAGCCCTGATATTATCCCTGGTTATCACTGCACTGTCAATAAGCTGCTTGCAGCTGCTCTCACCCTGCCAAAGGCTGTTCTGTCTTAGGCCTGGTCTTGTACTTTCCTCTTCAATATGGTGTTTGAACAACTTCTTGTATGAAAGTGGGGCAAAAAACTTCTGTGCCAGGTGCTTTGATCTTTCTGGACTTTCAGACCTTATAGCCATTGTGGACACACAGCCTGGAGGTAATGCCTGAGATGCTGCAGCCCAGGAGGAACCAAGAGGGATGACACAGATCTGGCCCCTGCATGCTCCCGTGCTCCCTGCCCTGAATGACACATGGCTAGAAGGAAATCAAAGGAATTTGAAGATGGCCAATTCAGGAATCTTGGAAAAGTTTTTCATTCTGCTCATTTATTTCTGCAACAGTGGCTCCAGAGATCTCAGAGTTGCTCTGTGAGCCCCAGTAGCACACAGGTAGGGACAGCCCCCACCTGCAACAGTCTATGGTGTAAGGAGACAAGACAAATTACAGATGACAAGGAAATGTGATTATCCAAATTTTGCAAATAGGGAATTGAAGCTGTTTGGATACATGTAGGGCAAAATTTCTCAAAGGATCCAGCACTCATATTCTGATGGTCAAGTGCCTGATCCAATATGTGCTCCAAAATGCTTCCCTGAAATTACTTGCTCAAGGTTACAAAGAAAGTTTGCAACAGCAGTAGGTAGCTGTTCCCTACTCCTGGGTCGTGGCACTTAGACCACAAGGCTCCCTCCCTTATGGGGAATGGCCTCTCTGCACCACTTGTATCCAGCTGAGCACAAATCATTTGTATTCACATTCTAAATGGCCACTAAAAAGGGGAGTGAATACCAAAGCAAAAGAACAATTTTTGTTTGAGCTAGTACCGATGAATACTTCTTTGCAGAATTTGCCAAGCTCTACTATTGATTTACAAAAATTAAATTATAACATTCAGTTCACATCTATTCTGCTACGGTTGCTGGAGTGTTTCTAAGCGGGCAAATGTCCCTGTGATCATGTCATTTGGCTCTCATAATGCCGCAGGCTGAACAAGGGTATAAATATGCAAAAGCTGCTCCATTTCACTGTTGCGTGGATACATAGCAGATGGATAGATGAACGAAACTCCTCCTTAGAAAGCGAATGCCCCTGTCAATACAGACTGCACCCATCTGTCTCAGTTCTGCACCCGGCTCAGGGAAAAAGTAGGTGAACATCATATTTAAACCCTATCCCCTTTTTCTGAACAGGGTGATAGAATTAACTGCTTGGTGCACGATTTCCCTTTCTGCAAGGGCACATTCTGAGTCTCACTGGATGATGATCCCCTCTGGTGCACAGAAAGACACTCTGCCTCCTCTTGCCTCCATCCCCCTTCTAAAAAAAATAGGTACAGCCAACATTTGTGCCGTGTCACCACCATGGACCACATCTACAGGGAGGTGTCTGAGCCAAGTCTGCACCATCCAGCCACCTTACGAGGGTCCATCAGTCTCTTCCACTAGATGCTGATGGCATTGTTGGTCCAGTCACTGACCATCCCTGTTCAAGCAGTGGAGCCAGACCTTCCTCTAAACTCCTACTGCCCAAAGCACCCATCCACAAATGGCAGCAGAGACCAGGACTTGGTGCTCAGAGCAGTGCCCCACTGGCAAGTGACTGGAGATTGTCTGGATTGTGTCTCCCCACTGCTGAATTGACTCACACTGACTCTCACTGCTGTGTGAGCAGCAGAACCAGGGTGTTCCAGCATCCAGTATTTCCCTCTCAATCCCAGCCACCCAAGCTGGGTTCTTTGGTGTCTAATTAGACAGGACCTCCTTGGTTTTTCCCTCCATGAGAAATCAAGCTTCTGCAGATATTTCCACAATAAATGTGCTGACATTTCAGATTATATGATTATTTGATATATCTACTTTCCTGTCCAGTGTGGTTGAAACAAGTGGGAGAAGAATAGAGGGAGAGCGCAATGACAACCCCATAAACCTCACTCCCTGAGAAAATAAAGACAAGAAACAGTGAACAGTCTGTCTGAATAGACAGCCAAAACCAGTCATAGTCTTGATGTGGATTCACAGATCTTATTTCCTACACCTCCTCTCCCCATCCTGGGTTGAAAGAAAAACACAAGCAAAACCAGTAAAATGACCCCAAAGTAAAACCCAAATTCATTCTGAAAATACAGAAATCTTTGGCCAAGATAGATGATGAATTTTTTCACTGTAGATCCCATACTAATGCAGGTCACAGCTCTGATGGAATAATCAGGATGAGCATCCTGAGAGAACTCTGCCAGCAGGAACCAGAGCAGGGTGTGCTCCCATGGTCAGATCAGCTCCAGAATTCAGGCACTGCCTCCCTGGCGATCAGCAGGAACTCAGGGCAATTATCCAGCTCGGTTTCAGCTCTGAGCACACGCTCTCTGGTTTGGGGGTCTTCACTGGCATCCCCCATCCTACAGATCTGACCAAGAAGGACTTAACAAAGCATGTTCACAAAATTGTGAAGCCCAAGAAAAGGAGTGAGCATGAAGTTATTTCTCCCACCAAGGCCAACTGCCACTTTTTGGGGAAAAATAGTGGACCTCTTGTGTAATTCTCACTTTCAGTAAAAAATTTAGAAAAATAAATCTTTGGTTTCGACTGCTTATTTACTGATGTTTATAGAATCACAGAATCTTTAAGGCTGGAAAAGACCTCCAGGCTGATCAAGGCTAACCTTTGACCAAATATCACCATGCCCACCAAACCATATCACAAAGTGCCACATCCACTAGTTTTTTGAACACTTCCAGCAGTGGTGACACAACCACTTCACTGAGAAGCCTGTTCCAATGCTTTGAATGAAGAAATTTTTCCTAATATCCAACCTGAACCTCCCTTGGCACAATGTGAGGCCCTTTCCTCTTGTCCTCTAACTAGCTGCCTGTTAGAAGAGGCTGACCCTCACCTTGCTACAACCTCCTTTCAGGTAGCTGTAGACAGTGATAAGGTGCCCCCTGGGCCTCCTTTTCTCCAAGCTAAACAAACCCAGCTCCCTCAACTGCTCCCCATATGACTAAATCTCTAAACCCTTCCCCAGCTCTGTTGTCCTTCTTTGGACACACTCCAGCACCTCAGTGCCTTCCTTGTAGAGAGGGGCCCAAAACTGAACGTGGTCATTGCCCTGGTCCTGCTGGCCACACTATTGCTGATCCAGGCCAGGATGCCATTGGCCTTCTTGGCCACCTGGGCACACTGCTGGCTCATGTTCAGCTGCTGTCGACCAGCACACCCAGGTCCTTTTCCTCTGGACAGCATTCCAGCCACTCTTCCCCCAGCCTGTAGCACTGCATGGGGTTGTTGTGATCCAAGGACAGGGCCTGGCACTTGTTGAACCTCCTACAATTGGCCATGAACCATCAATCCAGATCCCTCTGCAGAGCCTTCCTACCCTCCAGCAGATCAACACTCCCACCCAACTTGGTGTTTGCAAACTAACTGAGGGTACACTCAATCCCCTAGTCTAGATCATCTGTAAAGATATTGAAAAGGACTGGCCCCAGTTCTGAGCCCTGGGGAACACCACTTGTGACTCACCATCACTCATTTGGTTTCTTTCCTTGCCTACATGCAAACATGGTAAGTTCTGGTCCTTAACTCACAGAGTTCTTGCTGACACCACACAGACCATCAGAGATCCAGGACCTGCAGCTGTGAAATGCTGAGTTCAACTATGCGGGTGCTTCCCCACTTACAAGGAAAAGGAGATCTGCACCTGGGAGCTGGCTTGCCTGAAACCTGCCATCAAGAATCAAATCACTCCAAGGCAGGTAATTAATTATGGCTCCTTCCCAAAGGCAGGTCATCATTATCATATTCTAGATTACAGTTTTCCCTTATTCATCTTTTCTGTGGAAGATGAGGGGAACTTGTGTGGAATAAGCACTTTCTTTCAGTAACTATTGGCTTCAGTTTAAAGCAATGAATGCTCAAATCACTGGCATTGAGCTGTTTATGAACAGACAGAAAGGCACAAGAGATGTTACTATAATAAATATTCAGCAGGTGCCTGTAGAATAAGAGTATAAATATGCAAAATTGCTCCGCTTCATGGTTATATTAGAAGGCACA
The DNA here is from genome assembly GCA_013399855.1 of Oxyruncus cristatus. Lineage (NCBI taxonomy): Eukaryota > Metazoa > Chordata > Aves > Passeriformes > Cotingidae > Oxyruncus > Oxyruncus cristatus. The sequence continues at coordinate 907,280 of VXAY01005118.1, read as the reverse complement.
GGGGAGCACAAATCCTTTTCTTTATATTGCTTCTGAGGAGATTTCTTTTTTAAAAGAAAAAGTGTGGGCTTCAGAACTGGGCATCTGCCATGCCTGACATCACATAGATCTCTACAGAGCTCACCTTTTTCTTCCTAAGCATTAATAATGTGGAAACTACTGAAGGACAAATGTGCTTTTAGTGAATAGGGAATGCTATAGCTGTGTAATGCTGCAGACAGCAACAGATGTGGTCTTTTTCTCTGGGTTTCTCTTCCCTCTCCCTGCCTTATATATCTTTTTTATGCAGAATAATCACAGCCATTTCTGTTTCTCATATCTCTATAAACTTAAGCATATGCAGCTATTCCAAATCATTCTGTGAAATGTGAGGGAAGAGGTAAACCCCATCCCCTCTGTGGGCACAGGGGAGGAGAGTGGGACAGAGCAGGGACCCTGGCCTGCACAGCATGGCCCAGCTCTTGCAATTTGCTCTCATCTGCTTGCACTGATCACTGTTCAGTCACTGCACCCTCAAAGAACCGTTTGTAACCCTGAACTCCTGCAAGGGGACAAAATCACTCGCAGTATCTCTTCTCCAGCAGGGAGCACTTTGCGCTCTCAAGTCCAGCTGATCTCAAAAATTAACTAAGACTTTCCTCTACCTACTGCTTGCATTAACAGAAGACATTAACTGACCTTGCAGGTTTTCTTCAGAAATTCAACAATTACTCACTTTAAATGTCCCTGCAACATAAACTTGCTGTCTTTCTGGAAATCTTGCTTATATGGAATAGTGCTACTGCTATGAACTCTGCAGAGCCAGGAAATATCAAATTAATTTAAACTGTTTCGTTTCTGCCCTAGGTGGGGTCATTTTGTGATCAGCGAATATGTTTTTTTGCTTCTTAAAATATGGTTTCAGGAATGCAGTCAGTGTTCAAACCCCTAATTTGACAGCTGGACCCTGCAGTGTAGTATTCCTTTTCCAAAGCTGTCAGAAAATGTCCTGTAATTCTAAGAAAAGGAGATGTAACATTTGAAATGTGCCCATGCTGCAGACAGATGTGTCAATACTTTAGAGAAGCAGCTGGTCAGTTTTTTGAGGCTAATGCCAGTAATATGATTCCCAAAAGACCATACATCATCAAAGGAGAATTTTGTTGTTTTAAAATGCAGACATAGAGCAAAACTAGTATCACAAAATTTAAACTGCAGTACATCTCTGCTAGTCATGCAGTCCAGTGTCCACTCAAAGCAAAGACAACTTCAAAATAGCATTAGGTGGCTCAGAACTTTCTGAGTTTGATTTTTCAGTGAATAATTCTTGTCTCTTCTGTCCTCTGACCCTGAAATTACTATTCCACATCTTGCCTAATGTCTCTGCAGGCACAGAAACACTGCACAGGTCTATGGACTTCAGCACTCCCCTCCATCTGCAGCATCTGCATTGGAACATCTCAACAATTGCATGTCCTTTCCTCTCCCTTTCCCTCCCCCTCTCCCTATTCTCTCTTCTCCATGCTTTCTGGGGACTAAAGAGAGCTTAAAAACCTGAGCAAAGCACTGTCTGGGGCTGAGGTGAGTAGGGAGTAGCAATTGAGAGCCACAAGGGGGAAAAAAAAACAAACGAAGACCTAAAAAAAACCCAAACCAAAAACAAAAACAACCAACCAAACAAACAAGCAAAAAACCCACAACAATAAAAAAAGGTAGCCTATCCGGGGAGGAGTGTTAATATGGCTTCATGCCAGTTTGCTTAATCAAAATCCGTCCGGTCCGACTCCAGAGTCGGACCGCAGCCTCCTCCCGGGCCACGGGCTATGAGAGGATGCTCTGGAACAGAAGCTCCTCCGGCCGTCAGCAGTACTAACACAGCCCGCTAGACGGTGCCGTCCTAAAGGCATAAAACGCCCTGTTAGACTCCAGCTCTACTTTCTTTTCTTTTTTTTTTTTTTTTTCCTATGGAAAATGCCCTGCATGTGCAGGGGACCCGCCGATGTGCTGCACGAGCAGCACCCAGGTCCGCAGCTGGATCCACCTTGCCCATCTTGCCAGCCCTCTGCCCGGCGGAGATCCCCACCTGGACACCCACCATTCCTGCATAGCTTCTTTATATCAGTGCAACTCATCTGAGGAGAGACCTCATTATATCACACCAGGGGATGCCCTGATTTAGCTAGGGTGATTTCCAAACACAGCTAATGAAAACAATGCAAGCACTGTGTGTGTGAATTCAAACAACTACCCAATTGATTTAAGATAAACTAGGTTTAGACAAAGTTAAGCTGTCCCTACAATATTGTGCTAGTCGTAAATCACTGCATGTGTTTTCACCTTCTCCAGCCAAGAAACAAATGGTCTCATTAGCCAGTGAGACTGTAGGACAAGACATGCGTTAGCTCTGAGCTGCCGTGAGTAGGCTCTGAACGCAGCTAATGCGCTAAGAGTGTCATCAGCACAACGTGTTTACAGCACAAGCATACTGAGAACAAGGCGAGTTCTGCATGTCTCCTGATTTTAAATCATCCACGTACTCAGACTGCTTGCAGTTCATTGCTGAAAGGCATTATCGTCAAGCAGCAGCACCTCTTATCTTTCCTCCCTTGAGGCATCGCTCCACCATCACATGCTAACAGCCATAAGCCACTTCATCCAGCACAACCAGGTAGGAAGATTAATGCAGAACTATGTCTGCTTTAATATACTCAGCTTCTCACAGCACAGCCACAAACTAAATGTGCCTGAAGGGTTTTGGCAAAAAAGCTATGAGATTGTCTTCTTAACCGTCACATGACTTCGTGCCCCAGGGAGAGGCTTGACTACAGCGAAGGGCTGCATAGCTGTGCTGCTTCTGGAGAAATTGGGAGCTATATAAAGTCTGTGTCTGTGGAATAGTTTGTTGACTTTTGCTGACTTGAGTACCAGAGATCAGGCCTTTGCTTCTGGCTCTATCACCAGCCCTCTGTATGGCCCTAATCCCCTCCTGGGACTTGGCTTCTCTTCTTCCTTTGTGTCTCTTGTATGTGGAAGTCACAAATGTTTTGGGGCAGGAAACAACACTACATCCTAGGAGGCTTTCAAGCCTAAGCTGGAGGAAGCTCTGAGCAGCCTGGTCTGACCTCAGAGCCAACCTGCTGTGAGCAGGAGACTGGAGCATAGACCTCCCGAGCTCCCTCCCAACCTGAGCTATCCTGTGGTGCTGTGATTCACAGCAAATAGCACATGGAATCAGTGCGGGTTTGGGAGAAAGAGAATAGAAAAGGCTTCAAGGAACAAGTGGTTTTGGTTGCCAGATCATCCTTACTACAAATGGAAAACTTATCTTTCTATTCCTAAATACACAGAATTCATAAAATTAAATGGGAAAGTCTACCTGCACATGGAGTGCTTTGGGAAGCAATAGTAAATGAACAACAAATTCTGTCTTCTGTGATTGCAGGCCAAAACTTTCAACCTTTACTGTTAGAGTTTTAACTTGTCTGTACAAAAACAGAAAAATTAAACTACAGCTTCTTCAGCTAAGAGTAGCTTTGGCCATGGAAGTTTGAAATTAGACCAATATAAATTAAACTGTCATGACAGTCCAAGGTCACCTCCTATATACAGCCTCCTTCTTAACACGATCAATTCATTCCTGCTGAAGACTCAGAAGAATAGTATCAGTAACCACAGCAACACTGAAACGTAAGTATAATTTTTAGCTCTGTGATGTAGGCTGCACAAAATAAGAGAACACATTTTGAAAGTTCTTATCACAACCTACTTTATTTTTTTCATGGGTTTATTTTAATAACAAAACCTGTATCTGGGATTTTTTAAATAATTCTTAAAATTTTCAATGGCAGATGACTGGTTTGCATTCATTGTAACTCACAGTGAGGAAGTCAATGAAGCTTCAGCTCTTCTGCCTCCCGCTGCATTCTTCTCAGCACTGAGGAGAATTTGGACCCTGCCCTCATCTGTTCTGGACCCAAAGCAGAGTTTGAAACCCCTGTTGCAAATTGTGGAAGAGACCCAAACAGTATTTCTGCATCGCACCACCCAGCCCAATGGGTCTCAAATATCCAAAGCAGTGGCTTCCTGCCATTCCTCCTGCAGCTGGAGAACAGCCTAGGTCCATGCATGAGTGCCTGTCCTGTGGGCCCTGTGGCATCAGGATATGTTCAATCAGACCTCAGCACTGGGTGCTGGACTCTGTAGTATTAGTTTTATGGTTGGACTTGATGATCTTAAAGGTCTTTTGCAACCTACATGAGTCTATGGATTTTAAAAGTTTTTTTTTTAGCCAAGTACATTAAAAGAAAGATAAATAAAATAAGTACTGGTCTTCACAGTGCAGAATCACTTTCACTGAAAGACTTGATAGGTTCAAAACTGGAAAAGAAGAAATTGAATGAAATCCTGTGAGGTCCATACGTACTACTGTTTTTATGCAACCGAGAGATATTTGTTTTATTTATTACATGTCGCTCTAGAAGGAAATGCTATTACATGAAAGTACAGCTATGACCTTCCTCAAAATACTTATCTGATACTTTCCCACCTCCAGCAAGAGATTTAATAACTCGCACAAAGATTCAAAAGTCTTTGAATATCTCTATATCCATGTCTTCATTTTTACCTCTTGTTAAGTGAGTTATTAATCCATGAGCAAATGTGTTCTTTAATCCTTGGCAACTTCTTATTTTTGAAAAGTCTTTAGTGTTGGATCTTCCTGAAAGCCTTCTGGAAAGCCAAGTATATTACCCAGATTGCCTTAACTCCCATGCTAATTTGGTAAGGATGGCCTTACTTCAATCTTGAACCACAGTAGTTTGATGCTGGGTTTTTTTGTTGGTCTTCCTACAGATACTGTTGAGATGGATCATGCATTTGTTCAAATCTGCGGTGTTTTCAGGCAATTCTTGTGTCACCTGTGAACACTCCATTCTTTCGTCTGTTTCCTTTCAAATATAATCGTATTTATATTGTTGTTTGCTGGGTTTGGTTGTTTTGGGTTTGTTTTAATTGAATACTGTGGCTTTGACAGTAGGATTTTAAACCAAGGTCTGAGCACAGCTCCAGATTCGGCGGAGAGATGCTCCTCCAGCTGCCTTTTCTGTGAATAGTTCCTCTATGGTGCAGTCATCACCTTGCAATCATACTGCAGGTGCTAAATTTATATAAAGCAACTCCCACACCTCATTCTTATTGGGTTTTCTGCATCATTGTAGTCATTCTATCCATCCATCCTGGGCTAAAGTATAGTCTTAACACTGCATTGTTGCTATTGAGAGCTGGAGTTTTTGTGAGTGGTGACCTTGTGTTTTGAGTCAATCACTTAAACTGCTTATCTGATTTGACTGCATGTCTTCTTCAACATACAGTAGCACTGTTAGAGTTGGGCAGCCACTCTAATAATTTTTTTTTGGTAATATTTTTCCTAGTTATTACAATATCACAATTATTATTGTTTTGTGTTCTCATTCTGAGGTATCTACTATTGCAAATTTCTGATTTAAGAGCAAACATACCTATTCCCTGATTTCAGCTTTTAGACTTCTGGTATTTCAATGGAAGCACACACCCTTTGATACAGTTACACCTGTGTGTATGTGTGTGTGCATGGTCACATGCTTATGCAGCTTATTTAAATAGAAATTTTTTTCTTTCAGACTATCCTTCACTGTTTCTTTCTCAGGTTAACAGTCTCTACGCTACACTCATCTGAAGCTCTTATTTTTCATTCTGGTCATGCCAGAGGACAAGCCTTTCAGATGCTATTGGGAGAAATTTCCGGTAGCACTTCCAAAAGGTGTATCTCCAGTGCAGAGTCCTCACTTGGCAGAAGGGATCTACTAACAGGATAATTTCCTTCTCTGGCAGCTTTCTGACTTTCTGCCATTAAAGTGTTTTCTCCTGCAACAGTCTGTGTAGCTGGCCTAGAGGTGAGATTTTTCTATCATTTATCACAAAGTCTTGATGATGAACCTTTTTCTTAATTCCCAGTTTTAGTTTTTCACTAAAATAGTTTTCTTTATTTTCCTCTCAGCCTCACTAGAGAGCAGTTTGTACTGAACTGAGCCCTTTTTTCCAAAATGGAAGACCTCTCTCCTCTTATAAACTAGGATCCTCCATGGGGATTTAAACCTGCAGTACAATGAAAGTCAAACTGTATCAATTATGTTTTATCCTACAGAAGACTGTTCATGTACCTGAACAAAGAGAATATGACAAAGCCCTAGAAGTGTTTATGAGATTTGAGAGATTGTATAACAGCGAGAGGTGGGGAACAGTGGGTAGATAGCATTTATACTGTGAATATGTGAATCATAAGCTTCTTCAAACTAGGGTTTAACACCGGAAACTTATACCAAAAGTACCGTCTGCTTGTCTTCAGAAGCAGAGAGAGGGTTTTCTTCAAACAGACAGCTACAGAACCTTTTATTTCACCAATGAAATGTCAGGGGAGAGAAGGGAAGAGGGACAATTACTGGAAAAAATTGTGAAAATTAATAGAAAAAATGTATTTTGAACCTAACAGGCAGACAGACCCAGTATCTTGCCAAGATGCTCTCAGTATGTGTTGAGTTTGGGAAGTTCATCCCCACAACCAATGTCTCTGATAACAAAAAAGCTGCATCAGTCTCTCTGGTGGGTACCTGATAGCAAAGCTCTCATTACCCCCACGCAGTGCTGGGGCTTGTACTCGTGCGCCAGTTCAGGACATCAGGCTCAGTGGGGGGCTGACTTTGGCAGCTGGTGTCTGGCTCCCAGTCAGCCTGTACAAAAGGTATCTCTAGAAACAACTTTTTCTCTCTTTGTGGTACTGACTCCTTGGAATTTTAAAAAAAAAAAAAAAAAGTTCTTTTTAAAAGTAGAAAATTGCTGAAAATTATGTGGGGATGGCAATTACACTCCTCCTGACTGTGGCCCAAAGCAAGGAGGTCCAGTTTTTCTCCAGGAATTCCTGTCTGCCATTTTGGGGAAACATTGAAGCCCTGGACTGACTTGATCAAAGCCTTCCTACGCTGTCAAACTTGCTAATAATTCTACGCTGTCAAACTTGCTAATAATTCATGAAGTGTTAGAGACTGAAACCTGTCACCAAGTATGCTGTAATGGTACAGTTTTTTAAAGATGTTGACTATATTCTTTATGTCAGCACTTAGGCATATCCTTTAATTGCTTAGCAGCTGCCAGTTTAATACTTAAAACATGATTCAATCCAGTGAGTCAATGAATCAATTCCTGAACATGTGCTTCCAAGAGATGTGCTCATTGAAATGTCTGACAAACCGTTTCTTTGACCTCTTCATTCACATCACGATGCAAATTTCACATGTAAGCTGAAACTTTAGGTCCACTTAAGTGATGCACTCCGAGTAACAGCAGACAAATCCACTAAGTCATCTCCTAATTTCTTAATATTCATGTCTCTTCCATTGAATCTCAGTTGTGCATACTCTGACCTCAATGTGAAGCATTTGGGATTCATTTTAAAATTAATCATTTTAAAAGGCAGTTGCTAGTTCTAATAACCTCAGTAACTGAGGGTCAGCTTGAGAAATTTGACCTGAAACTGGATACAGGATCTCATTTGCAGATGGCACAGAGCTTCCTACTCCAAATATCAGACAAATTTTTCTTGACTTCTCTGATAGAAGTCTAATTCATGGTAGTTGTTTCCGACTGACAGTTCCTGCATTGTCACTTTTATTCCAGGATAGGTTACAGGGCAGTGGGATAAAGCAGGAAAGCTCAAGTAGAGATAGTGACCTGCTTTTGCCTACTGGCCCATGAAGTATCTCAAAATCTTCCAAATCTCATCAACCCTTTTAATTTCTGTTCACTCAGGAGGCAGCAGAGTCTAATCATACCTGAGGGCAAGAACACTGCCACATTTGCTCTCTCCTCCAAGCTGTTCTGTACCAAATAGGCCCATCAGCCATCACCTCAGGTTTGCAAGGGAATGGCATATAATGGGAATCCTGAAGCTTTCAATGCTGTAGGAGTAGTGCCTATCTACAGGCTTTGAGATAGGCAGAAAGCTGGCCAAGTCCTGAGCTGTCTGGGGCTGGCCTATAATCAAAGCAGAAAAAAGCTCTCCCACCAAAAACTGAGCCTGCCATTGGAAAGGTGAAGTTCCCATCAGCTAATAGCAGCTATAGGGAAAGAAAAAGAGTCTTTTCAAAGAAGCAGTGTCTGATGGAGCTCTCAGACTTGCACATCAAAATAACAAGGCTAAATAGGCTATATGTGTAAGAGATAGGTGGGTTTCTTCCTCATCTCATTAAAGAAAATCTTAAGCTTTGGAAGTGAGATTGTATCACAAACAGCCTTAGTCAACTTCATATCACAACTCTATTCTCTGATCTTAATAAGACACAGTTTGTAAATACAATCCTCCTGCTGCTTCTGTTTTGAGATAATCAGACTTTTTTCAGACATTTGGAAAACTGAATTACTTTTGTTATTGATCATAACTGTGAGTTTTGTCATTAGAACTGGGATGTGAGAAGGAGGTGGGCAAAAAATATTGCAAACAAACCAATCAAAAGGGAAATCATTCTCTGCCATAGGTAGAATTTTACATATTCATTGAAAAGAAGCTGGAAAATAATTCTGCAATAAAAGGCTTCTTGGCATCAGATAAAGGGGACAAATATAAAAACAAACCTTGAAATCCCAAGTATGTATATTTAAATTCTTACTGGTATTGCTTGCCAGAGCCAAATTTAATATTCAAGGTCAAAAGAAAACTTGTACAGAAAATCTCTGTCTAAGCCAAGATTTCTCATTAATCTGATTGATTGAAAAAATAGCCTGGGAAAGATGGAGCGTGCTTTTTTCCTCCTAAACATAAGATCAGTACATTTAACAGTCAATGTTTCTGGAGTTTTAGTTCAACTGAATGAAAGGAATTGATTTTCAGGGGTTGGGAGTTGGCACATCTGTTAAATCCAACAATTTTTGTCAAGGGCTTGAGGTGTGTACTTAGGAAATAAGATGTCTCAAGTGACTTGTCAGCTTTGAAGGACACTGGCCAGTACTTCTGTTATGTTTTATTATTTAAAACAATAGCTCTGGATTTGTAAAAGGGAACCCAAAGTGGAAAATTAAGGTTTTTGGTGCCATCAAAGAGAAACTGTAGGTTCATACGACTGAAAATCAAGGTCCTTTTAGGAGATTCAAACCATACTCTAATATCAGAGACGATGATCAAAATACAATCCATCACACCATTGAAATGGAAAATAAATGTTTAAATCATGGTCAGAGGAGAGCTGAGATAGAAGAAAAAATTGCAAGTTTTCTGTGTTTTGTCAAACTGTTTTCACTGTTAGCCTCCAGAGGTGCTAAAGTCCAAACAAACCTCTCCACAAGCACCTTTCAAACTATGATAATTTCATTTTAAGTCCTTGAATACAAGATATTGATACAAGCAATGAAGCAAAATTAAGACAACTGCAGAAAGAGTGGCAGTGATTGATAATATTATGCACAGTGGTACTTGTCAGTCTCAAATTCTGCTCTAGATGAAATGAGTAAGATAATAGGCTGAGTAACCTGCTATACTATGTAGAAATTAGCAACCAAACCACTCAGTGCATAGATAGAAGGACATAGAATTCTAAATGTCTTTCCAGGTCTTTCAATTTATTAAGACAATTTTAAACATCAGGCCTATTATTGAAGCCTCAATTTAAATGACAGTAGGTCTTTACTTACAATCACAGCAAATGCAGCCATTTTCTAAATACAGGGCAAAAGGCTCTAGAGCTGTTGCAAATGTTCCTACAGATTTCAGACTTTGGAGGTATTCTGCCACATAACTTCAGCTGTCTAAAAGTCTGGTATCCAGCCTCAGTTAAAGATTAAGTTCCCTCTCTGATCAAGGAGGAAGTGAATCACCCTTTGAAATGTCTTTCTCTGCCTCTCTGGCCATTGAAGGAGGTTATTTCAAAAGTTCAGCCTGGACCTTACTTCTGGATGACTGGAGTTTGGTGAAGTGTGCCAGCCATGACTGCAGTGCCTCACAGATACAGACCCCACACCAGTAGTGGCGGTGTGAAGAAAATGTCCCAGGTGATGTGGTGTCCTGGTGACATTGATTTCTCCAGCATATTTGCAGCATATGAAGGGAGTCTGTCACTAATCAGTCAGCATTTTGAGGTACCTCATCTCCTATATTTGGCACTTCTCATAACACTATGTTGCCAACACTGACTTTTCAGCTGTAACCAGCACATGTGCAAAAAACAGATGGAATTTACTGGATTATGGAAACACTGGATTTAGAGATAACTCTTTGTTAGAAGAAGCCAAGTTTCAGAGTTAATAATATAGAGGGAAATCAACCCAGCAAGATAGATGAAATATATAATCAGTGAAGTCACGTTGCTCAAAACAGTGCTTTGATAACTTCTACTTTTTAACTACTGTCATAAACAAATCAATAGATGTCAGTCAATTTATCATTATCTGTGGTTAGAGATTAATTCCTGGGAAATGACTGCAATATCTTAGCATGATTACACAGTATTAAATAATTATTCCTTTTGAAGTAATGCTCCTCACCAGCACTGCCAACAACTCTGAATGTTGTTTTGCCGAAGTAGAGATTAAAAGTTCTGGTCTATATTCCATTATTTTGCCCTCATTTGTTCAAATGTAAGGGTGTACTCTACAATCATAACAGTGTTTAGTTAGTGAAAGTGCCTTTTGGGTTTATCAGCTGATGCCTCTGTCTGAAGGTATGGTTAGCAAAGGAGATAAGAGTAGCTAACATAGGGCAGGCAGCAGCTGCAGAGTATACATGTACATTTAGGTGTGTGCTGAGAAAAGTCTACATGTGACTTAGGCACTGAGGGTCCACTGCGGCCAGTGGAGATGTAGAGCTCAGTTCAGATTAGGTGTTCAGTGCTGTCTGACATGTCTGGTCCCTCGCTGCTGCTACATGGGTCATTAACCTCCTATGGGTTCCTGTGGCATGTGTATCAGCCCACATGGATGTCTTGGATACTCAAGGACATCTCGATCAGTACTAGGCTCCTATATGCAGACAACTGGATCGAATTCTGAGGAAGCACAGCCAGCAGACCCCAGAGAATAATTCAGTTCACCCTGACATATTTGCCTACTGCTTGGCTCAGTTCTCCATACACAAGGATTTAGTGCTCTTTGGGATGCCATGAGACACCCAAGACATCCACACATGGCTGGCAGCATTCCCCATGACCTAAGAGGGACCATGTCCTGCTGGAGGCCAGGCAACTTAAATGACACTGTGTGCTGTCAGCCAACCAGGCATGCAGGTCTCTAGTGTCCGACCACTGAGCAGCTCTCTCCAGCCCAGGGCTGTCTCAGCTGGGATGCCATTACCTGCCATGGGATCCTTGGCACTGCAGCTCTCAGTCTCCTACACTGAGGTTTCGTAATTTCAAACTGAGTCCTACCCTGAATGCTGGACAATTGTGTCTTGTCTTCTACTGTCTTGCAGAAGAAGCTGGAGAGGCATCTGGGGAGTTTTATTTCTCAAGGGATCATCAATACTCATGTGTCCAAAAGGCCTAGAGAAATTCTCTTTTCTACTCTTTTCACAGGTGCAGGGAACACTGGGAGAAGTTGATGGTGCCTGCAGCTCTCAAGCAGAGGACCCTTAAGTAAACTTTCCCTGATGCCAGCTCTCCTCCCCTGACCTCTCCCCCTCTTTTCCCATAGCAAATTAATCAGATGAGCCTTCAATACCCCAACCCAGTCTCACCTGAAAGGCATCTCTGCCTCTTACTCCACGTGCTGCAAAATCAAGGTGCCGAGGAGGAACTGCAAAATAGAAGAAGGGAAGGGGAAGTGTGTTGAGGAGTTGTTTGAGAGTGATGACTCCACTAAATTTACTCTTGCTATAATTCCACGCCCTGTAATAAACTGCAGAGATAAACTCACCCCAATGCCTTGGTGCTCTCATAAATTGCCTCCTATGGGCCCAAACCAAAGGCCATAGAAATCAATGAATCTTCTTTCCATAACTTTAATGATCTTGAAATGACCTTGGCATAATTTCTTCTGCTTCCCATTTTTTCTTCTCTATTTTCCCTCTGCTGCAAAATTTTACAGCTTCAAATATGCTGTGAACTATGGTAACCAGCTACAGAAATCTGATTCTTCAGGCGTCTGTATTATGTTGTGCCAGATAATCCATCTGTGCAAATCAGTCTGAAAACAGGAGTTTAGCCCCGCTGAAATTAAGCTGAGAGAAAACAGAAAGGAACTACCCCTTGAAATGTAGATTTGCTACTGAATTTTAAAAAGATGTGGCCGTGATCTTGGTTAATCTGTTCCATCTGTGATACTCCTATAAATAATACTGTTTTCTCAGGGTTTACATGTCTTCATAAATCTGGTGCAAGTTGACCATGTTCAACTTTAGATACAAATGCTAAAATCCTTTATTAATCCATTGAACCAGCCCCAAGTGACACTTTCTCTTCTTATTTCAAAATTAGAGTGGCTGGACCAGGCTCATATCTGAGCAAAAAGGTAAGTCACTTTCCGTGTTTCTCCTACCATCGGAGGACATGATAGCTGATGCATCCAGCCACAATGCATCCAGCTAATTTGTGTTATCCAGGCAACCAAGAGGAGTGATAATGGCTTTGAATTAGTACATCCAGGATCTTGCTATGAGTTAGCCTAACCAAGATGAAAAGTGCTGTCCTTTTTTCCTAGCCTCCTGTGTTGAAACACATTTCAACAAAAACAACAAGAGAAACAGAAAAAAACCCCCAAACCAAACTAAAAAACCACCAAAAAACAAACAAACAAAAAAAACCCCACACACAACAGAATCAGAAAAATGTTTCTGTTTTTCCTTGGCACAATATTTATAGATCCATACATCCATAATTCCAATTTACAGACACAATATACAGACAGGAAGATAAAGCACTGCTTAGGAAAGGATAAAGCTAGAGAGAAACATGGGATGAAGAGAAGTCAAATTCATTCCAAAATACAAAAATCATCTCATGACTGAATAAACTGAAGGTGAGCCAGCAGGAAACCTGTGGAAGATACTCAGAACCAGCTCAGAGCAGGTGAGGTGGCAGCTGAGACCTGCTCATCCCCATTGTCCTTAAGAACATATTGGATAAACATGTTTCAGGGATGGCATAGTTACAGTTCATTTTTCCTTGCATAAAAGGAGAAGTAAGTGACCTGTAAGGAGCCCTCCAGCTCTGTTTTTTCCAGCTATAATTCTCAGCTATGTAGGAAACTGGAACAAGAAAAGGGGCCGGTGTGTCCAATATCACACATGGGTTCCCATCCCATAATTAGGAGTATAGCATGTCCCATGACACCCATAACTTTGACACTGCCAGGAAAAACATTTGTTTAAAAGGGTACTGATACTGATTCCATGTAAAACAAATAGCAGTTGGTTTCCTATGCTCTTCCGCGTAACCTAACAAGGAATTGTTGAAATGGCCTCTTCAAAAAAGGCGTGAAAGATTTCTTTGGCTGAAAGCTGTTAAATATTACAGTCTATTTACAATGAAAGGCATGAGTAGGAAGCAAGCTCTCTTGCACTGATTTCTAAGCACATAGAAACGGTCACCTCCTACGACCAGGCTGAGAGTTTGCAGACTTCAGAACTAAGGTTTGGTGCAGAAATAACCTGCTGGATTTCCTATTCTGCTATACCCAGGTAAATATTGAGCAATTTCACTGACTTCAACAGAGGTTGAAGATAGAGTGTTACCTGTATTAGATGGAAGTCAACTGGAGTAATTTCCTTGTTTTTGAAGGACCATGGGATCAGGCCTTTGTACTCGGGAATTCCTGGGTCAGAAACAGGCCAGGAGAGTTAAACTCAGATTTTACCCTCAGGATGTTGCACATAGTACATGTACAGCACCCTGGACACCTGGAATACAAGTCTCATTCTCTTAACAGTGAAGAACTGACCTTTCACTGTCCCCTGTAAAAAAAAGATATTGAATCATTTATTAAATTATTGTTATTAGGGTTGTCAAACAGACAAGTTCTCAGTAAATGACTGAGAATTGTTTTTTTCACCTTTGCATCCTATTTTGTTCCAGCTATGCAGCATGTGCCTTTGCATACCAGCTAGATGAGGATCTGTTGCACAGTGCAGCAGCAGTGAAGTGTTGCTTTATTTAAGGGACACTATACTCAGTGGAGGGACCAGGATTTTGCATAGTACTTAATGACCTTCCTTAATTTTGAGTTCTCAGCTTTACCTGGTTGGTTTGGGGAGACAGTGAACATGGCAGTGAGTGTTTCTCTGCTTCATCTCAGCAAAAATCTAAGTGGGTTCGCTGGAAGGCTTAGCTGAAGGGGTTGAGGACTTTTTATCCTCCAAGATGCCCCTTTGTCTCAGTCCTCTCAAGCTGAAGTAATCATAGAAATGACTAGGTTTCTGATCCAGTTCCACTATTAGTGGGAATTTATCTGCACTCCAAAAGCTGCGAGCTTCAACCAGCAGGCTGGGACAAAGGGCAAATGGGCAGCACAAGATGAGCATCATGGCTATCCTGCTACTAGTACCTGAGATGGCTGGCTATAGCTAGCCCACATGTTTGCCCTGTATGACCCTTACTTCTGAGGCTGTTTGATAGTTTTTCAGACAGACCAAAACCATGACAGTCCCTCCAGAAAGGACTCTTTTAAATAAAAATGGTATCCTATACATAATCTTATGGACTACAAATTAATGTTACTTAGGCTTTGTAAGTTAACAGAGAACATTGGCCACTAAATTATCATTCTTCATCAGCTCTTGTGGAGCCAGTGCTTTACAGATTGCGAATCAGTAAGTGACAGGATATTGTTCATTAAGTTTGGTGGGAAATGACACTACATTTTTCACAGTGCTTGAATGTGATTTGTCCACAGCACAAGTACATGGTGAACACTGCAATTGCCATTTCTCACTAATTATGTGGAAAAATCCAGCAAGGGAAAAAGAAACTCTTGCAATAGCTTTTTAGCTAACAAGAAAAGGAAAAGGACATTAACGGTAAAAGTACACATCCACAAATAAATAGAATATTTTCCCCATCCATAAAAAAAGCAGAACTATTACTAGAAAATTGTTTTTTGCCCTCAAGGGTTTTGAAGAAAGAAAAGGGAAGGTTAGATTCATGGCAAAGTGCAGGGTACTGAGTCAGTGCATAGAGCATGAGGAAACATGCCCAAGGAACGGCTGCTGAGGCAAAGCTGCTGGTTCATGAGGTTGATTGAACAGGACAACAAACAAGGATGTGTTCAAGTGCTCTGGTTCCTGCAACAGGGTATGTGGGCAAAGGCTTTTATGGGGTTGCATTCAGAAGATTACACCAGAGATGTCAGTAGTTCTGGTTCAGAAAGAAGATTAAAAATAACATTAATTAGGGTTTTAGCTATGTTATTAACTTTGTGCCCGTAATTTCAAGGACAAAATGTTCAGACTGAATTTCCCCTCTCTTGCCTATTGTTTCTACAAATTAGTTCTGCGTATCACCGCAAGTAATGACCACAGGAGCATTCAGAGGTGTTAAATGCAAAAAGAGTTCAGCCCTGCTGCTGGAATTGACCCACCAGGAGAGGAGTTCAGCTAATGGAACAGTTATGTTTCGTAACAGGGGAAAAAAGTATTTGTATTCCATTTTTAGAGCTCACCCATTTTCCATTTCTTTTTCACAATCCAGTTAGCCAAAAAACCTAAATGCATAAGAAATGACAGTTCAATTTTTAAAAATTTTACTGTATGTACCGATTTTTGACATCTTTAAGGGGCATATTTTGCAGATGAGTGATAAGCACTGGTTTTATGCACTAATAGTTAGTGGAAAAGAAACATCCTGACACCTTTGGCCCCAACCACCAGTGTCCCCTTCAAGGCACTGAACTCTCCTAAATTCATTTGGAGTTTATTGGAATGGTCTTTCTGGTCTAGGAAGCAGAACGCAGTATAAAATGGATTCAGATGCATGCAGGACGCCAACTAACAGCAGGTCTAATTCTGACATATACAAGACAAAATGTCTGCAATAGGCTGACAACAGTCATCAGCAAAAACATAAGGAAAAACGTATTTTTCTGGGCATCCTAATTACTCCCAGGAAAGAAAATCCCAATCCTAGACCAATTTTAAAGTAAGATGAGCACTTGCCATAGGCAATCCCACTAGTGAGTCAGGAAGGCAAATATCTCAATGCTGCTCCTTAATGCCTCCTCAGATTTGCACAGAACTACAAAATTGTTCCTTGAGTCCCTCATCCTCAGCCCTTCTCCTCTGACCTTGCTAAAATACATTTTATTGCCTGTTTTTGCCTTTTCCCTCTGCCTTTTGAATTTGCCTAAGGTCTGGGAGTGGGCTTTCCACCCTCAGTCTTGGCTGCCTGGCTGTCATCTGAACTCCTGCCTGTTTCCAGCTCAAAGCCCAGAAACAGCAGTCATGTGAGGAGTTTGGCCTTTAGTGCAAATTGATTCCATTTCTAACTCTTGTCGTGGAGGAACAAAGTATGGAGACATGAGCAGGCAGTGGGGAGGGAGGGCCAGAAGAAAAAATAAATTTCTGTTTTAAAGAAAAAAGCAGTAACTTGGGGTATAGGGGTTGGGCTGTGGGCTGTGGGAATCTGAGTCGCAAATTTTCAACAACTGATTCTGGTAATTTTGTGAACATCTTTACAATTCTTAACCCCACCCCACTCCCTTGAGCCACTGCCCTTCAAAATAAACACTTTAAAAGGGCTGTTAGGAGATAGTCCCTGCCGAGTATGAGGGATGAGCAACCTGCTGCACAGTGACCATGGAAGCTGCTAGGCAGAGCACACATGGCACACAAAGAGCTGGAGCTCAGGGCTGTGACATCTTGAGGGACAGGAGACATAAGGACTTTGGATCCCTATTCCTTCATCCCGTGCTTCACCCTGAGCCAAGATGCTTCAAATATCTGATTAGTGGCATCTTGCTCTGGCTCCTGCAATTCTCTGCTGGCACATCTGACCCTTAATTTGGAAAGGAAACATTCAGCCTGGCCTTCTACCTTGGAAAGGATGCTGACACCTGCCACATATTTTCACTTGGAAGGGAGAGTGATTCCTGGTCTCATTAATACAGTAGATAGCTGCGGTGACCCATGGGACAAACTAGAGGGGTATTTTGGGAACGGTGATTCTTAACTAAAAGCTCAGCTGGGAAGGGCTTTCCATGTTTGTGAGCAGTTAGTTTGGTATTTCTTTAGCTGCTAGTATGTGGGAGTTCCTCCAATACTAAACAAGCTCCAGCACGCTCAGGGCTTTAAATATTCCTCTCAGAGCATTGACCTTGAGGGAGCTGGAGTATGCCTGGCTATGGGACAAGCCCAGAATGTCCTTCAGAAGAGGACAGCATCTTCCATCACACACTACCCCAGGAGCAGTGGGGGCCCAGGACACTCATGCCAGGGTCATAAAGGTCTTTCAGGGGACACTGTCCATGGATCAGGCACTGTACTGGAAGGGCAGACAATACAGAGCAGAGCACCGTCCCAGAGCAAACACGTTGTCACTTGGCACAGTCAAGTGTTGTGGTTTTTAAGCTGACTGAGACCTATGTAGGAGCTACAGCATATGGCACATCACAGGGTGTGGCTGTATGGTCAGGGACAGCCTTTGGGATAGCAGGGATGGACAGCCCACGGTATTCTTCTAGTCAGGCTTTGTGCTAAAAGTACTGCAAAAGAGAGGAAAAGGACTCCTTGTATGCAGAAAGAGATGCTTTTTGGATGGTAGTACACTACCTAATTTTTTAAGAGGGCCTTAGAAATGCTTTTCCTTATGTCAAACAAAGTAACAAAGAGTAACAATGGTTAGGAACAAGAGGCTTACTCACTCCTACAGCAGCTGAAAAATTCACTATCGTTTACTTTGGGGAGGATGGCTTATATGCATCCTCTACATTATTATATATTATATTACTACTTCTCCATGCTTTTTGAGTGTTATTTATGCTGAGTTGGAGGAGAGTAGGAGAAGAAATGACAATGTATGCTTCATGTATACTTCATCTCAGAGCGTTTCTGTAGTATTTTTCTAAACTCACATAACAGAGAAATAATTAAAATACAGATAGTGAGTCTCATTTGCTTATCCATTACAGCACATCTGTACAAGGAAATAAAACAGCTCGGGAACTCTATATCCATGCAGATACCCTCCTCCATCCACGCACTAAACCAGAGTTGCCTCATCCAAACTGCCTACAGGGAGCAGAATTATAGAATCATAGAATCATTTAAGTTGGAAAATACCGTTAAGATCATTGAGTCAGACTGTTAACTAAGCACTGCCAAGTACACCACTAAACCATGTGCCTAATAGTCCTAGACTGTGCTAAATTAGGCTTTGTCTGACACATCAACAGCTAGCCCAGGTCAAAACAATGTGGGAAGTGTTCTATGAACTCAGCACCAATTGAGGTGTTGGTGGGACAGTCAATTGGAGCACCCTGAGCTGCTATTTGGGAGCACCCGCTTCCTAGCCAGGGCTGTGGATGAAGCCAGGTAGCAGCAACTCTGCACAGTGACTGCTTGGAGTTGTCAGTTGCAGATAGCAATGCCACCAAAAGTGACAGCAGTTGAGGACACTTCATTAAAAAGTGACACACATCAGAGCTCCTGTGATCAACACCATCTGAGAGGTTACAGCAACAATTTTCCGCAAAGAGTGCATGTGCGGGATTAACAGAAACATGACCCTGGCTGGTTTGCAAGGTACTGCAATAAGCCTGTGAAAACTTCGTATTAGTTTAATGCAAAACCCATTAGCAGTTGCATTAGAAGTGAACGGAGCTCTTCCTGTAGCCACCAGTGTGTATCCTCCGTGATCAGTTATTTTCCTCTTATATGTTAATACCATCGTTCAATACTTTCTCTGGACAGAAAACAGATCAACACTTCATAGAGCCTGGCACAAAATCTCTGAGCAGAGGGGAAAAATAACCTTCTATCAAAATCTTTCCTGGTGAAATCACATTCATCAAATATGAAGAAAAATCTGGCAAGGTAAAACAATTTTTCAAGGTATCTGTTAAGTACTGCACTTCTGGAGAATCAAAAGTAAAAAATAGCACAAGCAACAGGTGCAGATCATCACACAGTATGGATTGGTAATGCCACCCTCCCTGATACTACACGGATGTCAGGGCCCAGTGAAACAAAAAAAAGACATTTTAAAATATACCTCATTTTATTGCTATTCAATGAATAATATTAGGAGTTCACAGATGAATATGCAGAAAGTATTTAATTTTATATTTATAGATATATACATATGTGTGTGTATAAAACCTCCCACATGCAATAGCTGGAGCTCTTAGAAATACATGAGCACATGCAAGGTATCTACTCCAGCACCAGCTGGAGTTGTTGTAGTTTACAATAATGGAATTTAAAAAAAAAAAAAAAGGGGTCAAAATTCACAAAAGGCTCAGTTTCCTCCACATCCCCCACGACAGAGTAGTGAAGTACAAGTGCCATCAGGCCAGGAACAAACAGTGAGAAGCGGCACCATGAAGCCATTCTTTCAGCTGAGCTGGGCACCTCCAAAATAAAGATTTTGTGACAGCATCTGCTCAGTTTAAAATGCTGTTTGATGTGCAAAGATCAGTGGAGTTGCCAACAGCACAGAACTTATCGTCAGAGGTTTTATCAGCTTTCTAGCACACATCATGGTATCCCACTGTTAGAAAGCCTGAACTGGGGGACCACAGGAAAAGAGAGGAGTCATTTTACACCAATATGTAACTATTGCTCCTAGATTAATTTGGTATCTTCATAGGTATTACCTATAAAGCACCAGTAATCACTTACATTCTTCACCTTTTTATAAATACAAACATAAACAACATAAAGATTCTGTCTCAGATGGGATATGTTCACATAAAATTTCATTTTCAGGTGCTACATTTTACAGTTATAAACTGTATTCCAAAAGCTCACAAAGAGCTTTACAGAGTGTCACTTGCGAGCTTCCTTAAACTCTTCCTTGCAGGCTTGTGTAGAAAACCCATGACAATGAGTTTGAACCCAAATCAGAATCCATTTCAAGACAAGCATATGTGAGAGTGAGACTCACTGAAGAACTTGATTCAGTGAGCAACCTGAAAGCTTTGTACGTAAACAAAAAAGAAAGGATGTCGCATATTTCTGTGTGATTTTAGGGGAGTTGTAAAAGTAGAGACTAAAATACACCAAAATTAGGGGTGATCCCAAAGACAACAGATTCTGTCTCAAACTCCTTGGAGGCCTGGTAGATAGTTTTGGTACCTGCATGAGTAGCCTGACCGGCACTGGGCGTCGGTGGCATGCAACAGAGCAGTGGGGAAACCCTGTGAGTCATTAGAGCTTCCCCAAAGTCATGCCACCAGGTTTCACAGCTCAGATAGGGTACCATGCTGGCACATTGAAGCTGCCAGTGATACTTAAGTGATCTAGTTTTAAGCTGCTCAGATACCCGACTGTTAGCTACAGTGAAGACATGGTCTTAATCCAGTTAGAGATAAATCGGGTATCTTACAGATTTCTGCCCTATATGGATAAGAATAAATTGAGCAGAAGGCTGCATATTTACTTGTTTTAAACTTTAACCTTCCTCCAGACACATAGCTCTCACTCAGCCCAACAATAAATCACATTAAAGAAGGAAATATTTATCTACTCTCAAATAAAAAGAATGTTAATCCCAGCATATGACATCATTTAAATCAAATTTAATTAATCTTCAAAATAAGAACTGATATGGGAAGAAATGTTGTGACATCTAAGCAAGGACCTGGCATTTTCCTAATAAAGAAGACTATCACCTGTGAAAAATGGCAGATTAATCATACTGATTAAGAGTGATGCAAATGTACTTGCAGTAATACCAGAAGTGATCTGAAAATGTGTTAACAGAAAATGAGGCAAGAACAGCAAGTTTCATTCAGACTTGCTGCGAGCTCTGTTCAGACAACAGGGTACAAACTTAACCTCATGCAAACCATTACCTCCTGCAACTGTAGCCTTCAGCAACAACCATGGAGATGCAGATAAAGAGGCTTTGCTCATGCAGCAATAGGCCTGGAGGCAGGCCTGGTACATGTTATGCTAATTTTTTGGCAAGATGCCTATATATTGTTATAAAGATGGCAAAGCCAAGCCCAAGGTGCAAGGTTCCAATCTTTGGTTAGCAATGCCCCTTGCAGAAGGAGGTAAGACTAAATCCAAGGCCTGGGGATTTGTTTTTTCGGATTTGTTTTCTCCCTGGTAGGGATTCATTCCTCTGCTCAACAAATAGGCAGAGTTTGGTTCTTTGCCAACCAAAAATTACCCAAGCATTCAAAGTGAACATAAACCTCACCTAGGTGCCAGAACCCTGAACACACTCATGAAGCAGGATTGCTAGTAGGGGCAAAACCCACCAATGGACATGAGCTAAAATAAAAGGTGTTGATTGCTACCAAGAAATTCCCTACCACTTCCGATAAGAGGATCCTACAGTATCACAAGAATCTGTGACACCATTTCTCCCATCTATCTCAGGAACAAGGCAGATCTATGGCTCAGACTCTTCCCACCTCCTCACCCCTTACTGGGTTAGTAATTGTGCTAATTTTGTTTCATTACCAACCTGTGTCTCTCCCTAGGCCTGGATGTTTCTGGAATATGGTAGAACCTCCACCACTAGCTGCTAAGCTCTTTCACGTATGATCAATAAACAATTTGTTGAAGTCCATAACCCTTTGAAGCTGAGGATTCTTTTTAGCCAGAGCATGTTGTGGCATACATCTGAGGTGTATTGCTCTTGGGGCTGCTGGCGCAGTGAGCAGCATGGACTCTTAGTACTTCCCAGAATAGTACTCCTAAGAAGTGTTCATTTTCATTTGAACAGTTGCTGCAAGCTGTGAGGCAGACGAGCCTCCCCCATGCTGTGCATGTTTATGTATAAATGTAAATCTTTCTTACCTTTCATCTGTGAAAGCTGAAACTTCACCAAATGTTCTCATTTACTGAAAACCCACATGCAGGGGGTTGTCAGAAGAGCAGTTTTCCATACAGCACTATGTACATTCCTCTAGACCTGGGTTAACTTAATTCTGGATTGTAATAAACTATTGCAGTATTATTTTGACTTGAACCATGGAGGCTATCAAAATATATCGTAGTTAATACGTTCTATACAGAGTGAAATGCAGGAATACTTTCAGGGACTTCAAGACATTTAGAAGATTAATCATCCATTTTTAGGGCAGGTCTACCGTGGGGCAAGTATGTTTGGGTTGGGAGAGAATTTCTGAGCTGCCCTTTCACCTCTGCCTAAGATGTCACCCTTTCAAATCATGTTTTGCATAAGTAATTTTGACAAATTGCCCAGAGAGCAATCATGCCAAACAAGCATCAAATTCTGCAATAGGACATACTGAAACATCAAATCAGAGACAATTATGCCTCTCTAAGCTGTTCATCTTTTCATCTCTCTACTTTTAAATAGATGGTGAGATTTCACCCAACAACAGTGTGCCAAACCATAACAAATCTTTTGCTAACACAGAATCAACCCTACTTAGTGTCACTCTGCCTTAAGTTCACACTGCCTAATAGTTTGCAGTGCTCAAACAAATTCAGACCAACTGCAGATAGAGCAAACACCAAGTAAAAGCAATAGCAGTAACTGGACATCTGACAAGAAGAAAAGAGAACGAATGTCAGGGCATCTTCCACATCCTGCCGCTCAAATGTTAAGCAGGGAGCCATGGTTTCAGTTTGTTTATAACATAGCTTCTCACAGTGCTTCTAGAGAGAAGCTGTCCTTTAACAGAGGCCATGTACAACACGGTCAGCTCTAAACTTTGAGAAGCATTAATGACATGCTTAGTAATTGCTATTAGGTATTATTTTGAAGAAGCCAAAATCAGGGATATTTACTATAAATTGCTCAATATTGATCCAAAGCTGTACAGTTTACAGTATGCATCCTTGTGTTTGTGCAGTCTATGTCACAAGACCCAAAAAGACTTCCCTCATCCCACTGTCCTCTCGGGAAGAAGCAGATGCAAATGGTTTTCCCACCTGGAAAAAAAATTTCAAGAACTGAAAAAAAAAGATAGTTCATTTTTGATGATTGGGGTTTTTTTCATTATACAGTTTCAGTAGAAAAGTCACTTTCAAATGAGAAAAGAGGAATTTTCTACATGTAAATCTTGAAATCTCTCATTCTGTATCTCGAAAACCAATGGTTGTTCAGATCACATGCCTCTGACTGTGGCATTATCTATTTTCTCTTGTTCTCAGTTAGGTTCTGTGGAGGGGACAGAGGCCCTCTTTTCATTCCCTGTACAACATCTAGAACATGTCCTCTATCTACTCTACTACTAAGTGTAACAATAAAACAAACAATAAATAATAATTGAATAACTGGAAGAAACAGGTTGTTCTTTATGCCAGCAAGTCCTGAGCAACATAAAGCCTGATAAAGCAAAACCAGTACTCAAAAGGCCAGGGAGAAACTTAGAAGCAGTTAGTATATCACAATGAGTCAGCAGTGCCCTGGCAGCCAGGAGGGCCAACCATGTCCTGGGAGGCATCAAGCACAGCATCACCAGCCGGTCGAGGGAGGGGAATGTCCTGCTCTGCTCTGCACTGGTGCGGCCTCACCTTGAATATTGTGTGCAGTTTTGGGTACAACAATAGAGGAAGGATATTAAGCTCTTAGAGAGTGTCCAAAGGAGGGCAACGAAGATGGTGAAGGGCCTTAAGGGGAAGCCATATGGGGAGTGGCTGAGGTCACTTGGTCTGTTCAACCTGGAGAAGAGGAGGCTGAGAGGAGACCTCACTGTTGTCTACAACTTCCATAGAGGGGGAAGTGGAGGGACAGGCACTGATCTCTTCCCTGGTAACCAGGGACAGGACCCAAGGGAATGGCCTGAATTTATGTCGGGGGAGGTTTAGGTTGGATATTAGAGAAAGGTTCTTCATGCAGAAGGTGGTTGGGCACTGGAACAGGCTCCTCAGGAAAGTGGTCACAGCACCAAGTCTGACAGAGTTCAAGAAGTGTTTGGACAGTGCTCTCAGGCACACTGTGTGACTCTTGGAGACGTCTTGTGCAGGGCTAAGAGTTGGACTTGATGGTCCTTATAGGTCCCTTCCAACTCCCCATATTTTGTGATTCTGTGACTGAATAAACTGATTCTGATTTGCCAATAACTTAATTTTAAAACTGTATTAAGTAGCAGGAACGACAGTAAGAGAATACTGCAGGAGAGATTTGTTAATGAGATCCTGAAAAACTCCCCCTCCCTTCTTCCCCCCAGGGCAAAGGAAAAAAACTATAGAAACTGAAGAACCTGAAACCAACCGAATTATGTCAAAATATATATGTTTGCATATATTACAGTTATATACAGTTAGAATACTATACACAATATTTGGGACCCCGAACACAACCCCCTTCCCCAAAGGGAAAGGGAAAAGGAAAAGGGGAAAAGGAGAAAACAGATATACACAATAAAAACCCGGGAGCAAACAATAAAGAACTAGTAAAAGAAAATCTTACTACCTTCCTTGAGATAACAGAATCGTGCCAAATGACCGCCAGCACCCGCTGCCTCCCAAGGCCTACAAGGCCTCACTAGGCCTCACTCCTCCACATGAGTAGGACCGACAGCAGAGAACCTGCGCGTTCAGACCACCGGAAGAGAAGAGAGAGAAAGCCTACTCTCCCTTCTTATTTATACCCTTGCTTATGTAAAAATCGCATGGAATACTGGGAATATGGCCTTGGTTCCTTGGTTACAACCTGGTTACCAAGGAAGGCCTAGAATCAAAACCACTACATTAGACAATGTCATGAAGCACCAGGTATCCAATCAAGAGGGTGTGGCCTTAAGCTGTGCCAGGGGATGTTTAGGTTAGATATTAGAAAGAAATTCTTCTTTACAGAGAGAATAATCAGGCACTGGAATGGGTTGCCCAGGGAAGTAGTTGATTCTCTGTCCCTGGAGGTTTTTAAGATGAGGCTGGACGTGGCACTTAGTTCCATAGTCTAGTAACCACAGTGGTGGTCAAGGGTTGGACTTGATGATCTCAGTGGTCCTTTCCAATCCGCCTGATTCTATGATTCTAAGATGTTGATTCGTCTTCAGTTTCAGAATCACAAACCCAGAGAATTCTCATTATGTTTTTAATCCATACATCAGGTCACATGCTATCGCTGGAACTCACCCAGGGTCTGCATCAAAACAACAGATCAAAAAGCTCACTCCAGTGGGCTCTCACCTGGGATCTGGAGGTGCAAGGACAGTTCATACCTGAAAATCTAATTCAGCTCTGTCTTCACAGAGGAGAGAATGTCCTATCTTTCCTCTCAGAAGATTTTGAACCCATGACATCAAAGCAGCACGAGATAAATATGATGTTTCTAGAGGAACAAACAGTGGCAACAGCACATGAAGTACATTTTCTATCTTCAGGCTTGAAACAGTGATGATTTCTCTAAACCAATGATAGTAATGTAAAATTCAGAATCAAGGTACAATCAAAGTAGTGGGGATTTACCACAAACACTCTTTGCAGATACTCATGCATTCTCCCACAGTTCTAACGTCAGTCTGGTCATTTGTATTTTCTTTTTATTTCCTCTGACCTCAGACAATTTGCTCTACTTGAAGTTTGTTCTGTTATTCTCACAAAACTGTTCTGAGTTTCTTATAGATTGATTGACAGATGAACAGTTAGAAGATTCAGAAACAATTATCCTCCATCATAAGATGTACTACAGTAATAAGGAATTTTTTAAAGGAACTATTATTTAAGCTGTTTATAAAAATGGAACTGAAAAGAGTAATATTTCTGAACACTGAATGACAATGGAGCATATTTTTAGATCAACTTGCTTTTTAGATACATGCAAAAAATCCTCTCAGTATTTCTCCTTCACATGTTAACTTGAAAATTTACTCCATAACTTCAAGAATGAAGGCAGTACTTTCTCAAACCTGCAACAGAGATAGTAAAGGAGCACTTCTAGCATCTTGTTATTGAAAGTGTCTATTTTAAAGCGTGGTAGACATCAAGAAACAGCCAGTACTGTTTTGCTGACGTGGTGCTTGCTGAGTTTGATACTTTCCCACCAGGCCTTGTGGCTCACTGGTATCCAGGCTCCACTTTACAGTAAGTATAGCCTGATGCGAGGAATTCAGAGCAGCATATACTGCTTTTGCTTCAATGGTGATGTAATGGAAGAGAGCTTTTCCTCTGATTAAGTTTCCCACCGACCGTCTTAAAAGATAAGCTGGGGTTCATGCAGAGTATGTTAAATGCCATGCAGTCTCTCTTCCACCACGTGCTTAGTTTCAACTTCCTTATTATGAGAACTACGTGAACCAGCTGAAAGGATTCAAAAGAGGAACAAAGAGGATGACTTGAAAAGAAACAGTCTTTAAAGAAATAGCAACTGGTTTAGCCTTTAGAAGACAAGAAGCAACATGAAAAATAAGGGTATAGGGTACAACAGAAAGGATAGGAATAAATTGCACTCCATCCTTGTACTAAGGATGAGACAGAGAAAAATGGCTTTCAATATAGTTTAGATATTAGGGGTGTTCTTTCCAGCTCAGGCAGTTCCGAACATCTATCTGTAGACAACTGAAGGAAGATCCACACCTTGACTTCTTCTAGCAGAAAGTTAGAAACCTATAGTTTTAGTAGATATATACCTATAGACACATACAATTAGAGATTTAATCCCATGATGACTATTTGAAAGCCATTTCCCAGGAAAATTATTCAGTAAATAAAAGTACAGACCAGCCAGTACTGGAGAATTTTGCCTACAAAGTATATGGTGTTACCATCAACAGAGAATTTTCAAGTAGAACAAACACATTCAGGACTAATTTACATGGAGATGATCCTGCTGTGGAGTATAATGATGGGCCAAATAATGTTTCTTCTCATTCTATTTTCTATGATTTCTACGATTCTGCTTATAATCATAAAATCATAGAACGGTTTGGGTTGGAAGGGACCTTAAAGATCATCTAGTTCCAACCCCCCTGCAATGGGCAGGGACATGTTTCACTAGACAAGTTTGCTCAGAGATGCATCAAACCTGGCCTCAAACACTTTCAGGGCTGGGGCATCCACAACTTCTCTAGGCAACCTGTTCCAGTGTCTCACCAGCCAATCAGCTAGAGCAGAGTGAAGGTGAGTGTCTAAAGCCATTATTGCCTTTCAACTAAACTACAGACTGGAAACTGTAAACTGTTCTGTTGGTTCAAAAATCAGTAAAGAAATCAAAGTGAAACAAGGTCTAAGAACATGGTTGCTCAGTCCCAACTATCATAGCATTTCTATCTCAAATACAACGAATAAATAAATACTGAGATGATTCAATGCTTGCTTGCTTGCTTTTAGGACTTTATTCAAAAAAAGAGGGCAGAAAAAATTGTATAAATGGAAGGAATAAAGAAAGTAGAGCTTCTCATCTCCAAGGAAATGAGGTATAAAGAACAGCAATTATTAGGAGAAAAGGTATTACTATTATCTTATTAATGATATGCAAACCCACTAAGAAAATGGTAGTGTGTTGTTAACAGCGTTTGGGCAAATTGCACAGTGAATTCTTACTGCAACCAATAGCCATTTTGTTCATTTGTGGTAACTGTTGCATTCACTTCCGAGCCATCATGAAACACAATGGAATAACACCACTCCCTCTCCAGGAAAAAAAAAGCACCAGCATTGATTTTTTTTTTTTTTTTTTTTTTTTTTTTGCATCAGTAGGATCAAACTTCTCCAAAATGAAGGAAATCAAAATGGTATCACTTCACCTTATAAAAGCACCGACTACCCACAGTATACAAGGATATAAAACTTACAATAAAAAATACCATCAACTGAAACAGCAGAATATGACTAAGCGTCATATTGGCTGCAGAAGAACAGAAAAGAGCTTGTTCCGCTGTAATGCTCTGCCAATTTTTGCCAGCTGTGAAGAAAATAAAACATTTGAGTATCTGAAAATTATCACTCAAGTGCTCTTTCATTTTAATTTTTAGCATTTAAAATATTTCCAGATAAAGAAAATTTCAGAGTGAAAATTTCTTCCTAATCAAGGAATCAAAACCCCAATTAAAGATGGAAACACAAATTATTTTACTTAATGAAGATTCTGTAAAATACATGAATCCAAAAGTTCTCAATGTTTTAGGGTTTTTGATTCAAAATTTAAAACACTGTACCAACTACTTTTGTTTGAATTTTCATTGCTTCAAAATACAAATACACAATAGTAAATACATGGGATGAAGGCATTTTACACTCCCATATCCTTATCTCTTTATTCCCTAAACCACAGCAAGTCACAACAGATGGGGTAAATAAAGACATTCCTAAAATGGGGACAAAATTGTTTTTCTTAAGCTACTATCGGGTTTCGCCCTCTGCCAGTGTTCTCTGCAGCCTAAAGGGGATCATATGTGTGAAGAGTCCCTCAGCAGTGACCTTCTTCCTCTGGCTGTACGACGTCTGTTTTCCAATAGGCTGCTGCTTGAGGTAGCCTTCCCAGTCCAAAGAAGCCAACATGTAACCATCCTACTAACTGAAAGCCTATTTAATATTCCTGCCAGTCAGACTTTTTCAAACATCAAATTCATGCTTTCTTGTGTTCTGCAGCAAATAATATTCCCATGCTAGTTTTCAGTCATACGTCTGGATATGTTGGCAATGGATACTGCTCCTTCTTGCTGATGCTCTGGAAATTTTGAGAACAGCAAGCGTGACCCCTGCACTGACCTACTTCAGGGATGCCCCAAGTGATGTCTCCGAGCTGCAGAAAGTAGGTTTGCATCCGCTTGATTCACTCTCTGGCAGGCACAGCAAGGGAATTTCTTCACTGCTTCCCCCACCCTCAGCATTATTGATTCCTTTTGTGGCCTTAAAGTGCCTTAGGAGTTTGCTTGGCTTTATCATGATGCAGGAGAAGGTGATAATGGAGTCAAGCATCTGCCCATGCTTGACTCTGTCCAAGGATGTGGGAGGCAATATTTTTCTTTTTCTTTTTTTTTTTTTTAACTTAAAAAAAAAGTGACTTATCAAAGGCAGATTTCTGCCTCCTGCTTATTCTTTTGATCAGTTCCCAGGCTGTGTCTCCCACAGTGCTGTAAGGTTGCAGAAGCACAGACACATACAAGTCAAAGGGTGTCAGAGCCTTCTCAGTCAGCAGGCGAATAAACAACAAAGTAAGAATGCTCACACTGAGACATGTATCTCAGTCCAGACCAGGACCTCTCCCTGACAGTGGTCAGCTGAAGACGTTTTCTGCCAAACATAAGAATTAAACAAATGTATAAAGGTTCCAGCAGGGCTGGAACTTGGGGCTGTCTTAGGGACTTGCTGAAATAGAGATCTCTACATACTAGCTTTTAACAGCTCTAGATGGTTTTTTATTCCATTTACACATCTACTTTCTTTCTGAAAACATGGATAGTTTTAGGGGATTTCTCGGTTTTGTCTCTTTGAAAACTGACAACTGACAATTTTATCTGATGCTGCCCAACTCCTCTATTAAGAAAGAATGGGTACTCTATTTATGGGGTTTGTGCCATCCATGATTTACAGATCCCCCTCATACCCTTTCTTGGCTGTGTCCAATCCAGGCTAAAGAATCTGTCTATTCAGCCACACCTCATGGAAAAGCTGTCCCCTATCCCTGGTCACCCATAATACTCTTGTCTAGTTCTACTGTATCTCTTTTGAAATATGAAGACAAGAGCTGCTTGGGGCATTAAAAAACTGGAGCACCATAACAGTGGCATAATGATGCTTTATGTTTCCTTTTTTTTCCTTAGTATGTATTTCTTTCAGCCTCAGCTGAACACTGACATTTTCATTACAATTCCAATATCCTTCACCCCACACAAAGTCGATGGTTCTTCACTGTTGGAATTTAGTTTTTATGACCCTGAGAAGTCCAACATCATTGTGAAATTTTGCCACTTTGTACCCCACCTCATCTTCCCCATCACATATGAATATGCCCCCAGGTATATGGGCAATACATATTCTGTGTTGAAAAATACATTATTAATCTGCAACAAGAAATTATTACAGGAAGAAAATCCTCATTTTCAGAAAGGATAAAATGACTGTACAGTTTGCCAAAATTGTCCTCAAGAGGAAAAATAGTAGGTCTACACTCCTGATGGACATTCTCTTTAAAAGCTCAGCAAATAATGTATTCAGCATTGGCAATTATTGCAACAGCTCCTTTTATTCAAGGGTACCCAAAATGTGTATGAGTCTGCTCTCACAGATGTGCTGATTTAAGGCTATAACAGTAAATGTCTGTAGAAAGAAGTAATACCTAATTGGTTAAAAAAAAAAAAGAAATGCTGCCTGTTGATCAGATCTGCCAAGTAAATGAATGCCATTTGTTCTTGGTATAAACTATTTATTTTAAATTGAAATGTAAAAGTGGATGGCTTTTTTAAATATACAAGACTTTGCAAAACCAAATCATGCCTAAAGAGTAAGTAACATAATACAATTCATGTTAAAAACTTTATTGGGTTCCTGGCAGTGATGATCAGAGGATTTGGGATTATGCGCATTAGGTAGTTCTGGAATATAGTAACATTTTATGAATTGAGTAATTTTGTCTAGTATATGACTAAAAAATCTCAGATTTATGTTTACATATAGTTTATGTAGAATATGTCTGAATAAACTGACAACTGTCATCCAAATAATTTTTATTGCATGTTTGACTTGTGTAATTATAATAGTTAGCAGTAAAATGCAGTACAACTCAGTCTGTGTCTGTCGTGGACTGCCAGAAAAATGAGAAAGGCTTTGGTCTTTGACTATACAGAGAGAAAAATGGGACAAAACATTTTTTTGTCCTCCAAAGAACCCGGGAATGACGAGGGATCCGATTTGAAAAGAAAACAGAATGTACAATGGGACTGGAAAAAGAAATGATGATTAATGAGAAGCTTCAGATTACATGTAATCACAGAAAAAAAGGTCTGTAACAGACCTTGATTAGTCACCTAGTCCATCCTCCAATTTCAATGCCAGATCAATAGTACTTACTATTTGTCCAGTACCTACTAAAAGACATCCAGTAACTGGACACCCTCTGTGATATAAAGCTGTGCCTCACTAATGTTACCATTAGAAAAGCTTTTCCTCCTTGATGCCATTTAAGTCCATTACATCCTACCCTACCTACCACGAATAGATTATTCCCCTTCTCTTTGCAATGGTGTTTTAAGTATATAAAGACTCTTAGTATGTCTGCCTTCTGCCTTCTTTCCTCTAGCCTGAACAACTCCAGCTCCTTCAGTCTTCCCAGTTCTATGTTCATCCTTGTTGCCACCTGCCATGACTCCTGATGGTTCCACATTCTTCTTGAGCTATGGTGTACAAAAACAGTCATTCCACTAATGTGCTACCAATACTGCACAGAGCTGGCAGATTGCTTCCCACACGTACATCTTCCTGGAATGTTTACTATTTTTGCCATGAAAACACATTGCTGACTCATGTTCAGCTAGTGACTTATGGTAGATTTCATATTCCTTTCTGATAGGTTAATTTTTCACCAATATTTCCTTTCCTGAATTTGTACAATTTTTTATACCTGCCCAGGCTCAGCAGCTTGCATTCGTGCCCCCAACTTGTGCCTTACGTTTTCTAGACCAGTTTTCTAAATGGCAAGATCCTAACCCCCTCCTCCAGCATGCCTGCAATTCCTCACAGTACTGAAGAGAATGGGACTCAGATTCCTAGAGGATCCTACCTGGTAAACCCGTTTTGCCACCAGCTGTTGATACCTACTCAATAGGCACAGTTATGTACCTGGTTAAACTCCAGCTCCACACCAGCTCCCCACAGACTACATTTCCCTAGCTTTTCATCAGAATAACGAGGTGCAATACAAGACAATGGAACACTACATTTCTGTATGACTCAGTTGCTGTGGTAACACAAATTAACAAAATGTACATTGTTGTAGCAGTTTCATCACATAAGCATGGAGGCTTTTCTA
The DNA here is from genome assembly GCA_013399855.1 of Oxyruncus cristatus. NCBI lineage: Eukaryota > Metazoa > Chordata > Aves > Passeriformes > Cotingidae > Oxyruncus > Oxyruncus cristatus. The sequence goes on along the minus strand of VXAY01005118.1, from coordinate 875,241 downwards.
CTCAAATAATGGCAGAAGCTGCATAAGTTTCTCAGATGAAAAAGTATCTGCACAAAATGTGATGGCTGAAAAGGTAAAATAATGCCAGGTGGAGGCTAAACAAAGAGCTGACAAATCATCTGGACCTTTCAAGAACGTCAGTTTAAAACCAAGGACCATTACTGTGGTTAAATGGAAGAAAAGGATAAATGTCTATTTGTAAAAGATACTCAAATGACTGAAGCAGAAAGCCAGCAAGAAATGGACTTAATGTTCAAGACCTTCAAGTAAAGCAGCAGGCACTAATACTATGATATTTTGCTGGAATCTGTTATGTGCTCTGGCATATTTGATAATCTCAAGCACAAGCTGTATCAAGAGAGTTTGGGCAGGGTTTACCTAAGAAGCGAGTTGTTGTGGATAGAGGCACAAAATGCAGCTTTCCCAGACCAAGAGGGTGAGGAGTAGGTTCAATTATAGGGGCTGGACAACCCTCTGGACAACTGCACAAATACAAGGGGTATTCTCTATGTCAGAAGCAGACAATATTCAAGTCCTGAAAAACATAAAGGGAGAGAGGAAATGGCAGATTAAATGCACAGCATAATTGAGAAGGTAAAGAAATTCTGAAAAGATGTGCATTTTTTAATACTAAAAAATGATAACTGATGCAATGCTGCAAAAGAAAGTTTGACTTGACAGAGATTCATAAAGAAGACAGAAGGGAAATCAAAGTTAATATGTATAGGATCAGTTTTACAGAAGAAGTATTGTTTACATACTTTTGCTATTCTGCATTGTTATGTTGTAGTTATACCAATACAGATTCTGTAAACAAAGGAGGTTCTGGTTTCCAAAGAGGGCAGCAGGTCCCATTTTTCCTTTTCTTGCTTTTAAGTACCCGTTATCCTCTAGTGTGTTCTCATTCACTAACAACAACTTTTTATTCCATTAGCTGACCAGGAAAGCATTATGAAACTTGTGAAAGTCCCAAAGAAGCTACGGAAATTCGAAGCTTCATCAAAACCTGAAGAACAGTGATGTGGGAGTGACTGGGGACATACTATGGGGAAGAAAGAGAGAGATGTGGGAAGTTCTGGAGGAATATGAATCCCCAGCCTCCACTGTCCTACCCTGAGAAAGTCTCTTAACACTTACAAACCCTCCTTCCAAGGTACCACTGCTGTATTTCCATTTTCTGGTCATGGTACAGAAAAATCCTGGATTTTGTCTGCCAAATGTCTACTTTAATTGGGAAGTACATTGCTTCCTAAGGCAATGGGGAAGAAATAAGGTCTTACCAATGAGCAGTGCAATGACATCAAGCATCTCACTTCATTTTGAGTAAACTTTACATTTGAGCAGAAGTAACTCATGTTTATGGGTGGTATGTTCTAAGATACTATAGGATTACAGAATCACAATCTTTTTAAAACAGATAAGGGCAAAAAGATGTTTTACACAAACTTATCAGGACCTATAGTATAACAAGAAAAAAGATTGAAAACTCTTGTGACTTTAAGTAGTTTCAAAATCAATTTCACAGTATTCTGTTCTTTCTTATTCTGATAATTGAGAATAATTTTCTCCAGCACTGCAGTGCTTTTAACTGACTCATATGTTCCTCAATCTCCGGCAAAGACTTCCATAATAAGCTGCAAAGTAGCACTGCAAGTGTCTAATTCTTCAGTCTTGCTTTCACCAATTTACTCTATTAAATTAATATTCATAGTCACATTTGGACAGGACTCTGGCTTGAAACAGCATCAGCATGTGGGGCTGAGGGAATAAGTTGTTTTTTTTTTTTTTTTTGTTAAGTAGAGGCCTCAAATTCCTTCTGCACCCGTTAGTAATTAAACAGGGGAGAGAAGTGGCCTCTTGCACTGAGAACTGAACACTCCAAACTCATACCTAGGATGGTGATGAGATCCACTGAAAAATTCAACACACCTTGTAATGAATGAGCCAAATGAACAAAATCACACCATCACTCTACACACTGTATCAGCTCTAAGAGGGAGGGTTTAGGGAAAAATATATAGGAAAGCAATGTAGCCCTGTGCCTCCACAGTATTTTGTCCAGGCAAATCTATCACATTTTATTGGAAAAATAACCACTGCAAAGTGGCCCTTCTGTGTAGGATTTGTGTAAATTGGATGCAAAATTTAAAAAATCCAGCCCATTTTCTGCTGGGTACCGGAAGAAGTTTTTATAAACTCCAACAGTGGAACAGGAGTGGGTAATGGTTATATGGTAATAGTTATATATATCCACACTTGTAGCCTGTGAGTAGCAATAGCTGTATGTCTTATCTTGTATACGATACGCTCCGTCAGCTACCAGCCGTAATCACAACACCAGACTTTCATTCATATCCTCTAAGCAGCTCCTGGCGCTAAGCCGCCTCGGCAGGAGCACAGAAGGCAGGGTGGGATGGTGAGAGGTAGATTGCTTCATCTGCATAAAAGTAACTGCGGGGTGGGAGGAAACATCTCGTAATTAGCACACGGGACGGAAATTAAGGTCTCTACCAACTCTGCCATAGGCAGAGTTGAGTATCCCTTGCCAAAAAGCTCTCCGACAGCCCTTTCTCCAGCTGCAAAGCCGGGGCAGTGGGGCACAGGGGTACCCGCACAGTGAGCGCCCCTGAGCACCCAGAGGTGTTCTCCGATGGCGGCAGGACTTTTGCCGGGCCCGAGGACCAGCTGCGCAGGCCGCGCCACCCCGGCCCTCCCCGCTGGCCCCAGCCGGTAACGTTGGGGTGTTCTGGGAGGGGGTCACCGCGGCGGCCTTCGGGAATCCTCGGCAGGAATACACGGAGCTGGGAAGGAGCCGTGTCCCTCGCCTGCCCACGCCCCGCGGCGGCTGCGGAGGCCGGGCCGGGCCGGGCCGGGCCGTTCCCCAGCCGGGTTTCGCGGTGCCCCGGCAGCAGGTG